>CM062293.1:501119025-501719025 GCA_031216915.1 Pictodentalium vernedei
TGCATTCCCGTTCAGTTTTCGTGCGATCCTTTATAGCCTGTTTACATTCGTTATCAAACCATGGTTTGGTGAAACGTTTAGGATTTGTCGAGGTTTTGGGAATGACATGGCTTCTTGCAATGTCAAATAACTCTGTTGTAAAATGTTCAATCTGGTCAGCACTTTCACTAAATTTCTCCAATGTGAGGCGTTCAGAACAGAGCAAGATGAAGGTCTCCCAGTCAGCCTTTTTAAAGCTCCTCTGGGGCACCCTCCCATCCTCTGCCGGAACCACACTCTCCAACACAACCGGAAAGTGGTCACTCCCGCACAAGTCGCCTTCCACCTTCCAAGAATAATCGAGAAAGAGGGAAGGGCTTGCAATTGAAAGATCAATTGAAGTATAAGAACCAGAAGCGGGGTGCAGATAAGTGTCTGACCCATCATTGAACAAGCACAAGTCATATTTTGTAATAAACTCTTCCACAGTTTTTCCTTTTACATCCTCTTGACTGCAGGAATTACCCCAAAGGTGGTTATGAGCGTTAAAATCACCCAACAAAATGTATGGAGTTCGGAGCTTTTGGACCAGTAGCTCAAGATCATTCAGTTGTAGGGATTTACTTGGTGAAACATAAATAGAACAAATTGTAACTGTCTTCTCTAAAGTTAGGCGTACCGCCACAGTCTGTAAATTTGTATTCAAAGGTACAAATCTGTGAATGATATCGTCTCTAACTAAAACAGATGTTCCACGAATGTGAAGGTCATTATCATCTGCCCAGGCATTATACGAAGTATAATGCTTAAAAGCTGAATGATCCTGAGCCTCGGGTTTCTTTAAAAGGGTTTCCTGCAGGCAAAAAGCTGCAGGTTTATATTTTTGGCTTAAAAGGCCCAGTTCATTAAAATTTGCTCTAAAACCTCAACAATTCCACTGTATAAAACTCTCTTTGGGTGTATTATCCATGTTTGAGAGGTGATTTTGAAGGTGGATGTATGGGCGAAATTGCCCCAGTGTTTCTTTTTGGTGATGTTTTACGTGGGGACTTCCTACCCTGTGAACTATTTTGGCGCACTTTGGAAGAAAACGTGTCGTCAATGCACTCATCGACTGACATGTCTTCAATGCCGTCAAACATGTTGCTCGTGACAACATTTTGAAGGTGTTTAGGTAGTCTGTCAGGCTCCTGTTTCTGTTTCTCCTTTTTATTTGTGTCTTTTGCTTGTTGTCGTCTCTGACTCTGACTCAGATTTTGTTGGGATCTTTGTTGTGCGTCTGGTTTTGATTTGTTTGACTTATCATTCTTTTCCCCTTTTGTGTTTTGTTGTGTTTTACGTTCCAATTGATGCTTGTCTTTTGTTTGGTCTGGGTTTTGTCTGGGGTTTGGGATTTTCTCAGTTGTTTGTGTTGTTGTATTTGTTTGTGTGGACGATGATTCTGTCTGGTCTATTGTGAAGGATTTCACTAAGGATGGGATTGTTCCTGCGAGCCACGTCTATTCAGTTTGGCATTCTGCTGACTTTGTTGGTATTTTTTGTGATACTTTTGTAGCATATGACGGCGAAGAAGTATTCATACCAGGCATTGATGCTACAATTTCTCTTGCCGCTTTGAAACTAATTTGCTTTTCGCATTTTATTTTTTGTATTTGCTTCTCTTTTTTCCAAATGGGGCAGTCCTTCGAAGCCGCTACATGGCTACCCTGGCAATTGCAACATCTAACGGCATTAGTACAAGGGTCTTGGTGTTCTTGACCACATTTGAAGCAAATAGTTTTCCCCCTACAATTGTTTTGTCCGTGACAAAACTTCTGGCATTTGAAACATCGAAGTGGATTTGGGATACACAAATCCACCTTGATGTTCATGAAACCAACTTTTATAGATTTAGGCGGCTGAGAGGAATCAAATGTAAGAATATATGTGTTTGTTTGTATTGTGGACCCATCTTTTTTAATTTCAATTCTTTTAACATCGTTGACACCTTGCGATTCAAGTTCATTCCTGATCTCGAGTACATCCATGCCCGCCAACTCCCGTATTCTAACCACACCCTTGCTGATATTCAGGGTTCTGTGTGGGAACGTATTCACATCCATGTCTGCCAATCTATGAGTGTTGAGTAAATTTTTAGCTTGTATTTCTTTCTGACATTTTAAAAGTAATGCACCGGACCTAAGTTTTTTAACATTTTTAACGGTGCCAGCGATTCCCTTGATAGCCTTCTCCAATGCAAAGGGATTAATGTCGGAGGCCTTTTTGCTCTCGTCAGCCGCGTAAATGATAATAAATTTTGGCCAGTTGTTGAAATGTTCTGATCTGAGTCAGAATCAGAGTCAATAGAAAAATCTCGACCACATTTCTGTTTTTTGTTTTGTGTGTAATCCATGTTTTTGTTTTAGTCGTTCATTGCTCCGGCTCCCACCCACCACGGAGTCCAACAGGGGGTAGGGTTACTGCTATGCAGTAAACCCACCGGGTTGCCGGTATTCCTACATACCTGGTATGGAGCAATATACTCAGCCAGTGTTGATACTGAAGTATGCCACTGGCTGATTGGCCCGTGTGTGGAAGTGCCATGTCTTCAGATGGCGATCATCCAACCAATCACTTTATAAAACACTGTAATGAAGGTCACCACGTGAAACTGAAACAAACAGTGCAGCAAAACTAAGTATTTGATTAAAATATGTGTTTAAAAACAGTACACAATGGCAATTACGATAAATGATTAAAATAAATGACTGATTGAATGACCTCCAAATGCCCACCCCCCCCCCCCCCCGACGTGACACCCAGTAGTTTTTGGGGTGGGGGCTCCCGATTGGCCAGAACGGACCAATCCGACCACGACCATCCTTCTACTCCCGAAGTTGGGGCCAAAACAGTGTATTGAACAGGTAACCTCCACGATGAAGATCAGGGCCAAAGCAATGTTTACGACCTGATCTCAATCCCGGAGACCTGTACTAACCGGGACCCAGTCTGTTCTCAACTGTCAGGATTCCTTCCTCCGGGGCCTTCAGATCGCACCTCACGGGAGAACAAGGTGCCTGCAAGATGGCATAAGCAGGATTGACCATTTTGGTCCGGGGCTGCGCATTATATATTCCGCAGCAAACCAGCTCAATTGACCAAACCTGCTAATTAAAAAAACAGCAAACCTGCCCAATTGAGCAGGCCGTCCTCTATCCGCCACCTGAGGACCCGCCTAGTAGGGGATGGTCAAACCCCCCTAGGAATCTTTTGTTTTTCTTGTTGTTTTTTACGTTTGAGGAATTCTGGGTTACTATTTTCAGACGACGAATGTTTCGAAAATGTAGAGGCCAACTTGTTTGAAATTTCTTGTTTTGATGTAATGAGTGTATTGTTATCATATAGGTGTTGTACAGCTGATTTGTTTCTTTTCCTTTAATTTTTTTGATCATTTTCCAAATTTTAGTGATGTGGGTGTTTTGATTCAGTTTCGATATGTAAGTTTCCCATGAACTTTTCTTTTTTGTTTTAAAAGTCGTCTTGCTTTTGCCCGATTTATACGTAATCTATCCAAATATTGTGTGGTTGGTGACTTATTAAATTCCCTCTCAAATTTCTTGCGATCTTTAATAGCCTGTTTGCACTCAGTATCAAAGCATGGTTTAGTGAAACGTTTTGGATTTGCCGAGGTTTTAGGAATGACTTGGCTTGCAATGCCAATCAACTCTGTGGTGAAATGTTCAATCTGGTCAGTAGTTCAGTAAATTTCTCCCGTGTGAGGCGTTCAGAATAAAGCGATGAGAAAGTGTCCCAGTCAGCCTTTTTAAATTCCACTGGGGCACCCTCCCCGCCGGAACTACACTCTCCAACACAATCGGAAAGTGGTCACTCCCGCACAAGTCATCTTCTGCCTTCCATGAAAAATCAAGGAAGACAGATGGACATGCAATTGTTAAGTCAATTGAAGTGTAAGAACCAGAAGCGGGGTGCAGGTAAGTATCTGACCCATCATTGAACAAGCACAAGTCATATTTTGTAATAAACTCTTCTACAGTTTTACCCTTTGCATCTTCTTCACTGCAGGAATTACCCCAAAGGGGGCTGTGTGCGTTAAAATCACCCAGCAAAATGTATGGAGCTGGGAGTTGTCGGACCAGCAGCTCAAGGTCATTCAGGTGTAATGCTTTACTTGGTGAAACGTAAATAGAACAAAGTGTAACTGTTTTCTCTAAAGTTAGACGTACCGCCACAGCCTGTAAATTTGTGTGTAATGGTACAGAACTGTGAATGATGTCGTTTCTAACCAAGAGAGTCGTTCCACGAATATGAAGATCATTATCATCTGCCCAGGCATTATACGATGTATAATGCTTAAAAGCTGAATGAACTTGAGCCTCGGGTTTCTTTAAAAGAGTTTCCTGCAGGCAAAAAGCAACAGGTTTATACTTTTGGCTGAGAAGACCAAGTTCATTAAAATTAGCTCTAAAACCTCGACAATTCCACTGTATTATATTTTGTTTTGGTGTACATGTTTGGAAGGTGATTTTGAAGGTGGACGTATGGGCGATATAGCCCCAGTATGTTTCTTCGGTGAGTTTTTCCTTGGGGACATATTCTGAGAGGGGTTCGAGCGTAAGAGCTCAAACATTTCATCAATACATTCACCGACCTCCATCTCTTCAAGACCCTCAAACCTGTTGCGGGTCACAGGGTCTTGAAGAGCCTTAGGTGTTCTCTCTGAGAACTGTTTTTGTTTTTCAATTTTATTTTTGTTTCTTTCCAGCTTTCGTCTCTGACTCTGACTTTGATTTTGTGATTCTGGTTTCGGTTTTGGTTTAGTTTGGTCATTTTTTTGTTCGGATTTTGTTTCCTTTACTTTGTCTTCTGTGTTATTTTTTTCCTGTTTTTTCTGCAGATTTGGTTTTAATTTTTCCTGTGGTGTTGTTGATTGAGTTGCTCATGGTGTCTGCGTTGATTTTGGTTCTACTTTGTCTGAATGCTGTATTGTAAAGGCCTCTAATAAAGATGGAATGGCGCTATTGCTGAGCCATGTCCACGGTGTCTGACATTCGACCGATCGTGTTGGTAATTTTTGTTTCAATGTGGCAGCATAGGATGGTGTTGATATATTCATGCCAGACATGGATGACACAATGTCTCTGGCCTCCTTGAAACTGATTTGCTTTTCACACTTGATTTTTTGTATTGTCTTTTCCTTTTTCCAGACAGGGCAATCTTTCGACGATGACATATGATTGCCCCGAGAGTTAATACACTTGAATGTTTCAGTTTCGCATGATCCTTCATGAATATTGCTGCATTTATGACATGTTTGCTTGCCTCGACAAGTATTCTGTCCATGACCAAACTTTTGGCACCTGAAACAACGAAGTGGATTTGGAATAAAGAAATCCACTTTGACGTTCAAGTAACCAATTTTAATATTTCTGGGTGGTCTTGTGCCATCAAAAGTACAGATATAAGTATTTGTTGGTATAATTTTTCCTTCTCTTTTAATTTCAATTCTTTTCACTGCAGTAATTCCTTGAGGTTTCAGTTCTAATGTGATTTCAGTTTCTTTCATGTTAGCCAGTTCCCGAGTTCGTATGACACCTTTACTTGAATTGAGAGTTTTATGGTAATTTGCTTTAACATTAAAATCAGTTATTTTTGTCGTGTGCAAGAGGTTATGAACTTGAATTTGTTTCATACATTCTATTAAAATATCCCCAGATCTTATCGTTTTGATGTTCTTAACAGTTCCCGCAATGCCCTTGATGGCCTTTTCAAGAGCAAGGGGGTTAATGGTGCCTAATTTCCTATTTTCATCTGTTGATTTCAGTAAAATAAATTTTGGAGTATTATCCTCTGGTGGAATCAGAGATGCTATTAAATCGTCGTCAGAGTCCCTTATATCAGTAACTAAAAAAGGTCTTTTGTTTTTTGTTGGCTGGTTTGCCATATTGTATGTTGTAAATTGTTCCCTGCCCCGGCTCCCACCCACCATGGAATCCAACAAGGGGTAGAGTTACTGCCACGCAGTGAACCCACCGGATTGCCGGTATTCCCACATACTTGGTATGGAGCAGTATACTCAGCCAGTGTTGATACCGAAGTATGCCACTGGCTGATTGGCCCGTGTGTGGAAGTGCCAGGTCTTCAGATGGCGATCATTCAACCAATCACTCTATGAAACACAGTAATTAAGATTGCCCTATAGAACTGAATCAAACAGTGCAGCAAAATTAAGTATTTGTTAAAAAGGTGGTTAAAAACAGTACACAGTGACAACTATGATATATGATTAAAATACATGACTGATTGAATGACCACCAAATGGCCCCCGACGTGACACCCAGTAGTTTTTGGGGTGGGGGCTCCCGATTGGCCAGAACGGACCATCCGACCATCCTTCTACTCCCGAAGTTGGGGCCAAAACAGTGTATTGAATAGGTAACCTCCATGATGGAGACCAGGGCCAAAGCCGTGTTTACGACCTGATCTCCATTCTGGAGACCTGTCCTTACCGGGACCCAGTCTGTTCTCAACTGTCAGGATTCCTTCCTCCGGGGCCTTCGGATCGCACCTCACGGGAGAACAAGGTGCCTGCAAGATGGTATTAGCAGGGTTAACCATTTTGGTCCGGGGCTGCGTATTCGTATATTCCGCAGCGAACCAGCTCAATTGAGCAAACCTGCTAATTATAAACCAGCAAACCTGCCCAATTGAGCAGGCCGTCCTCTATCCTCCACCTGAGGACCCGCCTAGTAGGGGATGATCAAACCCCCCAAGGGTCACTCAAAAAGTTTTCAATAAAAAGAGGCATACGCCCCCTCAACCCCATGTTAAAAAAAATCTTTTAAAATCCCATACGTCCACGTTGTGTCATATGCCTTTTCCAGGTCAAAGAAGATGGCGCCCACATGTTCTTTTCTGGCAAAGACATTTCTTATAAACGTTTCAAGTCTGACCAAATGATCCACAGTACTTCTCTGGTTTCTGAAACCACACTGAACATCTGCAAGCAGATTGTTCGATTCCAGAAACCAGACAAGTCGGCCATTGATCATCCTCTCCATGGTTTCGCGCAAACAACTTGTTAAGGCAATAGGCCTATAATTACTAGGGTTGCTGTGATCTTCATCAGGCTTGGGAATAGGAATTATTGTAGCTTTTCGCCAGGAAGGTGGAAACTGGCCAGTCACCCATATGTCATTAAAAATTGATAATAATAGTGCAAGTGAAGTTTGAGGCAGATGTTTTAAAAGTTGATAGTGTATTTCATCAGGTCCAGTGGCAGAATCCTTTGCTCTATGCAAAGAGTTACTTAACTCTTCCATAGAGAAAGGTTCGTTGTAATCCTCTAAGTTATTGGATGTAAATTTAATCTTTTGTTTTTTGGGGGTTTTTTTGTTGTTTTTTAAGTTTGAGGAATTCTGGGTTACTATTTTCAGACGACGAATGTTTCGAAAATGTAGAGGCCAACTTGTTTGAAATTTCTTGTTTTGATGTAATGAGTATATTGTTATCATGTAGGTGTTGTACAGCTGATTTTGTTTCTTTTCCTTGAATTTTTTTGATCATTTTCCAAATTTTAGTGATGTGGGTGTTTTGATTCAGTTTCGAAACGTATGTTTCCCATGAACTTTTCTTTCTATGTTTTAAATGTCGTCTTGTTTTTGCCCGATTTATACGTAATCTATCCAAATTTTGTGTGGTTGGTGACTTATTAAATTCCCTCTCAAATTTCTTGCGATCTTTAATAGCCTGTTTGCACTCAGTATCAAACCATGGTTTAGTGAAACGTTTTGGATTTGCCGAGCTTTTAGGAATGACTTGGCTTGCAATGTCAATCAACTCTGTGGTGGCATGTTCAATCTGGTCAGTACTCTCCTGAAATTTCTCCCGTGTGAGGCGTTCAGAACAAAGCGACGAGAAAGTGTCCCAGTCAGCCCTTTTTTAGTTCCACTGGGGCACCCTCTCATCATCCGCCGGAACTACACTCCCCAACACAACTGGAAAGTGATCACTCCCGCACAAGTCATCTTCTACCTTCCAAGAAAAATGGAGGAAGATAGAAAGGCATGCAATTGAAAGATCAATCGATGTATACGAACCAGATGCGGGCTGCAGGTAAGTGTCTGAACCATCATTAAACAAACACAAGTCATATTTTGTAATGAACTCTTCTACAGTTTTACCTTTTGCATCCTCTTGACTGCAGGAATTGCCCCAATGGGGGGCTATGTGCATTAAAATCACCCAACAAAATGTATGGGGTTGGGCGCTGTTGGACCAGTAGTTCAAGATCATTCAGTTGTAGCATTCTACTTGGAGAAACGTAAATAGAGCATAATGTAATTGTCTTGTATAAAGTTAGGCGTACCGCTACAACCTGTAAATTTGATTACAAAGATACAGCACTGTGAATAATGTCGTTTCTAACTAAGACGGACGTTCCACGAATATGAAGATCAGATTCATCTGCCCAGGCATTATACGAAGTATAATGCTTAAAGGCTGAATGATCTTGAGCCTCAGGTTTTTTTAAAAGAGTTTCCTGCAGGCAAAAAGCAACAGGTTTATATTTTTGGCTTAAAAGGCCCAGTTCATTAAAATTTGCTCTAAAACCTCGACAATTCCACTGTATTATATTGTGTTTAGGTGTGTTAGCCATGTTTGAGTGGCGATTTTGCTGGTGGTTGTATGGGAGATATTGCCCCCGTATTTTTCTTTGGTGATGTTTTTCGGGGAGATCTACTTTGATGAGAATTCGTGTTTAGTTTGGTCGAAAATGTGTCATCGATGCATTCATCGATGGACATTTCTTCAATGCCATCAAACATGTTGCTCGTGACAACATTCTGAAGGCGTTTGGGTAATCTGTCCGACTCTAGTTTCTGTTTTTCTTTTTTCTTATTCTCTTGTTCTCGTCTCTGACTCTGACTCAATTTTTGTCTAGGCTGCTGATCTTTTATGAATTTATTTGGCTTATTATTTTCTGCTTTAAGTCTTTGATCTTTTTGGAGTTCTGAATGGGATAAATGAGTGGATTGTTCCTGTTTCTGACTGGATTGTGGTAGTATGTCTGTTGTTTGGGTGTCTGTATTTGTTTTTGTGAACTGCGGCACTGGATGATCTATGGTAAACGCTTTCACTAGAGTTGGTATTGTTCCTTTGAGCCATGTATATTGTATCTGGCACTCTACTGACTGAGTTGGCAATTTTTGAGACAGTTTGGCAGCATATGGTGGAGATGACGTACTCATACCTGGCATTGCTGTAACGATGTCTCTGGCCTCTTTAAAACTTATTTGCTTTTCGCATTTTACTTTTTGAATTGTTCTTTTCTTTTTTCCAGACAGGGCAATCTTTGGATGAAGACATGTGATTGCCCTAACAGTTTACACATTTGATGGTATTGTTACATGGCTCTGGATGTTGTTGGCCGCAATTGTAGCATACTGCTTGACCCCTACAATTATTTTACCCATGGCCATATTTCTGGCACTTGAAGCATCGAAGTGGATTTGGTATATATAAATCCACTTCGATGTTCATATAACCAACTTTGAGTGATTTTGGTGGCTGAGACGAATCAAATGTTAATATATATAAAAGTATTTGTTTTTATTGTTGAACCATCTTTTCTAATTTCGAAATTTTTAACGTCTGTTACACCCTGTGGTTTGAGTTCTTTTTTAATCTCGAGAACATCAATGCTAGCTAGTTCTTTTGTTCTAATTACACTTCTGCTGTTATTTAGTGTTGTATGAGGGAAAACATTCACCTCCATATCTGCAAGCTTAGTTTTATTTAATAAATTGTTTGCCTGAGCTTCTCTACTGCATTCAATCAGTAGAGCCCCAGTTCTCAGCTTTTTGACGGTTTTAGCAGTGCCAGCTATTCCTTTTTTAGCTTTTTCAAGGGCAAAGGGGTTGATATTGGCAACCCTCTTACCCTCATCAGCAGCATAAATGATAATAAATTTGGGTCAGTTTCTTGAATTTTTAGTGTCTTGATCTGAGTCAGAATCAGAATCTGTATAAAATAAATCACGACCTCGTTTCTGTTTTTTGGTGTTAGTGTTTGCCATTATTAATTGATTTGAAATTCATCTGCTCATGACTCCCACCCTTAATCTGAGCCCAACCTGGGGGGGGTTAATGTCGCGGATGTCCAGCGAACAGCACCAGAAGTACACAAGCAGTATACTCCCCCAGCGTTGATGCTAATGCATACCGCTGGAGGATTGACCCGTCGAATGTTTATGGAAAGTGCCAGGTCGTGGCAGCCATTCAACCAATCATTTCACTAAAATCAGTACAACAAAACTACTTCTGACAACTGACGCAGACAGTGCAACAAAACGGACGATATTAAAAGGTATCAAAATCATTAAAAGTCAGATTGGGTAGTAATGATAAAACAAAAACTAAAAGAAATGACTGACCGAATGACCACCCAATGCCCCGCGACGTGACACCCGATATTTTGGGGGTTTGGGGCTCCCGATTGGTCAGAACGGGCCATCCAACCATCTGTCTGCTCCCGAAACTGGGGCCAAAGCAGTGTGTTGGACATTATCTGAAAAAATGGCGACCAGGGCCAAACAGGGTTTACGACCTGATCTCCATCCTTGGAGACTGCCCTAATCGGGGCCCATGTCCTCAACTGCCAGGATTCCTTCTTCCGGGGCCTTCGGAACGCACCTCACGGGAGAACAAGGTTCCTGCCTGATGGTATTAGCAGGATTGATCATTTTGGTCCGGGGCTGCGTATTTGTGTATTTTGCAGTGAACCAGCTCAATTGAGCAAACCTGCCAATTAGAAATTAGCAAACCTGCCCAATTGAGCAGGCCGTCCTCTATCCGTCACCTGAGGACCCGCCTAGTAGGGGATGATCAACCCCCCCCCCCCCCCTATGACGCATAATGTTACAATATTTTTCAACGGATAATGTTAAACAATTAACCAATAATGTTATAACCTTACGTACACTCAGCCCGGTCAGCACTATTTCAGGTGAACTGCGACTTGAATTACCATTTGAAACATGTCTATTGTATATGAGATGGGTTTCTTGCCCCGTTACGTCGACCTCAGTTGGAGACCCCGCCAGCGGGACTATTTTGAGAGATCTAATCACATTGACATATATATATATATATATATATATATATATATATATATATATATATATATATATATATATATATATATATATATATATATATATATATATAACTATGTAAACAACATTTCGGCAACTTCTTGTCATTTGGGCAACTTGCGTCATTTGGGCAACCTCAGAGATATATAGCCATAATAACCCTCCATCTCATGACAGCAGCACCATGGTGATACACGCGCACATGCTTCAAGGATTTCAAGTTACGGGAATAACCAATTTGGGCGAATTTTTGAGCCGGATCAGAATCTCGCGAGATTTCTCTCCACTTAAACCATGATGGGAGGGGAAGGGGACGCTATGTTATCCGGAGAATATGTTTACCGACACGAGTAGTCTTCTCTACCAAACAGGTAACATATCGTAGCCATCTGACTCCTTTTGGAGGGTGAAATAATCTCAATTGTTGCCTATTTTGAATGACTAAATCCCCATTCGCGCATATTTATCTCTTTATAGCAATATCCTATTATTTGTTTATTTTGCTAAAAGTTTTTTTCTAAAAGTGAAACTTGAACAGAAAAGTGATGCAGTTGGAGGTGGTAGTCATGGTGGAGGTGATGGAGGAGGCGCTGGAGGTGAGAGTACAGGTTGTGGAGGTGGAGGAGTCATTTGGAGCAGGGATTACGAGGATGGGAAGGGGTAGGATGAGGAGGAAGAGGAGTGGAGATTAGGAGTATTGAAAGAGGAAGGGTAGGGATTAGGATGAGGAAGAGACAGGGATTGAGATATACAGATGATTGTGGAGAGAAGGTCATCGGGAAATGCTATAGGGTGTAGTACTGGATGGTATAATAGTGCAGTGAAGGTTGTGGAGGGGTGAAAAGGTGGAGGCGGAGGTGAATTTGAGATTACATGTTTAGAAGGTGGTGGAGTCACTCTGAGCAAAGATTATGAGGAGAGGGGAGGAGGAATGGGTGGGGAAGGAGGAAGGATTAGGAACAAGAGGTGTAGTACTGGATGGTATGATAGAGTTGTGAAGGTTGTGGAGGTGGGGAAGGAGGAAGGATTAGGAACAGGAGGTGTAGTACTGGATGGTATGATAGAGTTGTGAAGGTTGTGGAGGTGGGGAAGGAGGAAGGATTAGGAACAGGAGGTGTAGTACTGGATGGTATGATAGAGTTGTGAAGGTTGTGGTGAAAAGGTGGAGGAGGTGGTGGATCTGAGATTACATGTTTTGGAGGTGGTGGAATCACGATTATGAGGAGAGAGGGGGGGGTCGAAGAAGAGGAGAGGGAAGAAGGTGGCGTAGGAGGTATTTTTATTACTTCAATTATTTTCTTTTCTCTCTCTATCTTCCCTTCCTTCTCACACATATATATCTCATTTTTCTCTTTCTGTTTCTCACTCAAATGGCTACCCACCATCTTCTAGCCTATATAAGGGATGTGTTTTGATTCTTGCTCTTTCTCTTTTTGTATTTATGGATGTTTATACATACCACCTCTCCCGTCCCTTTTAGCACGCCTTTCCATGGTGTTTATACCACCAACATCCCTCACCCCCAATCTCCGACACCCTTTGCCACCCACCACCATCCCTGTCATACTCTTCCAACCAGCTCTTCCATCCGCCACCTTCAGCCTTCCATACCCCTTACAGACAACGCCCGCAACCCATACCTTTTCTGTATTTTCTCTTGTTTGTTATCTTTTCTTTATTTCGTTTACATTATTGTTCATTGAAGGCTAGAGAAACGTAAAAAAATGTCACTGGGGTGGATGGGCGGGGGGGGGGGGGGGTGGTTCCCTAAAACTGTCATCGACACAATATGATCTCAGGCGTTGAAAGTATCGGAAAGACCCAACAATCCATCCTTCTACAATGTTTCAGAATTGATGAATTCATAGTCGCGTAGATTTTAACTCGGCAGTTGTTCTCACGGAAAATCACTCTTTATTTGCTGTACACTATCTGCTATCCAGTTTCGAACCTACATGTATTTTTTCTGCGAGCCAGACAACCATTCGGCACTGCACGTGCGGGAAAGGGCGTCCATAATAATGACATTTTACTTCATCTGCCTCATCCCCATGAACTCCCCCACCCCCTCTATCTCTCCGGACACTAGTCCGACTATACCAAGGCTGCCTGTTACCAAAACACACATCCTATCCACACACAGCCACGTTCAATTCAATGTGTACTATTATCTTTAGTTCTACATAAATCAACACAATATCGCATCATAGTCTCTTGAAATTGATGCCATAACACTATAAATTACCCACGATACGAGTTTATTTAAAGTTATAACATTATCGGTTAATCTGTTTAACATTAACATTGGTAATCAGAGTTGAAACAAATTGGAACATTAGCCGTTGATTTTTATAACATTATGCGTTAGAAAAAGTTATAACATTATGCGGAGTTTTTAACATTATCGGTTGTTTACACTTTTGTAAAATATTGCGTTGGTGTTACATTATTCGGAGTTGTAAAATTATCCGTTGTAACAAAGCTTCCCCTGAGCGTCGCTCAAGCGAGCCAAAGAGCGCATAACTCGTGAGTACAATAACGCGATTTGTCCCTATATCCGATAAATTTTGTCTTTTGATAGGTCAGAATGCCTTGGACAAATAGCCACGACAAAGGGTGCGCCCAGCACCCAAGGTATGTGAGAGCGTGCAACATGCAGGGTATAAGCGCACGTGAAACATCGGGGGTATATGGTTTCAATGAAAGCTTTTCGCTTCCGCTCGCCTCATTATAAAACTCGAACCAAAAAAACAGAAAATAGTCACAAAATGTCATCAAATTTCCGACAATTCAATCCTAAAAATAAAATAAGAGCAAATAATTCGTCCCTTGAGTACCAATGTGTTCTATGTGCCAGCAGAACTCAGGGGACGACATGTCAACAAAATACTGTTTACTCGTTTCCTTAACGACCCAAGGGATGTAACTCTGACTGTTGTCTTCTGCGATTATAAAAGCGAAATAATTAGCAAGAATTTGGTCCAAGTGATTGTGGAGCTGAGAAATGAGTCCACAAATTCATTTCCACTATGTTTGTATTGTGTTTCAAACGGGACAAAAACGTTATCTCCGCCAACATGTATGGTCTATGGAGATTTAATACCTGGCTGGCTCATTTAAACACCTCGACTGCGGGTCGGTGTTTAAAAATCGAGATCCAGGTATTAAATCTCCATATACCATACATGTTGGCGGAGATAACTTATAATGTGTCCAAAGGGGCATGTCATGATGGATATCCATGTAAGATTTCTTTAAGATCTGACTACTATAAGCTGATTACGTTAACAGACTCGCGCGATGAAAATGTATATTTCTCAATGGAAACACTTGCATGACTCATGAGAGAAATGCCCGGACCGCAAAACAAGATATGTACCTGCAGGACCTCTATGTAATATTTCCTTAATATCTGACTACTATCAGCTGAGTTACGGAATCGTTAAAAGAAAACTGTCTACTTCTCAACAGAACAAAGGGGCATAACTGACGACTGGCATGTGCTGACTGCATAATGTGATATGTGTGTGAAAAGGCATTCCACGCTGGACATTCATTTAAGAACTCTTTAAAATCTGATTACTGTCAGCTAAGTTATCGATTCACACAGACGTATGTTCTGCTGGTCAGTTCGATAGATGTAATACAGTATATTCCACTTCTTTTTAAAAAGCGGGGGCATAATGAGGGATCCAAATAAGGGGATACATTATAAACGTGATCATGATTTTTTTTTCTCCCGATTGATTGTAATTCCTATAAGGACGTATCGTGCCAGATATCAATTTCTTCCCAGGGCCTAAAATTCCTATGAAAATCAGAATTGATTCTCGCAAACGATTCTCGCAAGGAAACACTGGGAGTCAAAATTGATTCTTGCTAGAGATTGTGAGAGATTCTACACAAGTGACCTTAAATGTTTGGATAATTTTACTTATTTTTTCTGGCTCGTTTTCAGGTAAGTTATGTAACACATTGAATTAGCTTTGTTGTGGTGGCTAGTGAAGTCCAGGCAGTCTATGGCGCCAACACTTAACTAGAAAATACTGCCAGTATATAGTAACTTCCATCAGCAAGATCACCAAAAGCCTGAACATTTATGCTATAACATGTGTTCTACGTGTGCATTTTAGACAAGAAACAGAATTGGAAATAGGCTCTTTTGATTCCGCTCTACAGTTTCGCACTATTGCACGGGGATGAAATTTAAAACACTGGGCATATGCTGAAACTAAGGACATGCAAAATAGAGGTATATTTTAGTATCAGATATAAGTAGTATGTCATGCCATGTACCCATGTACCCGAACAGGACCCATTGGCCGGACTCCGGTGCCGGACCCCCGGAAGTGACGTCATGTCACGTGACCTAGCGGCCATCTTGTGACGTCATCTCCATGTGCAGTTCATCAAAACAGTTGTGAAAATCAACCCGTGAAAGAGGGATTAATGATAGATGAGAATTTAAAATAATAAAACCAAACTATTTAAAATTTATTAAAAAGGTTGATTTCCTTTAGGAACGACAAAACTTTACGAGAGTTTGTATTGTAAAACAGGTCTCTAAGAGACGCAACATTAAAATACTGTCGTCTAACAAGATTAAAATCTGTACAGTGCAAAAGAATGTGCTCGAATGTCAACACCTGCTGGCAGGGAACACACTCTGGTCGCATGTTACCCTCTAACAAAAAGGAATGCGAAAGTCGTGTATGACCAACACGACATCGTGTCAGAATAACATGATCTTTTCTACAAAGGTTACTGGATGGGTAGTGATCAGAAATAGTGGGTCGGAAGCGATGGAGCTTGTTATCTGTCGCTTCATCCCATTCCGCCTGCCACATGGATTTGATGTAACTACTGATATGTGGTTTGAAGTCACTGAACGGAATCTTAAAATCAGTGAGAGGCTTGGATAAAGCCTGTTTTGCTGCACTGTCTGCCCTGGTGTTACCAGCGATACCTACATGTCCGGGTAACCAGCAAAACACGATATCATATTGGTCAGACACGAGAGTTGATAACTTCTCACGAAGTTCCAAAATGAGAGGGTTCTTCAACTTGGGGTTGAGCAAAGCAAGCAAAGAGGAAAGAGAGTCAGAAAAAATAATCGACTTCTTTTCCTGTACATTTTCGATATGTTCAAGGGCGAGTTGTAAAGCTTTAACTTCAGCTGTGAAAATAGAACTCTGATTCGGTATTCTGATTGAAGTGACATGATCATTAGTGACAACAGCTGATGATACTTTGTCACCATCTTTTGATCCGTCTATATAGATCCTTGTATATGTACTATATTTTGACTTAATTTCAGCATATTTCTGCTTAAACTGCAGAGAATTTGTTTCAGAGTTTTTAGTAGATGCTAGGTCCAAAATAACTGTTGGCTTTTTAAGATGCCAAGGAGGAGTTTGTGGTTCACGGTTCTCTTTTATTGTAACTGGTTCAATTTTGGCAGACTCCATATGAGGTTTAATTCTAATTCCCAATGGAGGGATATGTTTCTGATGACGGTTAAAAAATTCAGTATTTTGAGCTTCTGAGACACAATTGTATGCAGGGTTGGACGGATTAGAAAGAAGTTTGAAACATATTGGAGTGAAAGTTTAATTCTGCGCTTCTCAAGAGAAGGCTGCTCTGCCTCAACAAGCATCGAATCTACCGGTGATGTTCGAAAAGCACCAAGGCTGATTCTTATGCCAGTATTATGAATGGCGTCAAGAGGTTTAGATAGGACTTTCTTGCAGAACCGTAAACCACACAGCCGTAATCTAATTTTGATCTGACAAGTGATCTATACAGATGGAGTAATGTTTTTTGGTCAGCACCCCAATCAGTGCTACCATCTACCTTCAAAAGGTTCAGTGCCCTTTTACACTTTACCCTTAGTTGTTTTATATGAGAAGTGAAATTCAGTTTGCTGTCGAACAACAAACCCAAGAATTTCACTTCTTTAACAACATTAATACGACTCCCGTCTATTTTCAATTCCGGATCAAGGTGGTGCTTCCGGAGCTTACAGAAATGAACACAATTAGTTTAGAGAATTTGAAGCCGTTTACTGCAGCCCATTTCTGGATTCTATTCAAACACAGCTGAAGTTTGCGCTCTATAGCATTCATTTTTTTTTTTGCTGCTATAGCAGATTAAAAAGTCATCTACATACAATGACGAGTCAACCATATTTTCAATTGCATCAATAATAGTATTGATTTTCACTGAAAAAAGGGTAACCGATAAAATACTTCCCTGAGGAACCCCCAATTCCTGCCCGTGAGGATCAGATAACGTTGACCCAACACGAACCTGAAATTGGCGGTCCCTCAAAAAGTTTTCAATAAAAAGAGGGATACGCCCCCTCAACCCCATGTTAAAAAGATCTTTTAATATCCCATACGTCCACATTGTGTCATATGCCTTCTCCAGGTCAAAGAAGATGGCGACCACATGCTCTTTTCTGGCAAAGGCATTTCTTATAAACGTTTCTAATCTAACCAAATGATCCACAGTACTTCTCTGGTTTCTGAAACCACACTGAACATCTGCAAGCAGATTGTTCGATTCCAGAAACCAGACAAGTCGATTATTGATCATCCTCTCCATGGTTTTACAGAGACAACTAGTTAGTGCAATTGGTCTGTAATTACGTGGATTACTGTGATCCTTATCAGGCTTTGGAATAGGAATAATTGTTGCCTTTCGCCAGGAAGGTGGAAACTGGCCAGTCACCCTAATGTCATTAAAAATAGATAATAAAAGTGCAAGTGAAGTTTGAGGCAGATGTTTTAAAAGTTGATAGTGTATTTGACCAGGTCCAGTGGCAGAATCCTTTGCTGTATGCAAAGAGTTACTTAACTCTTCCATAGAGAAAGGTTCGTTGTAGTCCTCTAAGTTATTGGATGTAAATTTAATCTTGTGTTTTTCTTATTGTTTTTCAAGTTTGAGGAACTCTGGGTTACTATTTTCAGACGACGAATGTTTAGAAAATGTAGAGGCCAACTTGTTTGAAATTTCTTGTTTTGATGTTATGAGTGTGTTGTTATCTTTTAGGTGTTGTACAGCTGATTTTGTTTTTTTCCTTCAATTTTTTAAAGCATTTTCCAAATTTTAGTGATGGGAGTGTTTTGATTTAGTTTCGAAACGTAAGTTTCCCATGAACTTTTCTTTTTATGTTTTAAAAGTCGTCTTGTGTTTGCCCGATTTATATGTAATCTATCCAAATTTTGTGTAGTTGGTGACTTATTAAATTCCCTCTCAAATTTCGATCTTTTATAGCCTGTTTGCACTCAGTATCAAACCATGGTTTAGTGAAACGTTTTGGATTTGCCGAGGTTTTAGGAATGACTTGGCTTGCAATGTCAATCAACTCTGTGGTGAAGTGTTCAATCTGGTCAGTACTGTCCTGAAATTTCTCCCGTGTGAGGCGTTCAGAACAAAGCGATGAGAAAGTGTCCCAGTCAGCCTTTTTAAAGTTTCACTGGGGCACCCTCCCATCATCCGCCGGAACTACACTCCCCAACACAATCGGAAAGTGGTCACTCCCGCACAAGTCATCTTCTGCCTTCCATGAAAAATCAAGGAAGACAGAAGGGCATGCAATTGTTAAATCAATTGAAGTGTAAGAACCAGATGCGGGGTGCAGGTAAGTATCTGACCCATCATTGAACAAGCACAAGTCATATTTTGTAATGAACTCTTATACAGTTTTACCTTTTGCATCTTCTTGACTGCAGCAATTACCCCAAAGGGGGCTACGAGCGTTAAAATCACCCAACAAAATGTATGGAGTTTGGAGTTGTCGGACCAGCAGCTCAAGGTCATTCAGTTGTAAGGCTTTAATTGGTGAAACGTAAATAGAACAAAGTGTAACTGTTTTGTTCAAAGTTAGACGTACCGCCACAGCCTGTAAATTTGTCTGTAGTGGTACAGAACTGTGAATGATGTCGTTCCTAACCAAGACACTCGTTCCACGAATATGAAGATCATTATCATCTGTCCAGGCATTATACGGTGTATAATGCTTAAAGGCTGAATGATCTTGAGCCTCGGGTTTCTTTAAAAGCGTTTCCTGCAGGCAAAAAGCAGCAGGTTTATTTTTGGCTCAAAAGTCCTAGTTCATTAAAATTAGCTCTACAACCTCGACAGTTCCATTGTATGATGTTGTGTTTGATTGTATTATCCATATTTGGTGGGAGATTTAGAGGGTGGACGTATGGGCGAAATAGCACCAGCAGATGGTTTGGGTGATTTTTGTCTAGGGGACATGTGCTGGGATGAGTTTGGACGTAGGTGTCCGAATGTTTCATCGATACACTCATCGACTGCCATTTCTTCAAAGGCTTCAAACCTGTTACTGGTAACAGGGTCCTGAAGGGCTTTAGGTAATCTGTCTGAGAGCTGTTTTGTTTTGTCTATTTTCTTTTTGAATTTTTCTTGAGACCTTCTCTGACTAAGATTTCGGGGTACTTGTTGCGATTTTGGTTTTGGCTGGTCATTTTTATGTTCTGATTTCGATTCCTGAGCTTTGTTTTTATCTGTTGTTTTTGATTTGTCGTGTTCATTCTTCGGATTTGTTTTAGATTTTTCTACTGGTGGTGTTTGTGTTTGAGTTGTGTTTTGTTGTAGTTGTTCGCTGTGGTCTATTGTGAAGGCATGTAGTAATGATGGTATTGTGCCTTCCAACCATGTGCATTGCGTTTGGGCGTTTGGCACTCCACCGATTTGTTTGTAATTTTTTGCTAATAACAGTGGCATATGATGGTGTTGATGTTTGCAAACCAGGCATCGTTGAAACAATTTCCCTGGCCTCTTTAAAACTAATCTGTCTTTCACACTTGATGGTTTGAATGTGCTTTTCTTTTTTCCATACAGGGCAATCTTTTGAAGATGACATATGATTGCCCTGACAATTGATGCATCTGATGGTATCACTGGTACATGGCTCATCGTGTGTTAGTCCACAACGAAAGCAAGCCGGCCTGCCTCTACAATTGTCCCTACTATGCCCATATTTTTGACAGTTGAAAAACCGAAGGGGATTTGGGATATACAAATCCACCTTGGTATTCAGGTATCCAATTTTAAGAGATTTTGGTGGCTGAGGAGTTTGAAAATTAAAAATGTAGGTATTGGTGGTGATCTGTTGTCCATTTTTCCTTATTTGAATTCTCTTTACACCAGTGACTCCCTGAGGTTTGAGTTCATTTACAATTTCTGATTCAGGAATATCAGTAAGCTCTCGAGATCGAACAACACCTCGGCTACTATTGAGAGTTCTGTGGGGTTTTACCTCCACCTCAATATCACCTAATTTTTTCAGCTTTAAAAGATTGAAGGCTTGGATGTCTTTAGCAACTTCAATAAAGGTACCATCAGATCTCAATTTCTTAACACTTCTAACAGTTCCGGCTATGCCTTTTATAGTTTTTTTCTGGAGCAAATGGGTTAATCTTATTGACCTTTTTGTTTTCATCAGTAGAATTTATAATTAAAAATTTCGGCCATCTGCTTGTAGTTTCTGCACAATCTTTGTCGCTATCAGAGTCAGTTTCAGGTATTGTCGGTTCATACGGTCGTTTATTTGGTTGTTTTGTAGCCATTGTAGTGTTTTTATTAATTCATCGTTCCATGACTCCCACCCTTACTCTGAGCCCAACTTAGGGGGTTATGTTGCGGATATCCAGCAAACAGCACCAAGAGTACATGGAAAGCTTACTCCCCCAACGTTGATGCTAATGCATAGCGCTGGAGGATTGACCCGTCAATTATTTTAGGAAGTGCCAGGTCGTGGCGGTCATTCAACCAATCATTTTGTAAAACTAGTACAAGAAATTTACCACGGATAACTGACGCAGACAGTGTCATAAAAACCCTATAACTTAAAACAGATGAAATTTCTTTGAAAATCAGTATACCGCAGCAAAAAAAAAATTGAATTAAAAGAAATGACTGATTGAATGACCACCCAATGCCCCCCCCGCCCCCCCCCCCCCCCCGACGTGACACCCGATATTTTTGGGGTTGGGGGTTCCCGATTGGTCAGAACGGGCCATCCGACCATCCATCTACTCCCGAAATTGGGGCCAAAGCAATGTGTTGGACATTATCTGAAAAAATGGAGACGAGGGCCAAACAGGGTTTACGACCTGATCTCCATCTTGGGAGACTGCCTTAACCGGGGCCACGAGTCCTCAACTGCCAGGATTCCTTCTTCCGGGGCCTTCGGAACGCACCTCACGGGAGAACAAGGTGCCTGCCAGATGGTATTAGCAGGGTTGATCATTTTGGTCCGGGGCTGCGTATTCGTGTATTTCGCAGCGAACCAGCTCAATTGAGCAAACCTGCCAATTAATAATTAGCAAACCTGCCCAATTGAGCAGGCCGTCCTCTATCCGCCACCTGAGGACCCGCCTAGTAGGGGACGATCAAACCCCCTAGTTGCTATGTTACCCAAAGACCTATAACAAGACATGGGTAAGTTCAGAGGGTGTGTTCGATTGAAAAGGAGTAATTTCCCGATTCAGAGAATTACAACAAACAACTCGAAAATTCATCCAGATCACCAAAATTGACTTTAATTGAAGATTCCTATTTAGGCCCGCGAAAACGTAGATTTTAATAGTAGCACGTAGTGATATAGTACAGAGGGTGTACCGGGGGTGTGTTCGATTGAATTAGAGTAGTTTTTCTGGTTCGGATTTTCCCAGAATCCCCCTTTTGGGTCCCTATCCCATGACGTGTTCCCGAATAAAGGGCACGTTCCTTTGGTCATTACCCAGCATCCTCTGATTTTTCTAACCATTATTCAAATTATACAAGTAGGGCCCATATGTGTACATGAAGGCCAGGAAGCTAATTTCAAGTTCCACCATATACTCATGTGAGGATCTACCCATATAGGAGAATCCCTTTTTTGTCGTATGAGGTCTAATTTATTATCCCTCTTAGCCTCATTTCCGTATTTGAAGATACCTTTTGGGTTTGTTAAAAAATAAGAACACAGATTTTACAATTTAATTTCTTTCATTCAACAACAAAAATACAACTTTTTATGGTATGTAGATTGTCAGATATTCATAAAGTCTTTCTGTGGATTGGACATCTTCTCAGTGGTTTACAACTGTCTTTGCACAGGCACAAATGGTTACATGTTCGCAGAGCGACATTGGCTTCAGCTAATAAACACACACTACATTTTGTCCTCCATGAATCTTCTTCTTGAAATGATGTGACCATTTCTTCTTTGTTGGCCATATCTTCTTCTTGAACTTTTTCAACGTCCATGAATTCAGGTTATAAATTATGAATGTAATAACAGTCTGGAGAATATTTTCTGTGTTCTTCTATAACATCATCTTCTGTTTCCCAGAAACGAACAATAATACCACAATGAAAACATTGAGTTCTGTCTCCTGTACCCAAATAAAAGAATCCAGCTTTTTTCAGTTCATTCGGGGTTTTCACACTTTCACTTTGTAACATGAATTGAAATGTCTTGAGACAATTTTCCTCCAAGGCATACTTGATGTGTTTTGGTGGTCTTTGTTCTGGTGTCTCTCTTATTTTCTCTTCTCCACGTGATAACTGCTCCAGTACTGGTGGAGGAACATCACGAAAATACGTTTCGAATGAAACACTCATTCTCTCTACAAAGTCTCTTGGATTTCTTGTTTCTTGGTTTCTTGGTTTCTTGGTTAATAATCATTCAGTGCCATCCTGATCAAACATGGAACAGTGAACATTCTTCAATCCTTTTTATCTTCATTCTTCTTTAGTTTTCTTTCTCTTTTTGGTGTGGGTTTTCCTATTTCAAGGCTTCTCTTCTTTGCAATATCCACTGCTTTGGTCACTTGTTCCCAATCTCTTGTGGAAAACTGGAACCCAACGTCGTTCTTGAACAGTCGAATCTGTAAATCGTTGTTAAGTTTGAAGACGGTCACATTAGTAGACATCCTTCTTCTTTGGCTGTCATAACACAAATGAGCTGAACACCAAGTGCACCCTTTTTATAGTTTTCTTCAATACAGCGACATCTAGTGGCTTGTTTCCTCTATGGCGTCATTAACCAACACATCATTATCCATTAGATCAGTCAGTAGTAGGAGAGGGATGAAACGTGCCCGGTTGGGGGACCACGGAAGTGGCATCATGTCACGTGACCTGGTGGCGCCATGTTTGGTTGTCATGGTAACCCGCGTGAGCGGCCATCTTGTGACGTCATCTCCATAGTGATACGTGGTGTGAGTGGGCATGGGCAGGGCGTGTTGTTAGGGTGATACGTGTTTCCGTCGTCCCTTTTGTATACTGGAGGCCGCCATCTTTGTTTTTATGGTAGCACGTGGTTGCTATGTGACCCAAAACCTTCTAACAAGGCACGGGTATATTCGGAGGGTATGTTTCTTTGTACAGGAGTAATTTCCCGATTTGTAGAATTACCCAAATAAACCCGACAATCCCTCCAAATCACCGAAATTGACTTTATTTACTACGGAGTCCCCAATTTATCGATGTAGCACGTAGTGCTATAGTACCAAGTGGTACAAGGGGTGTGTTCCTTTGTAGAAGAGAAATTTTCTGGCTTAGAATTTTCCAAGAATCCTCGTTTAGTTACCCAAATAAACCCGACAAGTTGTACTATTACGAATTCTTTCAGAATTCTATTTAGGATCGCGAAACTTTTGGTTTATAATAGTAGCACGTAGTGCTATAGTACCAAGGGGGTACAAGGGGTGCGTTCGATTGAAGTGGAGTAATTGTCTGGTTTTGTATTTGCCCCATGTGGTTTATAATAGTACCAAGAGGGCCCCGTGGGTACGTTCCTTTGGACTAGAGTTTTTCCCCCAATAAATTGTATAAGAGTAGTGCTATATGACAAATTCCTTTGGTCATTACCCAGAATCCTCTATTTTTTTATATAATTTCTATTTTAGTAACATCCTTAAATGACCCCCCACCTCCCATCACTATTTTAATAAGTTTTTAATAACTTTATTTTTTTTTAATGTGAAGATCAAGATTCCTTTTAGGATCTCCAAACTGACCAATGAAATAACAGAATTATCGACCAATCAGATTAATGTATTCCTATTGTGTTTCTTTCCCATTACTTTCTATACTAATCTATACTAATTTTCTAATGTTTCTAACTTTAACCTATAATCCTAGGGGAAACAAACCCAAACCCCAATCAAGAATGAAAATATCGATAAAAAAAACGCTGTGACGTCATGACGTTTTCAAAAACGTCCGTCACGTCTAAATAAATTCAGCGACTTTGTGGAGTCGGTTTCATTCCATTTTCATCTCTTGACGGAAAGGGATCATCTCTGTGTACTCAGATTATTCAATTGTTTTTTGTGTGTGCTATTTTTGTGCATTCATTATTCTAAGGATTATGGAGACTTCTGGATATTCATGTGAGGATTGTGGGAAAATATTCACGGATCGACGGAACAGGAATAGACATCAACGGACAGCTCACGGACAAGGTAAGACATTTGACTGTAACAACTGCTATAAGACATTTACTAGGAAAGATAAATTAGACAACCATAAAAAAAACCTGCTTAGATGTATATACATGTTTGGAATGTGGACAGGAATTTAAACAACTTTTACATTTTAATAGGTATAAAAACACCGCCCATGTCCCTATTACTCTCCCCAAGAAACGGAATTCTGAACGACCGGCAACAACCCTGAAAAAATCCCGTACTGTTCTGGATATTGACCCCATTGATTTTGATCAGGACCTTTTGGCAGAAACAAGTGATGAAATTTCAGAAATTTATCGTAGGAATTGGAATACTATTCAGACCCATCACACAACTAATAGGAAAATACAGGCCATTTTTAATTATACGCTAGACACAACTGATTTATCCACCATGAATGATGAACTAAATAAAACAATCTTTCAATGTCAAAAAAAAAATTCAAAATTAATTTAAGCTACGGCTTTATTTTACGAAATAATGAAACAGAAGAACTAAAATTTTACCCGGGTTCTTGATAGGCCACCCCTTATTGAAAATGCTGTAGATTTGGGGAATTTCCATGAAGACTTTGAACAGGAAGACATTTTGGAATGGGCTGGGCAGCAAAGACCCAACTCTAAATGGATTGTCCATCAATTAACCAATGTAACTTTTTATGTAAATAAGATTAAAAATCATCCAATTGGTGTGGTCCCTGAAAATCTTCCCAAGTAGATTTTGGAAAATCATTTGATTGTTGCCCTTGTTAGTGATCAGCATGACCATTTTGTTTATAATGACAATCTCTGTTTATTCTGGTGTTTAGCCCTCTGGAGCGGTTCTACGTACCATTCTTGGATATATTAATTGTACATAGGTCTAATAGGAATTTTGAGAATACCATGTATGTCAGTTTGTATGAGAACCATTTCAGTTACATCACTGACATTAATCAATATTCTAGATTCTTTGCTTGTCGTAAATGTGGTAAATTGTGGAAAACAGGATTTAGGCTGAATCGCCATGAGCTCTCTTGTACTGATGATGTGTCTTATAAGTATGTTGGTGGTATGTATCACATCCCAAAAAAACATTTTTGAAAGGTTACATGAAGAAGGTATTGTTATTCCAGAACACTTACGATCATATCCCTATAGGGCTACATTTGATTTTGAATGTTATTTTGATAAAACTTCTCTCCCCACTTCAACTGATACTCTTGTCTGGGAAGCTCAATGCAAACCCCTCAGTGTTAGTGTATGTAGTAACGTCCCCGGTTTCGTTAATCCCAAATGTTTTATTACTGATGGTGACACACAGACATTGGTTGAAAATATGATGAATTATTTAATGGAAATTTCTCAGAAAAGTTACTCTCTCATGCAAGAGATTCACATGGCCACCATATTATCCCTCAGGCAAATGAGTCAAGATGCTTTGACACAGGAAGGTGCAGATGATTCTAAACCTTACCCATTTGAAAAGTTAGCTGCCGAATTTGATCGTTACATGAAGGAAATGTCCGTCTTAGGTTTTAATTCTGGAAAATATGAAGTGAACGTGATTAAACGAGAACTGATGGAGCATCTGAAAAAGTATGACCCACTGCCTTTTGTTGTGAAAAAAGTAACAACTTTATGGTTTTGAAAACAGATCATTTGAAATTTTTAGATATTTGCAATTACTTAGTCCCTGGATTTAGTTATGATAAATTTCTCAAGGCTTTTGGGTGTTCTACTACTAAAGAATTTTTTCCCTATGAATGGATTGACTGTATTGATAAATTGGACACTACTAAATTACCTCCCCATGTTTCCTTATATAGCTCTTTAAAAAAGGAAAACATTACCGAAGAAAAATATGCTTACTGCCAGCAAGTTTGGGGGGGAAATGGGATGAGGACATTTAGGGACTTCCTGATTTGGTATAATAATAGAGATGTCCAGCCATTCCTGGAAACCATTGAGAAACAATCACAATTTTACTTGGAAAGGGGGATCGATGTGTGTAAGGATGGTATTAGCGTTCCAGGGCTGACGCTAAAATATTTATTCAGTACCGTCGACGAAGGTATATCCTTCGAGAACATCAACGAGAAGAACAAGGATCTACATCATCTCATCAGGGACAATATTGTAGGGTGGCCTTCTATTATATTCAATCGTTATCACGAGAAGAATATTACCAACATAAGAGAATTTAAGTATGGCGCAGAAGCAAAGGGGTGTGGGGGTGTTGTCGGTTATGATGCCAACACCTTGTACTTATGGTCATTAATGCAGGAAATGCCAACAGGTTGCTACATTAGACGCAAGGAAGAGACGGGCTTTAAACCAGAATATTCCCATAAGTAAGGTAGGATGGCCCATCAGTGGCTGGAACACATGTCTACCAGGGACGGTGTCCACATCCGACACGAATACAATGATACAGAAAAGAAGATTGGTAGAGGTCAAGTGCCCGTAGATGGTTGGTGTAAAGACACCAAAACTATTAATCAGTTGCACGGATGTTTCTGGCACGGTCAGGAATGTTATCTGAATATGAAGGACGGTACATTGGCCACTCACAATGCAGTACGGGGTAAGTCCATGTCTGAGCTTAGGGAAAACACCATGGGAACCACCCAGTACCGACAGAGCCTTGGGTATGATGTAAAAGAAATCTGAGTGGCATCAGCAGAAGAAGACCGATGCAGACTTAAAGACCTTTCCCCGGAAAAAGTTTGGGACTTCGGTGGATGGTTCAATGACATCCAGCGAACTTCTCGAGAAGATCCACACAGGCAATATCTTTGGCCTAGTGGAGTGCGACATTTCTGTACCCGACCAACTGAAGCCCTATTTTGAAGAAATTACGCCAATCTTCAAAAATAAAAATATTTCTCGGGAAGATATCAGGCCACACATGAAGGCTTACGCTGAAGCCAACAACATTATGCGCCAACCTCGCCGTAGTCTCATTGGTAGCTACTTTGGCGAAAAAATCTTGCTGGCTACACCATTATTGAAATGGTATTTGGAGCACGGACTGGTAGTCAGTCGGGTGTATCAAATCATCCAGTACCAGCCCAAGGCGTGCTTCCAAACATTTGGTGATCAAGTATAACGGGCCCGACGGGAAGGGGACTCTGACCCAAGTAAAGCCATCGTGGCTGACACGATGAAGTTATTAGGTAATTCGGGCTATGGGAAGACAGTCACTAATAAGGCAAAACATAGGAATGTTGTGTATTGTGATGAAGATAATGTGTCCAACCTCCTCAATATAATATGGCCTTTCGGAAATTGAATACCCTCACTGAAGAACTTTATGAAATTGAAATGAATAAAAGCAGAATCAAACTTGACTTTCCCCACCACATTGGTTTTTTCGTGTATCAATATGCCAAGTTACATATGCTCCAGTTCTACTATGGTTTTTGGGATGTTTTTGTTGATCGTAAGGATTTTGAACTTTGTGAATCGGACACAGACAGCTTATACATAGCCCTTTCTGGATCTTCCCTTGAAGAAGTAGTCAGACCAGAGAAAAAAGAATCATTCTATCACCAAGCCCATAAATGGTTACCCTCAGAAGCCTGTGATGCCCATATGGAAGATTATGTAAACACTAAATTAAGGGGAGATAACTGGATACCATCTCAATGCTGCAGGTACAGGAAAGCTTTTGATAAAAGAACCCCGGGTCTTTTTAAAATTGAATGGGAGGGAGAGGGGGTTATTGAATTGTTCAGCAAAACTTACTATGTTTCGGCCCATCAAACAACCTGAGTTGTAAATGAATAAATAAAAGACAAAATGATTTAACAAAAGAAACATATTTAAAAGTGATCAAAAACAAACAAACAGAAACAGGAAAAAATAAAGGCTTTAGACTTAATGGAAATGACATGTTTACTTACGTACAGACGAAAGACGGCTTATCTTATTTTTATCCAAAACGACTAGTTCAAGATGACGGTGTATCGACTTTACCATTGACAATATAATTTTTCGACAACCAGTGAATATTCTTCCACAATCTTTACAGAAATCCAGAGGTAAGCATAATTCTTATGTTCGAATTATCCCAATCAATATTATTTTTATATTTACAGAGATGGTTATCCAAGATGAAAATTTTCTTTTCTTTTTTTTTTCTCATGGGGGAGGGTGAAAATAATTACTTGTACATATTTGTAAATAGTTTATGGAAGAAAATTTGTTCTTCAACAATTATCATTCATGTTGTACACTCCTGGTGTAGGCTAAGTATACTCAAAAAAAAAAAAACATTTTTAGTTTCATTTCATTTATTTTTTTTTTAAAAAATTGATTCCTGGTATATTTGTAAATAGTTTATGGAAGAAAATTTGTTCTTCAACAATTATCATGTTGTACACTCCTGGTGTAGGCTAAGTATACTCAAAAAAAAAAAAAACTTTTTAGTTTCATTTCATTTATTTTTTTTTTAAAAAGTTGATTCCTGGTATCCTTTAGGTTACCCCTATTGGAACCGGATGATATCTAATTATATTTATTTTCAAAATACTCAAAAAAGTTTATGTTTAGTTTCATTCCATTTATTTTTTTTTAAAGTTGATTCCTGGTATCCCTTAGGTTACCCCTATTGGAACCGGATGATATCCAGTTATATTGTCAAAATGCTCAAAACATTTCTGTTTAGTTTCATTCCATTTATTTTTTTTTAAAGTTGATTCCTGGTATCCCTTAGGTTACCCCTATTGGAACCGGATGATATCTAATTATATTTATTTTCAAAATACCCAAAACATTTCTGTTTAGTTTCATTCCATTTATTTTTTTTTTAAAAGTTGATTCTTGGTATCCTTTAGGTTACCCCTATTGGAACCGGATGATACCTAATTATATTTATTTTCAAAATACTCAAAAAAGTTTATGTTTAGTTTAATTCCATTTATTTTTTTTTTAAAGTTGATTCCTGGTATCCCTTAGGTTACCCCTATTGGAACCGGATGATATCCAATTATATTTATTTTCAAAATACCCAAAACATTTCTGTTTAGTTTCATTCCATTTATTTTTTTTTAAAGTTGATTCCTGGTATCCCTTAGGTTACCCCTATTGGAACCAGATGATATCCAATTATATTTAGTTTAAAAAGTGTTTTAAGTTATCTCTACCAATGGAGTAATTCATGTTGTCAATTCATCATCATCATCATCATCATCATTCTCTGTTGAATAAATTTTCTTCTACCTTTTTTATAAAAATTAAAAAAAAAAAAAAATTAAAAGTTAAAAAAAAAAATTTTTAAATTAAAGAATTTAAAAAAAAAAAAAAAAAATCCTGTTGTGGGGTGGTAATGCTCTCAAGTTATTTGATGTTTATCTTCTTGACAAATATCAGAAAAGCTTGACCTGTCCCAAGTTCAGTACAAAATGCAGAGGGACACGTCTTACAGGATTGAAAAAGAAAAACAAGTACGAACTGTAGAGGGTGGGAATGCACTCGAGATATTTGACTCATCTCCATTGGACAGAGGTTTGTAGCTTGACCTGTCCCAAGTCAGTATAAAAATGCAGAGGGCCATATCCTACAGTTTAAAAATCAAGATTGTAGTTTGATCGCCAAACTGACCAATCAGTTCGAAGTTAATCAACCAATCAGATTAATGTATTCCTATTGTGTTTCTTTTCCATTACTTTCTATACTAATTTTCTAATTTGTCTAACTTTAACCTATAATCCAATAGGAAACAAACACAAACTCCAATCAAGAATGAAAATATCGATCAAAATTTGCTGAACTGTGGCGGTGTTTTCAAACACGTTCGTCAAAGATATATAAGATTAGACGAAGAATGGACTTGGCATCATTCACGATCGAACCATTGACCAGAGAAGATGTTCCGACTTGGTAGCAAGCAGACTTACACTAATGTCACCCAGTACCAGGGTGAACTGAAGATACATGTTCGAAGATACGTAGAGGGTAAAGACCAGAAACCATATCCAACGAAGACTGGGACTGCACTATCTTTAGAAGAATGGAATGCACTGAAATCCCAAATAGATGAAATAGATGCAGCCATCAACACCCAACGCAGAGCTTTAACTGAAGATACTAAACCTTCTGGTGACTTCAAAAAGCCAAGGGAACCACCTTTGAAGAAGAAGATCACTACCATTGATCGTTGATGAAATTGATAGTGAACTTAGGCAAGTTCGCTTGCAACATGAACTTTGTTTGGCATATGCTCATAATGTGGAAGAGAATATTGACGCTGTAGTAAAAGAAAAAATTATGGGTGTGCAGTCCATCATCCAAGTCAGATTCAGCATAATGTATGCCTCATGATGCCTGAAGAAGAGAAGATTACAACATGTTTAGTGAAGCACTTGATAGAGTTAACAAGAATGATGGGAGCGCGGTGGCTCAGTAGGTGGAGGTGCAGGCTGCAAGCCGAGAGGTCCTCGGTTCGAATCCCACCTGCGGCAACCGCGTTGTGTCCTTGGGCAAGACACTTCATCTCCATTGCCCGCGTGGGGGAACGATGACGCCGTGTACTAAGGGGTACTGTACGTCGATGGTACGCATGTCTTCAACCAATCTAACCCTGCCTGTGCTGCAGTGCGGAGTTACGATGTTGGGGAGCTGGCAGCTGCTCGTCGTTGCTCGGTGGTTCTCTCCGGGTACTCCGGCTTCCTCCATCCGTAAAACTGTCACGGTCTTGATTGACCATTGTGCATAAATATGTGACCTTAAACATCAATAAATAAATAAATGACAAGAATGATGTCCATCTGCTGTGGCAACATAATACTTCTGAAATGAATCCACCACCAGTACAGAAAGAGTATGAAGATATGTTCGAGAAGCCTCTCACAAATGAACAGAGATGTTGTATTATGGATTTGGTGATTGAATGCATGACCTTCAAGAAACCACTCAGTATGAAGATGTAAATAGATGTTTTTTATAAAATAAAAAAAAAAGAAAAGTATAAAAAATAAAAAAAAAATGTCGTGGTTGCCCTTAAGCCACCTGATGACGAAACATTTTATTCTGAATTTTGTTTTGGCAACCACAGAAAAAGGTGTAGTGGATGTCTTCAAACTGCCTGATAGGTTACTTTTGGGCAAGGACGAACCTTTTTCTTTCAACAAAAATGAAATATAGTTCCCCTGCATACAGTACACGCATACACATTTGTTTTAACTCGCTGTCCCCTTCCCTAAAACGTATAAAAGGGTGAGTAGTTCCCACATAAAACAACAAACATGGATCCCCGTTGGAAGCATCCATTCACTTGTTCATTGTGTGGTTCCACAGGTAGTGGTAAATCATCCTTTGTGAATCGGGTTATTCAAAACATTCAAAATATTATATCACCTGTTCCAAATCACATCATTTGGTGTTATAGTGAATGGCAACCGTTATACAATACTTTACCCCAAGTAGAATTCGTAGAGGGTCTCCCTCAAGAATTAAAATCTGCTAGTTTAGTCATATTGGATGATCTGATGCTCGATGCAGATGTTCGAGTGTCCAGATCATTTACTAAAGGTAGTCATCACCGTAAGATTAGTGTGCTGTACATTGTTCAAAATTTATTCGACAAAAATAAAGTCCATAAGACTGTAGCTCTCAATAGTCGTTACATGATCTTGTTTAAAAATCCTAGGGATCGTTCTCAGATCTCACATTTGGCATCACATATGTATCCTGGTCATTCCAAGTTTCTGAGAGAAGTTTTCGAAGATGCCACTTTGATCCCATATGGTTACCTTTTAATAGATCTCAAACAAGATACTCCTGAACATATGAGATTGCGAAGTCAAATTTTCCCAGGGGAAACCCAATATGTGTACCTCCGAAAAGTATAAAAGGGGAGCAACAAGTCTGTCCATAGTCAGTAGTATGTCTGACCGTCTCAAGCGCGACATCGCTCTTCTCAAGCTTCTTAATAAATCGAAACCCACACTCGTCAAATCCATACTAAAACATGCGGACAAAGAATTGATTACTTGTTTGTGTGACTGTGCCTCGAATATCTTGAAAGGGGCAGTCCCTATGACCAAAGCTCCGAGAACCAAACTCATTCGTCAGAAACAACTAGTGAGGGCAGTGGCAAATAAAGGTACCTCTGACAAAAAGAGGAGACAGATCTTGCAGAAAGGGGGATTCCTGTGGGCATTGCTACCTCCTGTACCATTGGGTGCTGTTACAGGTATTTTTGGATAATGATGGAATATGCAAAGAAGATGGCTTTGGTAGAACCAAAGTTATTGGAACGTCGACAAGAGACTCCAAGACAACCGAATGAACTGGCTGTTTCATCACTGGATAGAGAAATGATAGATATTATCGATGCCCCATTTTTTTCAGCTGATGAAAAGATGACTCAATATAATAAAATTTTACAAAGGTATTTGACATTTCAACAAAAGGTAATGGCTCCTCGACCCATTAAAGTCGAATTCGAGAAAGATAATAAAGACGAAGACATTCTCGATTCTGTACCTATGACAATGAAGAGAAAGGGAAAGTTGTTGTTGAATCGTATTAGAAGTGACCCAAATATATCTTGGAATGAGAAGGGAGAATTAGTCTACAAAGATCAAACAGTGGTAGGGTCGAATGTAACAAATCTTCTAAACGATTTACTTAGAAGACGAAAATCTTTCCAACCAAAGGGGTGGGAAATATTGGCCGAAGCTTTGAGAGATAGTAGCATACCCCAAGAATTGATTGGTTATAAAGGACGTTGAGATTTTATGAAACAGGCACCGACAAAGTCGGAGCCTAAACAACGAAAGAAAACAGAAACGCCAAGGTGGACCGAAAAAGGGGTATAAATAGAGTTGGCACTTGAACAAGGCAGTCATGGAAGCATTATACTATGAGTCTGAATCTCCTGGTAGTTTTGGTGGTGTAGACGCTCTTCGTAGACCGTCCTACCCGAATAAACCCGACAATCCCTCCAAATCACTGAAATTTACTTTATTTACTACGTAGTGCTATAGTACCAAGGGGTACAAGGAGTGTGTTCCTTTGTAGAAGATTAATTTTCTGGCTTAGAATTCCCCCAGAATCCTCATTTAATTACCCAAATAAACCCGACAAGTTGTACTATTTCGAATTCTTTCAGAATCCTATTTAGGATCGCGAAACGTTTGGTTTATAATAGTAGCACGTAGTGCTATAGTACCAAGGGGGTACAAGGGGTGCGTTTGAAGTGGAGTAATTGTCTGGATTTGTATTTGCCCCATGTGGTTTATAATAGTACCGAGAGGGCCCCGTGGGTACGTTGCTTTGGACTAGAGTAATGTTTTTTCCCTAATAAATTGTATAAGAGTAGTGCTATATGACAAATTCCTTTGGGCATTACCCAGAATCCATTGCATTATATAATTTCTATTTTTAGTAACATCCTTAAATGACCCCCCCCCCCCCCCCCATCACTTAAATTCTCTTATGTTGGTAATATTCTTCTCCTGATAACGATAGAATATAATAGAAGCCCCCCCCCTACAATATTATCCTTGATGAGATGATGTAGATCCTTGTTCTTCTCGTTGATGTTCTCGAAGGATATACCTTCGTCGACGGTACTGAATAAATATTTTAGCGTCAGTCCTGGAACGCTAATACCATCCTTACACATATCGATCCCCCTTTCCAAGTAAAATTGTGATTGGTTCTCAATAGCCTCTAGGAATGGCTGGACATCTCTATTATTATACCAAATCAGGAAGTCCCTTAATGTCCTCATCCCATTTTCCCCCCAAACTTGCTGGCAGTGAGCATATTCTTCTTCGGTAATGTTTTCCTTTTTGAAAGAGCTATAAAAGGAAACATGGGGAGGTAATTCAGTAGTATCCAATTTATCAATACAGTCAATCCATTCATAGGGAAAAAATCCTTTAGTAATGGAACACCCAAAAGCCTTGAGAAATTTATCATAACTAAATCCAGGGGCTAATTAATTGCAAATATCTAAAAAATTCAAATGATCTGTTTTCAAAACCATAAAGTTGTTACTTTTTTCACAACAAAAGACAGTGGGTCGTACTTTTTCAGATACTCCATCAGTTCTCGTTTAATCACGTTCACATCATATTTTCCAGAATTAAAACCTAAGACGGGCAGCTAATTTTTCAAATGGGTGGGGTTTAGAATCATCTGTACCTTCCTGTGTCAAATCATCTTGAATCATTTGCCTGAGGGATAATATGGTGGCGATGTGAATCTCTTGCATGAGAGAGAAACTTTTCTGAGAAATTTCCATTAAATAATTCATCATCTTTTCAACCAATGTCTGTGTGTCACCATCAGTAATAAAACATTTAGGATTAACAAACCCGGGGACATTACTACATACACTAACACTGAGGGGTTTGTGTTGAGCTTCCCAGACAAGAGTATCAGTTGAAGTGGGGAGAGAAGTTTTATCAAAATAACATTCAAAATCAAATGTAGCCCTATAGGGATATGACCGTTATTGTTCTGGAATAACAATACCTTCTTCATGTAACTTTTCAAAAATAGTCTTTGGGGTGTGATTCATACCACCAACATACTTATAAGACACATCATCAGTACAAGATAGTTCATGGCGATTCAGTCTAAATCCTGTTTTCCACAATTTACCACATTTACGACAAGCAAAGGATCTAGAATATTGATTAATGTCAGTGATGTAACAAAAATGATTTTCATACAAATTGACATACATGGTATTCTCAAAATTTCTATTAGACCTATGTACAATTTTAGCGAATTATTTATTTATTTATTTATTGTTGCTTAACGCCACATCAGCAGCTAAGGCTATATCGCGGCGAGAAAATTACACAAACAACAAGTGTCAAGTATGAATTAAAATTAATTGAATAAAATATGAAATAATCACCAAAAAAAACTAAAATCAGGAGCGGTCGAAACAGCAACAACCATGGTTATAAAAAACAGAACATCTATAAAATCAACCTGTTGACATTTAGACTTGTGGAGTCTACGTTATAAGAATAAAAACAATTTTAAAATTTATTAAAAGATTGATTGATTTCTTTCTATTTATTTATTTATTTATTTATTGGTGCTTAACGCCACATCAGCAGCTAAGGCTATATCGTGGCGAGAAAACGATAAAAGGTTAACATGACAATGAAATACAAAGATGAGTAAAAACAACTACAATAAAAATGATAAAGACAATGTAGTATGAACAGTGATGCGTGAAGAAAGAAGAAATATGAATAGCTCACAAATCAACCTGGTGAATGTAAGTCTTAAAGACTCTAGTTTAAGATAATAAAAACAATTTTAAAATTTATTAAAAAGGTTGATTGATTTCAAAAACGCGAGAATCATATTCGGGCTCGTACGATAAAAAAGATCTCTCAGAGATCCTACAGAAACATACTGCCCTCTGACAAGATTAAAATCAGTACAATGTAAAAGAATGTGTTCCACTGACAACACCTGCTGGCAGGGAACACATTCTGGTCGCAAACTACCCATCCAACAAGAAAGAATGTGTTAGTCTTGTATGATCAATATGACACCGTGTCAAAATTGCAAGATCCTTTCTACAAAGGTTATTAAACGGGTAGTGATCTGAAATAGCTGGTCGAAAGCGATGAAGCTTGTTATTTGTCGCTCCATCCCATTCCGTCTGTCACATAGATTTGATGTAGTTACTAATATGCGGTTTGAAATCACTGAAAGGGATGTTAAAATCAGTGAGAGGCTTTACTAAAGCCTATTTTGCTGCACGGTCTGCTTTGGTGTTACCAGCGATTCCTACATGCCCGGGTAACCAGCAAAACACGATATCATATTGGTTAGACATGAGAGTTGTTAACTTCTCTCGAAGTTCCAAGATGAGAGGGTTCTTCAACTTGGGGTTGAGTAAAGCATGTAAAGAGGAAAGAGAGTCGGAGAAGATGATCGACTTTCTTTCCTGTGCATTCTCGATGTGCCCAAGTGCGAGTTGAAGAGTTTTACCTTCAGCTGTGAAAATAGAACTCTGATTCGGTATTCTGATTGAGGTGATATGATCACCAGAAATAGCTGCAGATGATACTTTGTCACCATCCTTAGATCCATCTGTATAGATCCTTGTATATGCACTATACCCGGACTTTATTTCGGCATATTTTTGTTTGAACTGCAAGGAATTGGTATCAGATTTTTTGGTAGAAGCAAGGTCCAAAATAATTGTAGGTTTTTTAAGATGCCAAGGAGGAATATGTGATTTACGGTTTTCTTTTATAGAATCAGAATCAATTTTGGCAGACTCCATGTAGGGATTGATTCTAATTCCCAATGGAGGAATGTGTTTCTGGTGGCGGTTAAAAAATTCAACATTTTGAGGGTCGGAAACACAATTATAAGCAGGATTTGAAGGATTGGCCAAAAGTTTAGACACATACTGGAGAGATAATTTATTTCTACGCTTCTCAAGAGAAGGTTCCTCTGCTTCAACAAGCATCGAGTCCACTGGGGATGTTCGAAAAGCCCCTAGACTAATTCTAATACCACTATTATGAATTGCATCAAGTGGTTTGAGATATGATGTCCTTGCAGAACCGTAAACTATACAACCATAATCTAACTTTGATCGAACAAGTGATCTATACAAATGGAGCAAAGTTCTTTGGTCAGCACCCCAGTCAGTGCTACCAACAACCTTCAGTAGGTTCAGTGCTCTCTTACATTTAACTTTTAGTTGTTTCATGTGGGAAGTGAAATTCAATTTGTTGTCAAACAACAAACCTAAGAATTTCACTTCCTGAACAATTTTAATAGGACTACCATCAATGTTCAACTTCGGATCGAGGTGATATTTCCGAAGTTTGCAAAAATGAACACAATTCGTTTTTGTCTTTGAAAATTTAAAACCATTTTCCTTAGCCCATTTTCGGATCCTATTTAAACACAGCTGAAGTTTGCGCTCTATAGCATTCATCTTTTTACTGCTATAGCAGATCAAAAAGTCATCGACATACAATGACGAATCTACCATATTCTCAAACGCGTCGATGATACTATTAATTTTAATTGAAAAGAGGGTAACAGATAAAATGCTACCCTGAGGGACCCCCAATCCCTGTTCGTGGGGATCAGATAACGTTGACCCAACACGAACCTGAAACTGGCGGTCCTTTAAAACGTTTTCAATAAAAAGAGGCATACGCCCTCTCAATCCCATGTTAAAAAGATCTTTTAAAATCCCATACGTCCACGTTGTGTCATATGCCTTTTCCAGGTCAAAGAAGATGGCGACCACATGTTCTTTTCTGGCGAAGGCATTTCGTATAAACGTTTCTAGTCTAACCAAATGATCCACAGTACTTCTCTGGTTTCTGAAACCACACTGAACATTCGCAAGTAGATTGTTCGATTCCAGAAACCAGACAAGTCGATTATTGATCATCCTTTCCATGGTTTTACACAGACAACTTGCTAAAGCGATAGGCCTATAATTACTTGGGTTGCTGTGATCTTTATCAGGCTTTGGAATGGGAATTACTGTAGCATCATGCCAAGAAGGTGGAAAATTGCCAGTCACCCATATGTCTTTGAAAACTGACAGTAAAAGTTCAAGTGATGATTGTGGCAGATGCTTTAAAATTTTGTAATGCATTTCATCGGGTCCGGTGGCAGTATCCTTTGCTCTATGCAAAGAGTTATTTAACTCTTCCATAGAGAAAGGTTCGTTATAATCTTCTAAAGTGTTGGAGGTAAATTTGAGCTTTTGTTTTTCTTGCTGTGTTTTAATTTTGAGAAATTCTGGATTACAGTTTTCAGACAACGAATGTTTCGAAAATGTGGAGGCCAATTTGTTTGAAATCTTTTTTTGATGTAATAAGCGTGTTGTTGTCTTTTAGATGTTGTACAGTTGATTTGGTTTCTTTGCCTTTAATTTTTTAATCATTTTCCAAATTTTGTTGATGGGGGGGTGTTTTGGTTCAGCTTTGAAACATAATTTTCCCAGGAAGACTTCTTTTTTTCTTTTATTAGTCGTCTTGTTTTTGTCCGATTTATACGTAATTTATCTAAATTATTTGTGGATGGTGATTTGTTGAATTCCCATTCAGTTTTCTTGCGATCCTTTATAGCTTGTTTATCAAACCACGGTTTAGTGAAACGTTTTGGATTTGTCGATGTTTTAGGAATGACTTGGCTTGCAATATCAAGTAACTCTGTTGTAAAATGTTCAATCTGGTCAGCACTTTCTCTAAATTTCTCCAGTGTGAGGCGTTCAGAACAGAGCAAGATGAAGGTCTCCCAGTCAGCCTTTTTAAAGCTCCACTGGGGCACCCTCCCATCGTCTGCCGGAACTACACTCTCCAACACAACCGGAAAGTGGTCACTCCCGCACAAGTCGCCTTCCACCTTCCAAGAATAATCGAGAAAGAGGGAAGGGCATGCAATTGAAAAATCAATTGAAGTGTAAGAAGCAGATGCGGGGTGCAGATAAGTGTCTGACACATCATTGAACAAGCACAAGCCAAATTTTGTAATGAACTCTTCCACAGTTTTCCCTTTCACATCTTCTTGACATCTTCTTGACTGCAGGAATTACCCCAAAGAGGGTTATGAGCGTTAAAATCACCCAACAAAATGTATGGGGTTGGGAGTTGTTGGACCAGAAGCTCAAGATCATTCAGATGTAATGCTTTATTTGGTGACACGTAACTCGAACAAAGTGTGACTGTTTTGTCTAAAGTTAGGCGTACCGCCACAGCCTGTAAAGTTGTATTCAAAGGTACAGATCTGTGAATGATATCGTCTCTAACCAAAACAGATGTTCCACGAATGTGAAGGTCAGTATCATCTGCCCAGGCATTATACGAAGTATAATGCTTAAAAGCTGAATGATCGTGAGCCTCGGGTGTCTTTAAAAGAGTTTCCTGCAGGCAAAAAACAACAGATTTATATTTTTGGTTGAGAAGACCCAGTTCATTAAAATTTTCTCTAAAACCTCGACAATTCCACTGTATTATGTTATTTTATTTTTGTTTGTATTAGCCATATTTCGAGGGAGATTTAGAGGGTGGACGTATGGACGAAATAGCCCCTGTAATATTCTTCGGTGAATTTTTCCTCGGGGATCTATTCTTTGAAGAAGTCGAACGTAATTGTTCGAATGTATCATCGATACAATCACCTACCTCCATATCCTCAAGGCCTTCAAACCTGTTGCGAACAACAGAGTTTTGAAGAACCTTAGGTAATCTGTCCGATAATTGTTTTTGTTTCTGTTTTTCATTTTTCTTTTCTTCTTTGTCTAATTTTCTCATTTGATTCTGACTCAGAGTGTGCTGTTGTGATCTTTGTTCTTGTTGGGATTTTGGCGTTGTTTTGTTTTGTTCCTTTTTCTGCTCTGAATTCGTAGTATGATCCTTATTTTGTACGGGTTTAGGCGAATTGTTTTCTAGTTTTTGTTCTGGTTTATCCTCTGTTGTTTTTGAAATTGTGTGTTCAGATTTGGGATTTTGTTCTTTTTTCTGTTCAAAGTTGGCTTTTAATTGCTCTGTTGTTTGCGATGTAGAATTTGTTTGTGTTGATTGTGTGTCTATTTGGTCTATTGTGAAACCCTGTACTAAAGATGGTATTGTACCTTTAAGCCATGTATATTGAGTTTGGCATTCCACTGACGTTGTTGGTAATTTTTGGATTAATTGTTTGGCGTATGTCGGCGATGATAAATTCATGCCAGGCATTGATGATACTATTTCCCTGGCCTCTTTAAAACTGATCTGTTTTTGACATTTAATTTTTTGGATTTCTTTTTCTTTTTTCCAGACTGGGCAATCTTTTGAGGCAGCTACATGATTGCCTTGGCAGTTACAACACTCAATGGTATTTGTGCATGGGCCTGGATGTTCTTGACCACATTTAAAACAAATACTTCTCCCTCCACAATTATTCTGGCCGTGACCAGACTTCTGACATTTGAAACATCGAAGTGGATTTGGAATGTACAAATCCACTCCGATGTTCATGTATCCTACTTTTAATGACCTTGGTGGTTGGGATGAGTTAAAAGTTAAAATATAAGTGTTTGTTTGAATAATCATCCCATCTCGTTTAATCTCTATTCTTTTAACATCAGTGACCCCCCTGTGATTTAAGTTCTTGTTGAATTTCTAGCACATCAATGCCTGACAGTTCTTTTGTTCGTAACACACCTTTGCAACTATTTAGTGTTTAGTGTGCAAAGGCGTGGACCTCCATGTCAACCAGTCTTTCCATTTTTAACAAATTCATGGCTTGCATCTCTCTTTTGCATTCAATGAGTATCCCACCTGATCGTAGATTTTTAACATTTTTTACTTCCCCTAGCTATTCCTGTGATTGCTTTTTCTTATGCAAAGGGGTTAATATTTGATGCCAATTTTCCCTCCTCTGTAGCATAAATCATAATAAATTTAGTCCAAGTGTTAATTGAAGTATTGCCTGTGTCTTGATCTGAGTCAGAATCTGAATCGGTGTACCGAAGTTCCCGCCCGCGTTTTTGTTTTTTATTTGGTATGTTTGCCATGTTAGTATTATAAGTCGTTCATTGCTCCGGCTCCCACCCACCACGGAGTCCAACAAGGGGTAGGACTACTGCCAAGCAGTGAACCCACCGGGTTACCGGTATTCCCACATACCTGGTATGGAGCAATATACTCAGCCAGTGTTGATACCAAAGTATGCCACTGGCTGATTGACCCGTGTGTGGAAGTGCCAGGTCTTCAGATGGCGATCATCCAACCAATCACTTTACAAAGCATTAAAATAATAATTGTCACGTAGAACTGAAACAGACAGTGCAGCAAAATTTAATAGTTGTTAAAAATAAAACGCTTGAAAACAGTATACAATGGCAATTATGGTATGTGATTAAAAGAAATGACTGATTGAATGACCACCAAATGCCCCCCGACGTGACACCCAGTACTTTTGTGGTGGGGGCTCCCGATTGGCCAGAACGCGTAAACCGACCATCCTTCTACTCCAGAAATCAGAAATTGGGGGCCAAAGCAGTGTCTTGGACATTACCTGAAAAAATGGAGACCAGGGCCAAACAGAGTTTACGACCTGATCCCCATCCTTGGAGACTGCCCTAAACGGGCCCGAGTCCTAAACTGCCAGGATTCCTTCTTCCGGGGCCTTCGGAACGCACCTCTCGGGAGAACAAGATGCCTTCCAGGTGGTATTAGCAGAATTGATCATTTTGGTCCGGGGCTGCGTATTTGTGTATTTCGCAGCGAACCAGCCCAATTGAGCAGGCCGTCCTCTATCCGCCACCTGAGGACCCGCCTAGCAGGGGATGATCAAACCCCCCTAGGAATTTTAGCCAAAACTTCATCATCTTCCAATAAAAGTTCAAAAACTTCAATATTCACTTCAAATACTTTTTCTATTGTGGGCAGTTCGTCTAATTTCACACCAGGAAAGTTATCTTTTGGTTAATTTGTGTATTTACTATACAGGGTCTGAGTAGTAGTATTCAAAGAATGGTACGTAGAACCGCTCCAGAGGGTTAAACACCGGAATAAACAGAGATTGTCATTATAAACAAAATGGTCATGCTGATCACTGACAAGGGCAACAATCGAATGATTTTCCAAAATATACTTGGGAAGATTTTTAGGGACCCCACCAATTGGATGATTTTTAATCTTATTTACATAAAAAGTTACATTGGTTAATTGATGGGCAATCCATTTAGAGTTGGGTCTTTGCTGCCTAGCCCATTCCAAAATGTCTTCCTGTTCAAGGTCTTCAAGGAAATTCCCAAAATCTACAGCATTTTCAATAAGGGGTGGCCTATCAAGAACCCGGGCATTATTTTGTGAAGGATGATAAAATTTTAGTTCTTCTGTTTCATTATTTCGTAAAATGAAGCCGAAGCTCAAATTAATTTTCAATTCATTTTTTTGACATTGAAAGATTGTTTTATTTAGTTCATAATTCATGGTGGATTAATCAGTTGTGTGTAGCCTATAATTAAAAATGTCCTGTATTTTCCTATTAGTTATGTGATGGGTCCGAATAGTATTCCAATTCCTACGACAAATTTCTGAAATTTCATCACTTGTTTCTGCCAAAAGGTCCTGACCAAAATCAATGGGGTCAATATCCAAAACAGTACGGGTTTTTTTCAGGGTTGTTGCCGGTCGTTCAGAATTCCGTTTCTCGGGAAGAGTAATAGGGACAGAGGCGGTGTTTTTAGGCCTATTAAAATGTAAAAGTTGTTTAAATTCCTGTCCACATTCCAAACATGTATATACATCTGAGCAGGGTTTTTTTATGGTTGTCTAATTTATCTTTCCTAGTAAATGTCTTATAGCAGTTGTTACAGTCAAATCTCTTACCTTGTACTTGGTACTATAGCACTACGTGCTACTATTATAAACCAAAAGTTTGGTGATCCAAAATAGGATTCTGAAAGAATTTGAAATAGTACAACTTGTCAGGTTTATTTGGGTAATTAAACGAGGATTCTGGGAGAATTCTAAGGCAGAAAATTACTCTTCCACAAAGGAACACACCCCTTGGTACTATAGCACTACGTGCTACACCGATAAATCGGGGAATCCGTAGTAAATAAAGTCAATTTCGGTGATTTGGAGGGATTGTCGGTTTATTTGGGTAATTCTACAAATCGGGAAATTACTCCTGTACAAAGGAACATACCCTCCGAATATACCCTTGTCTTGTTAGAAGGTTTTGGGTCACATAGCAACCACGTGCTACCATAGAAACCAAGATGGCGGCCTCCAGTATACAAAATGGACGACGGAAACACGTATCACCCTAACAACACTCGCTGCGCATGCGCACTCACACCACGTATCACTATGAAGATGACGTCACAAGGTGGCCGCTCACGCGGGTACCATGACAACCAAACATGGCGCCACCAGGTCACGTGACATGACGTCACTTCCGGGGTCCCCCGGGGTCCCCCCAGTCGGGCACGTTTTATCCCTCTCTTACTACTTCAGTCGTAAAGATGTTGGATATGGCTTCCATCGGTACACCTCGACAACGATGTTTCAAGTAAAACAGGCAGTATTGTGCGCACACTGGTAATGGTCCTTGAATGCGTTTTGTATTATACTTCCAATATCTGGAATTCTTCTTCAGAAAATTCTCGAATGGTCTGTGTTGTGGTGGTAATCTTTAGGAATCAAAGTACTCTGCGCTGTGATGACTCACAAAGAGAGTCACCCAATGTTCTCCTTTTCTATGGGCTGGATCCGTGTTGGCTATCAAAGCCACTGTTCTGTGATCTGGTAATCTTCTTGGTAATCTGTTTCTTGCGAATACACCCAAACATATTCTCTTCAAACAACTATCTGATCGAAGGGCATTCTCTAACTGCAACGTGTTCATGTTGAGTAATCGAAGATTACTTGTCTATTCTGATTCACTTCTGTGATGTTCTGGAATTCTGAATACACCAGTACGTTGATTGTGGTTGGTAATGGGTTTTCGAAATAGACTTCTAGTCTCAAGGTTCCTCTCTTCACCAGATGGAAGTGTTGTCCATGTAATAGGTCTGGAGTCAGGTCGAATACGAATAGGGTGTATCCATTTATGATCTCTTCTCGGCTGATGTGGGTTCCTTCATTCTCATACATTTGTCCAGTCCCTTGGAACAGGGTCGCAAAGCATCTCGCAACATCTTGTTGTTCGAATGAGGTTGTAATGGTTTGGCTGGAATCTGCTGCCCATCCACGTACAAAGCCAAGTAATTGATTTTGTAGTTCTTGACATTATATGGATTCCTTGAAAAGTTTCCATTGAAAGCATCCTTGTCTACACATCCCACCACGATGCGTTTAGGTAGTTGGCCTAAAAATAAATTTTCTTGTGTAATGCTCAGATTTCCTTTCGGCACTGAAAGCATCTTGATTTCCACACGGTCGATGGGATATTTTGCAGTTGCTTTTGTAACTGCTTTCTCGTGAGACATTCTCATGGAGGATTGGAGTCTTTCTTTGCGTACAAACATGGATACATCTAGTATTTTGATCTTGTATGTATCGGCATCGGCCATCAACGCGAAAGCATCTTTGGATCTATTCATTTTAACCTGAACATTAACTCCGTTCAGCAAGTAACGAGTTTGGAAAAACATGTCCAAATGTAATCTTCCAGTTATGTCCACGATTTTACTTTTCTCTATAAATTTCTTCTGAAGAAGAAATCCCTTGTTTTCATCTGTTAAATCGTCCATGTGTCCGGAGGTATCCTTGTACCATAAAGCATTGGTCAGTTGTGACGTCTTGGCAGCTGGTCCATAACTCAACAAAGTTTCTATGAAAGCTCTGTAGTGATACGTGTTGTTGGAAGGAGATACCCGTGTTTCATTCAAGCTGATATCGATTTGATTAAATAAGGAATGCATCAATAAATTGACTGGGCCCACATTGGTATCGGGCGCAATTGATGCCCCATTGGAATCTCCAACAATTGCTTTAACATATAAATATGTCTGTGCCAAATTCAAATAATCATCTTCCAAGCCTGCAATGTGGAATTCTATTGGACCACTGTTTCCTATGGTCGTCAAAGGCCTGTGTTCTACCCATTGCCCATGTTCCACACTAGTCTGGGTTGGTGGTATAGAAAACAACAAATCGAGTTCGCTGTTTACACACTCACAACAGTTTTCATTGATGAGAGAATTATGCACCGGGAAAGTCTTGGGTCTGTACAGTTCTCCTTTTTGTCGAATTGCGAGTTTTGCGTGGTGCGGGCCTTTTTATACCTTTCCTGCCGGGTGGTTTCGACCCACCAATCACTTCATTCCAAGCTCCTGCAACAGCCTCGTTGACTCTTTTGATTGCTGCCTTTTTTACGTTTTACCCTTCAATGACATCTTCGGCAAATGCCGCTCCTTTTCTCACGATCTGTTTTCTCACGGTCCTGGCTGTAGTTATCAATAAGGTAACACCATATTCTTCAGTCCTCCCAATATACTTCCCAAGCCATATCCTCTCTGTATTTGAGCTCCCGAAAAAGCCGGTAGACCGTTCCCAGCTTGTTTCGTGTAATATTCTTCGTATAATTTGGACTTACAACAGTAAGTCATGTTTATGTGAAATGAAGAGATCTACAATTTCTGAAATGGTGTGTCACTGTCTCTTTCCCGAACTCGAATGGTACTATGATGGCTCCTGTGTCACACATTATATACACCTGGACGGTACTGAATTTTTTTCGTTCCACTGGTACATAATACACATTCTCAAAAGTTTTAGAGATGATATTCCCATATTTTCCACGTATGGGAACGATACGAAGAAGTGGTATTCATATATCTCCTACGACTTGGTCACGAAGCAAGTCACAGTATACACAGAGTGAATAAAATCCTTGGTTGACATCGGCAACTCTGGAAGAATTGTAAGTTCCTGATTTAAAAACACACTCATTAAATCCCAAAATATTTCGAAGAGTAGGGCTCAATGTGACCACGACTCCATCACGAACCGTGATACGAACTTTACCAGTCACTTCATCAAATTCAAAACGCTACCCCATCGTGATGAGGCAAAAGTAATTCTTTAGCACCATTGATAACCCGTATCACATCAGTGGATTCCGAATAACGACCTTCCTTGAGAATAAGTCGGTAATTCTTTTTCGAAGACCAGAACTCTGTAACGAAAGCTTCTTCTCCACGAATATTGAACCAAGTATTTGGATACTGAATCTCTGCCAGTCCTACTTCCTATTCTCCCGTGACATTCGCTGGTTGTGATGACTGAGTGGTGTACGTAGTCACCGTGTTTTCGGGAAACACGTTCATAGAACTATTACTTGGTAGAGTCAAATAAAACATAATTTTTTCTTAATGGTTGGATTAGGTACCAAATATCCTATGCTACTACTCAAGAGAGCAGTCCACAACTTGCTGTCTGTGTTCTCGAGAGTGAGATTAACGACACTGGTAATGATGATGATGTACAAAATGATTATTTGTGAAATTTTTACCAAAACATTCCAAACAGTGGCCAAGAACCGTTCGATCCTTCTTCCATTTTGAAGAAACCTCAGAGGTTCACTTCCTTTTACAGGTGAGCTGACTCTGCTTGATCCACGAATTGAACGAAGCAGGGTATCCCAACCACTTTACTAACAGTTTTCTGTTTTTACCTCGACCACGTTTCTTGAGTACGTGTTCGATTTTGTAAATAGTTTTACGTGAAACTCGCTGAAGCTCTTCAGTGTAGAACGACCCTTTCATTACTTCCCCATTATCATCTTGTAAGATGTATGTGATTGGATGTCCTTTCTTGATGGCTACCACTGTGAATAACTCTTCGGTCCAATTAGGCAAATGACCTTTCTCATAAGTTTTCTTAATTTTACTGATTCTCACTCTGTCTCCTACTTTGTTCTTTGGTACCTTGTCTTTTATTGGTTGTCCATACAACCTTTGCCAAACCTCTTCTTGATTTTCAAAGTTCACGGCAATGGGGGCCATACCTATACTACGATGATAAGAATGATTATACGATTTCACCAAGTTTTGAAGTGAAAAAGTTAGTGTATCGTTCTTGGTAAAATATTTCCACATCTTGGTTTTCAAAGTTCTATTGAATCTTTCTACTATCGAACATTTTGTTTCCACATTTTGTGTAGAGAAAAAGTCGACTTTGTGATCTTTGAGAAAATTATGAAATTTTCTTTTTCGAAATTCTTTGCCTTGATCAGTTTGTAATTTTTCTAGTTTACGACCTTGTTTGAAAATTTTAGTAAAAGCGTTTAAGATGGAGTCACCAAGTTTGTTGTTTTTGAGGGGTATGACACAAGCATATTTGAAAAATGCTTCTTTTGGGGCTGCTGGGTGGATAATATGACTGGTTTCGGCATTTTTTTATGCAGTTGTTCAGGTTGAAGTCTTGCCATAACACATCAATACATGTCAACAAAAAATTTGTGTTTTTGTTTAATTTACTTATGTTTGAAACATCTACTAAGTCAGCTTGCCATTGTGCATCTATACCACTATCACTTTCCTTCTAGGAAATTTACGACGAACAGGTTTGTGAAGAGTGTATGTGTCTTGAGTCTCTAACCATTTTACAACTTGTTTAGTCTTTTTCTTGCACCAAAACTACCAGGCACTTCAGAATCATAGTATGATGCTTCCATGACTGCCTTGTTCAAGTGTCAACTCTATTTATACCCTTCTTCGCCCCACTTTGGCGTTTCTGATTTTTTTCGTTGTTTAGGTTCCGACTTAATCGATGCCTGTTTCATAAAATCCCAATGTTCTTTATGGCCAATCAATCTTGGGGTATATTACTATCTCGCAGGGCTTCGGCCAACACTTCCCATCCCTTTGGTTGGAAAGATTTTCGTCTTCTAAGTAAATCGTTTTGAAGATTTGCTACATTCGACCCTACCACTGTTTGATCTTTGTAGACTAGTTCACCCTCCTCATTCCAAGATATATTTTGGTCACTTCTAATGCGATTCAACAATTTTCCCTTTCTCTTCATTGCCATAGGTACAGAATCGAGAATGTCTTCGTGTGTATTATCTTTCTCGAATTCGACTTTAATGGGTCGAGGAGCCATTACCTTTTGTTGAAATGTCAAATATCTTTGTAAAATTTGATTATATTGAGTCATCTTTTCATCAGCTGAAAGAAAAGGCGCATCGAGAATATCTCTCATTTCTCTATCCAGAGATGAAACAGCCAGTTCATTCGGTTGGCTTGGAGTCTCTTGTCGACGTTCCAATAACCTTGGTTCTACCAAAGCCATCTTCTTTGCATATTCCATCATCCAAAATACCTTTAACAGCACCCAATAGTATAGGAGGTAGCAATGTCTCCAATAATCCCTCTTTCTGCAAGATTTGTCTTCTCTTTTTGTCAGAGGTACCTTTATTCGCCATTGCCCTCACTAGTTGTTTCTGACGAACGAGTTTGGTTCTCTGGGCTTTGGTCTGAGGGACTGCCCCCTTCAGTATTTTCGAGGCGCAGTCACACAAACAAGTAATCAATTCTTTGTCTGCATGTTTAGTGTGGATTTAACGAGTGTGGGTTTCGATTTAATAAGAACCTTGAGAAGAGCGATGTTGTGCTTGAGACGGTCAGACATACTTCTGACTTGAGTCAGACTCGTTGCTCCCCTTTTATACTTGTCGGAGGTACACATACTGGGTCTCCCCAGGAAAAAAATTGATTTCCTAATCTCATGTGTTCAGGAATATCTTGTTTGAGATCTGTTAAAAGGTCACCATATGGGGTCGAAGTGGCATCTTCGAAAACTTCTCTCAGAAACTTGGAATGACCAGGATACACTGTGCTGCCAAGTGTGAGATCCGAGAACGGTCTCTAAGATCATGTAATGACTATTGAGAGCTACAGTCCTATGAACTTTATTTTTGTCGAATAAATTTTGAACAATGTACATCACACTAATCTTACGGTGATGACTACCTTTAGTAAATAATCTAGACTCTCGAACATCTACATCGAACATCAGATCATCCAATACGACTAAACTATCACTTTTAATTCTGGAGGGAGGAGACCCTCTACAAATTCTACTTGGGGTAAAGTATTGTATAATGGTTGCCATTCACTATAACACCAAATGATGTGACCTGGAACAGGTGATATAATAATTTGAATGTTTTGAATAACCCGATTTACAAAGGATGATTTACCACTACCCGTGGGACCACACAATAAACAAGTGAATGGATGCTTCCAACGAGGATCCATCTTTGTTGTCCTATGTGGGTACTACTTCCTTTTATACCTTTTTGGGGAGGTGGCCCCCCTTGAGCGTGGGTACTCCTCCCCTTTTATAACTTTTGGAGAGGTGGTCTTTTTGACCGTCATCCAAAGATATTTAGCATTGGTGGTCCTCTGACTTAATGGCTGGGGGCAGGTTAAGGTTGTTTGATATTTGTCAAGAAGATAAACATCAAATGATTTAAGCGTCTTTATCACCTTTGTTTACTTTTTTCTTCCTTTTATACATTTTTTTCTTCTTTTTTTCTTTTTTATAAAAAACAAACATGTACTTACAACATCTGTTTACGTCTTCAGACTGAGTGGTTTCTTGAAGGTCATGAATTCAATCACACCAAGTTCATAACACAACGTCTCTGTTCATTTATGAGAGGTTTCTCTAACATATCTTCATACTCTCTCTGTTCTGGTGGTGGATTCATTCCAGAAGTATTATGGTGCCACAGTAGATGATGTACATCATTCTTGTTAACTCTTTCAAGTGCTTCACTATAACATGTTATAATCTTCTCTTCTTCAGACATCATTAGGCATACATTATGCTGAATCTAACTTGGGTGATCGACTGTGCATTTTTCTTTCACTACAGCGTCAATGTTCTCTTCGACATAATGAGCATATGCCAAGCAAAGTTCATGTTGCAAGCGAACTTGCCTGAGTTCACTATCAATTTTATCAACGATCAATGGTCGTGGTTGGGTTATTTTCACTATTTCGGCCTTTAGGAATTTTTCGGTCATCTAAACAGGACTTACTTTTTTGTAGGCACAAGCTAGACTTTTTCTTGTTGTAGAAAATATGACACTCACTGAATTGTTTCTTCTTTAAATCTCTAGTGGTATGGTGCTAACTCCATCTTCTAAAACTCTACGTTTTGGGTAGAAATGGGAGCGCGGTGGCTCAGTAGGTAGAGGTGCAGGCTGCAAGCCGAGAGGTCCTCGGTTCGAATCCCACCTGCGGCAACCGCGTTGTGTCCTTGGGCAAGACACTTCATCCCCATTGCCCGCGTGGGGGCACGATGACGCCGTGTACTAAGGCGTACTGCACGTCGATGGTACGCATGTCTTCAACCTATCTAACCCTGCCTGTGCTGCAGTGCGGAGTTACGATGTTGGGGAGCTGACAGCTGCTCGTCGTTGCTCGGTGGTTCTCTCCGGGTACTCCGGCTTCCTCCACCCGTAAAACTGTCACGGTCATGATTAGCCATTGTGTATAAATATGTGACCTTAAACATCAATAAATAAATAAATATATTGGGTAGAAATACGATAGTCCATCTCTGCTCTGCTGGTATGTATATATAGTGTTGTCATTTATGACAAATCCTCGGCTGATGCCAGATCCACTTTGTTGAGTCTTCAAAACTTGCAAATATTTGTCTTTCGTCAGATCATTGTGGCGTTTGCTGATTCCTTTACAACTTAATTTATCGGTGGCGCCGAAACAATAATATGTTTTACCACACAGTCCAACAATGCCGGTTCCTCGCCATTCTACCTTGAACAAGCCTGGATGCCTCCTGTCAAAACGCTTTCTTTCTTGGCAACATGAGGGTGAAAGCCATTCTTTGCCTTCTAATTTGGTTTTCACATTATCATCTCTGTGGAAATCACAACACTCTGATGGAAACCACTTGCGATTCTCTTTGTAAAACTCTACTCTCTTCTCTGGCTTCACTAATTCATTTATGGATGGTGACGAGGTACATAGATATGCAGAATCTGTGTCCATTTCAGCATATTCGAAATCTTGGCGGTTGATAGTATCGATGACGTCATAATGAAACTGAAGGATCCGGAGTTTCGCATACTGGTAAACAAAGAATCCGATGTGGAGTGGCAAATACAACTTGATGGTTTTCTTGTTGAGTTCGACTTCATATAAAGTTTCATCTAATGGATTCAAGGCTCTGAAGGAAATGTCAGTTACAGCTTTGGTGACTTCTTCGTCGTTGCCATAGCACACACGTCAGTGCTTCTCTTTGTTGGTAACGGTTTTGTCATATCCAGAATTTCCCAACAGCTTCGTGGTGTTGGCAACGATCGACTTGTCAGGGTCAACATCTCCTTGTCTTCTTGCTTCAGAAACTTCAACTCCAAATTTCTCAAAACATCGTCTTGGTTTATTTTGGATAACCTGGTAGACGTGGTCAACTTCAATACCATGCTGCAGGTACCACTGCTACATAGCTTCCGATCAAACTTCTACGGGGTTTCTTCATCATTCCATTCTTCTCATCATAGGACTTCATGTGTTCACCTATATCACCTATGGAGATATCTGTATTCTTGAAGATAGGTGTCATCTCTTCAAAGTACTCTTTCAGATGATCAGGTACATGTATATCACATTCAACCAAACCGAACAGTTCACCGGACTTCACTTTCGTCAATACTTCTTCATCTGTCATTGCACCATCTATTTTGTCTGAAAAGTTCTCCTTCAGGAAGGCTTTGAGTGTGGCATCGGTCTTTTTTATCTCTCTCCATTCACACTCCCAGATTTCAACAAGTCTATAGCCCAAATCGATGTACTTTGCATTGGTACGGGTGTCTTATAGCAGTTCTTTCATGGGTTTATCTCTGACTTCATTATGGAGGATAGGAAGGCCATTCTTATCTTTCATGCAGGTATGTACGTGCCAGAAGCAGCCATGGAATTAGTATACAGTCTGTGTCTGTACCAACCATCAACAGGCAACTGACTTCGACCAATCATTTTTTCAGCACCGTTAAACTGATGTCCTGATGTCTGATGTGGATGTCATCTCTCGCCGATAAAAACTCTAACCATTGTTCAGCCATTTTTCCATACTTCATAGGATGTTCTGGTTTAAAATGGTTTTCTGCACGTCGTCTAATACTCCAATCCGTTGGAATTTCTTCCATTTGGCACCATAGATATAATGCATTCGCATCAAAGCCTATAATACTTCCACATGGTTTTGCTTCTTTACCATATTTTGTTTCTCTGATTCGGTTAACATCTTTCTCGTGGTACCGGTTGAAGATAATTGAAGATCCACCAACGATATTATCTTTCACTAAGTGATGCAGGTCTTTGTTTTTCTGGTTAAATAACGTGAAGTAAGTGTCATCATTCATGGTCTAGAACAGGTATTTCAACGTAAGGCCCGGAACACTGATACCATCTTTAAACATATCGATGTGGCGTTCTTGATAGAAAGCAAACTGCTTGTCAACTGCTTCAAGGAATGGTTTTACATCTCGGTTATTATACCAGATCAGACAATCACGGAAAGTTGTCATCTCCAGGTCATTCCATACATGCTGGCAGTACTGGTATTCTTCATTGCATATATTTTCTTTCTTGAGAGAACTGTAGAAGGTTTCATGGTCTGGTAAATGGTCTGGATCCAATTTGTCCAAGCTGTCGATCCATTCAAATGGTAAAAATCCCTTTGTCATGGAACAGCCAAATGATTTCAAAAACTTGTCATAGCAGAATCCTGGAGCGAGGAAGTTGCAAATATCAACAAACTTGAAAGATTCTGTCGAGACGCACATGTAGTTATTAATTCGATTTCTTCACTGCAAACTTGAGTTGATTCTGTCTCTTCAGGTATGCCATCAGTTCACGCTTGACAACATTCACATCGTATTTTCCAGAGATGAATCTGATGACGGGCATCTCTTGCAGGTAGTCTTGGAATTTCTTTTCCAACTTCTGTAAAGGGTGCATCTTGGGTGCATCTTCTCCAGTAGCTCTGGCTTCCTCTTCCAGCGTTTCATCAATTTTCTGTCTGAGTTTAAATAAGGTCCACGCACGATAGGTCTGCATAAGTTGGTGGCAATGAGATGAAATATCTGTGAGATATGTCATCATTTCTTCAACAAGTTCTTCAGAATTTCCGTTTGTAATCAAACACTTCAGTTCTTGGTATTCTGGAACATTACTACATACGCTCACACTCAACGGTCGGTGTTCTGCTTCCCATATCAGTTTATCACTGTCGACAGGTAGACTGGACTTGACAAAGTAACTTTCAAAATCAAAGGTTGTATGGTATGGATAAAACTTCTTCTGTTCAGACATGTCTATACCTTCATCTTCTAACAAATCAAATACAGACTAGGATGAATGGTATACACCACCAACATACTGGTAATTCACTTCATCTGTACATGTTGTCTCGTGATGATTTAATTTCTTCACAGTGTTCCATAATTTGCTGCATTTGCGGCATTCAAATGATTTACAGCATTGGTCTATATCGATGATGTTGCTAAAATGGTTCTTGTAGACGTTCACATACATGGTATTCTCAAACTTTCTGTGAGATCTCTGAACTGGTTTGGCAACAGTTTGGTCATCATCATTCTTGACAAGTTCATATACTTGAATGTTTACTTCAAAACATTTCTCCAAGTCGGGTAAGTCGGCTAAAGTTGCTCCACGGAAGTCATTCTTTGGCTTCTTTGTATACTTGTTGTACATGGCATCTGTTGTATTATACAAATTGTGTGCTGTTGAACCACTCCATAGAGCTAAACATCGGACAATACAAGGTTGTCATCATAATAAAACTGGGGATGTTTATCTTTCACCAACGCATTTACTGTATTGTTCTGGAGAATGTAATCGGGAAGATCTTCTGCCATTCCAATTGAGTGGTGACATCATCTAGGAATTCTTCAAAGTCTTCTTGGCAGCATACGAGTTGTGGAACATCAAGTACCAGAGCGTTGTTTTGTGATGGATGGTAATACTTCAATTTATTCGTTTCATTGTGTCTCAGGATAAAAGGAAAACTAAGATTAATTTTAAATCTTAAGTGTTGTGGTAGAAATACGGTAGTCATCAATTCATCGGTCTTCATCTTCAGGTTCACATCGTTGACCCGGTAGTTATACTGGTCCTGGACTCTTCTGTTCATCATATGGCGAGTTCTAATAGAACTCCAGTTATCTTCGTACACATTCAAAACTTCATCGGTCTCTTCTTCAGACATCACATTCTTGTCAAAATCAATCGGGTCAGCATCATACCGGTGGTCGTCGTGGTCCGTGGTTGTTTGGTTGGTCCTCTCTTCGGTTCATCGGTCTTCCTGGCTCAGGAACTGGTCGGTGGGCGACCACGCTCTGGTGGCGGTTAAAATGGAGTAGTTGGTTAAACTCCTGGCCGCGTTCCATGCATATATAAATCTCCAAACATTTCTTCAGATGGTTTATCAAATCTTCTTTCCTAGTAAAGATCTTGTTACAATTGGTGCAGTCGTGGGTCTTCTTCTCTCCATCGTGCTGGGTACGCACATGGCGGTTCCGGTTCCGACGGTCCGTAAAGGTCTTCCCACACGCTTCACAGGCATTAACATCAGTCCTGGTAACAGCAGTAGCAGCATCAGACTCCATCTTTATAAAATTTTTTGCAAAGGAAAATTTGCTATAGAAAACTCTCTAGCGATGTGTTCAGTTCAAAGTATCGAAACAGAATGACGCGGCGTCACTCTTCTCCGGAATTTATTTCTACGTGACGGACGTTTTTGAAAACGTCACGACGTCACAACGTTTTTCCATCGATATTTTCATTCTCGATGGGCGTTTGTGTTTGTTTCCAATAGGATCGTATGTTCAAGTTGGGAAATTTAGAAAATTATTAGTCTATGGGAAAGAAACACAATGGGAATATACTAATCTGATTGGTGGATCCTCATCAAATTTATTTTTTAAAATATGTAGTTGTGAGTCATTTAAAGAAATTGCTAAATATAGGCCCTAACAATTGGTTAGGGGGTCAGTTAAGGATGTTACTAAAGATAGAGCGTAGGAATTTATAAAATATAGTTCCAGGTAGAAGCAGAGGGTTCTGGGTAATGACCAAAGGAACGTGCCTTCTATTGGGGAAAAACGTCACGGGATAGGGATCCAAAAAGGGATTCTGGGAAAATCCGAACCCGAAAAACTACTCTAATTCAATCGAACACACCCCAGGTACCCCGTCTGTACTATAGCACTACGTGCTACTATTCAAATCTACGGTTTTGCGGTCCTAAATAGGATTCTTGAAAAATCCATATCAAATAAAGTCAATTTTGGTGATTTGGAGGAATTTTCGGGTTGTTTGTTGTAAAATCGGGGAATTACTCCTATTCAATCGAACACACCCTCCGAACTTACCCCTGTCTTGTTGTAGGTCTTTGGGTAACATAGCAACCACGTGCTACCATAGAAACCAAGATGGCGGCCTCCACATACAAAATGGACGACGGAAACACGTTTCACCCTAACAACACACGCTGCGCATGCACGCCAACACCACGTATCACTATGGTGATGACGTCACAAGATGGCCGCGCACGCGAGTTACCATAACAACACAACATGGCGCTACTAGGTCACGTGACATGACGTCACTTCCGGGGTCAGGCACCATGTAACTAAAAAATGAAACGGAAACATACATTTTTTTGCATTTAAGAAACAGAGATGCTATGCTCCAGAGGCAGGTAGGTGGGGGGTGGTGTGAAAATTCTGCTTTTGAGGCTGCTGGGTGGCTGAAAATAACTGGTTTCGGCATTTTTTCATTCAATTTTGCAGGTTGACGTCTTGCATTTGACAATAAATTATTCCACCCACATTCAGATTGTTTATTTCTACTTAGCCAGATAGTGTTAGATGTTTTTTGTGGATTTGGGAAATGTAATACATGTAATGGGTTAGATAACTAAGTTACAGAATATTTGCATTTGAAGAGAGTGTATGGCATGTTATTTTTGGAAATGCCTGGAAAACTGTTGAGCGGAACCTCAGGGTTAATCCTTTACCTAACATGAAAAGCATACGACACTTGCAAAACAAATTCTTGAATAACTAATTTTTTTTATTTTTGTCTCAAAAACATTGGTTATTACCCCTCATTGGAACGAGCTCGGCGAGTGTGAGGTTTGTTTTAACTATGGAATATGTACTACTGTTTGTATTCACGGTGAATAACAGTACTCTCAAATTCTAAGTTATTTAAGTTCTGAAAAATGAGTCTTGCAACAAGTGTTTGCGGAAATCAAAACCGATTCTCGTGAATGGGGACAAATGATAAAGCTTGCTTGTGGCTGCCGTGAGGCACAAAAAAAAATAACGGTTGAAATTTTGTTCTATTTCGGGGGATTTGCTGAATAACATACTCTATTTTCTTGTAAAATCACTGCCCCATCCAAGAAAATTGACGATATGTAGAGGATATGGAATGAGTGTTTTTCTCATATAGTATGTATGAAACGAGTCTAAGAATTTTCCGTTTTGGCGAGCCTCTGGCGAGCCCAAACGGAAAATTCGGACGAGTTTCTTAGATATTATATGAGAAAAACACTCATTTCATATTCTATTTATCATATGACACACACACGCACAAATTAGCCACTTAGTATGACTTTTTAACCCATCACCTAACTTGAGTTGCAGACGGCACCTGGAAAAACATACTCGTATAACTAAAAATTTTCATTTTTTGCTTCCAAAACATAGGTTATGACCCCTCATTGGAACGAGCGTGACACGCTAGTTCCAATGAGGGATCATAAACTTTGTTTTGGAAGCAAAAAGTGACAATGTAAAAAAAATGAATGGATTTTTTTATTGTAGGTAAAAGATTAATAAAATATAACCCACCCTAAAGAGGACAGATAACGTAAATTCTCCCTACTGAAATTATGCAAATGTGACCCAGTTGTATTTTGTTTAGCCAATCAAATTGTTCAGTTTTGAAATTGACCAATGAAAGCTCCCAACTCTAATTATGCAAATTATGAAAATGTAGTCCAGTTGTATTTTGTTCAGCCAATCAAATTGTCTAGTTATACCCCACGCAACGAAGGTGCAGGGGTATAATGTTTTTGACTGGTCCGTCCGTCAGTCCGTCAGTCTGTCAGTCCGTCAGTCCGTCAGTCAGTCCTACTTGTTTTCCGGACTTTTTTTCTACACGCTTCCAGATATTGAGCTGATTTTTGGTATGTTAGTCTGACATGGTGGCCTACAGATCAAGTTTGCATTTTGTTCCGCTCCATCTGTCAGTCCGTCAGTCAGTACTACTTGTTTTCCGGACTTTTATTCTACACGCTTCCAGATATTGAGCTGATTTTTGGTATGTGAGTCTAGCATGGTGGCCTACAGATCAAATTTGCATTTTGTTCCGCTCTACTGACTTTTACCGAAATTATGGCCCTTGAACTTTGAAAAGTTTATCAAAATTACAGTTTTACGGACTTTTTTCCTACACGCTTCCAGATATTGAGCTGATTTTTGGTATGCTAGTCTACCATGATGGCCTACAGAACAAGTTTGCGTTTTGTTCCGCTCCACTGATTTTTACCGAAATTACGGCCCTTGGACTCTGAAAAATGCATCAAAATTACAGTTTTCCGGACTTTTTTTCTGCACGCTTCCAGATATTGAGCTGATTTTTGGTATGTTAGTCTGACATGGTGGCCTACAGATCAAGTTTGCATTTTGTTCCGCTCCACTGATTTTTACCGAAATTACGGCCCTCGAACTTTGAAAAGTTCATCAAAATTACAGTTTTGCGAACTTTTTTCCTACACGCTTCCAGATATTGAGCTGATTTTTGGTATGTTAGTCTAACATGGTGGCCTACAGAACAAGTTTGGGTTTTGTTCCGTTCCACTGATTTTTACAAAAATTACGGCCCCATAGACTTTGAAAAGTTCATCAAAATTACAGTTTTCCGGGCTTTTTCTCTACATGCTTCCAGATATTGAGCTGGATTTAAAAAGGTTGGTATCATTAAATCTTAACATGGCTCCACATTTCAATTATAATTAATTCTGCTTGAATTCTTTCAATACCGTTGAAACTACAGAGCACTGTTTTCTGCTGTATTCCTAGAATCTATGTTTATTTTTAAAAAAATGATTAAAGCTTGAAATATCGGGGCGTGTGGGGTATGTGAGCGTGATCACTTAGGTTCTATATTTTTGAAATTGACCAATGAAATTGACGGAAAGCTTTATTTATCACTGATTAATATGAAAACAAAATATCAAATGTTTTAAAGTGAACAAAACGGACGAGTCATATAAGTTGTTCTATTGCAGTTTTCAGTGCGGATATTAGGAAAAAGCAGTTTTTTACATGTAAACTTTCTTTTTATTCTCCCCTTCCCATATTCCACCCTTTTTTGCCAATAACAAGTCCACTCACCTGTAATCATTGTTTTGTAACTGCGTTTATAAGTTATAACCTTGCTTCGATACACAGGATAGGATATAAAAGTAAAACAACTACGCGAATTGTTTAATGTTTTGGTGAGTGTGGATGGTGGGTGGCGGTGGGGGGGGGGGGGGGGTCGATGCTTAAAATTCATGGGAGAATCAAAATCGATTCTCGCAAATGATTCGAGTAGAGGAAACAGTGAGATCAGCTTTGAGATTCTCACAAAATGTCTATTTGATTCTTGTCAAAGATTCTGAAATGGTCCTCAAAGACGTGATGAATTACACTTGTTTTTGCTGCTTCATAAGGTGACTTATGTCCTAGAACTGGGGAGGGGCATCTCATGTCTTTGGAGAAAGCATGCCATGGATAATGCAGGTTTAGCAATACTCTATCCGTTATGAGTGTCAGTGTTTTCGATTACTTAACCCTTTGAACCCGAGCGGCCGCGTTCCCCGCCAGGAACATAAAACGTCACGTCGTCATTAAATCGATACACAGGATAGGATGACAGTAAATATAAAAGTTGAACACAACTACGCGAATTTTTTAATGTTTTGGTGAGTGTGGATGGTGGTGGTGGTGGGTGGGTAGGGGGGGGGTGGGGGGGGGGCATTCGGCGCTTAAAATTCATGGGAGAATCAAAATCGATTCTCACCAATGATTCGAGCAGAGAAAACAGTGAGATCAGCTTTGAGATTCTCACAAAATGTCTATTTGATTCTTGTCAAAGATTCTGAAATGGTCCTTAAAGACGTGATGAATTACACTTGTTTTTGCAACTTCATAAGGTGACTTATGTCCTAGAACTGGGGAGGGGCATCTCATGTCTTTGAAGAAAGCATGCCTTGGATAATGTAGTTTTATCAATATTATATCCGTTATGAGTGTCAGTTGTTTACGATTATCAACCCATTGAAACAGAGCGGTCGTCATGTCGTCATTAACCCCAAAGCACACTGATGTCAAAATATCTAAATTTCAGGCAGAAAAAAATTTCCCATAATGCAACTAGAAATTTAACCAATTCAATCTCGTTTGACAGAGCTCATTGAGCTCTGTCAAACGAGATTGAATTGGTTAAATTTCTAGATGCATTATGGGAACAAACAGCTTCCTGAAATTTTGGTATTTTGACATCAGAGTGAATGAGGTTAAATAGAATGGCTGTTCAGTAAATGTGTGGGGTAGAGACTGCACGTTGAAAATATTGATTGGTCTACCCCAAATAATGAATATAGACGCTTCCAATTGTTGACATTGAACTGACATGGAAGATACCACCACGAAAACTGTATAAAATGTACTAAATGGGGAGGGGCATCTCATGCCTCACTAGGAATAATATTTTATCCGTTGGGATGTGAGTCACGACAGCCAGGAAAAAATGGATTCACGCTCTTTCGAAACGGGGCAACTTCGCGACGACCCTGAATACCTGAATGAAATAAATAACGCGGTTTACTCAGGCTATACACAACTAAGACCGTGATTTGGCGATTTATCAACGCATGGCTTTGTAATACCTTCAGAGAACGCATGAATGCATGCCTTCGGAGAAGTCATGCCTGGCTGATGTACTTGGAATAATATTTTGTCAGTCGGGAACGTTATGGAGACTATTTTACTGTGACTAGACCCATGACGTATGAAGCACACAAGAATCGTACAAATACTCTTACGGGGATCAGGGGAAGGTGTATGTACATGTACCCAACGTGTTTCGGATATTGGTAATAAAGGATTATTTATAAAGTCTAACAACAAAATGTTTTTAAATATTACATATTAGATTGTGTGACCGGAGTGAACATACGGCGGACAGGAATTAAAGTTATACCGCATCGGTTTGGGATCCAGACAGTAAAACCGACATCACGAAACTTGAAAAAATACAAAGGAGGGCAGCCAGATTCATCATCGGAAATTATAAATCCAAAGAAGAAGGCTGTTTAACTGGCATGCTCTGAAAACTAGACTAAATGCCACTGGAGGTCCGAAGAAAACACCAACGACTGAGCCTATTATACAAAGTGGTAGAAGGGTCGATCCCGGCTATACCGCTTGACAAATTCCCCACCAAAACTCGCCCAAGGTGGCGTATCAAACATCCACTGGCTTTGACTACACAAACGTCGTAGAAAAGTCACAAATCAATAATACAAGGGCATTTAACATAACACATCCACAATCAGAACAATACGGACAGTCCTTCTTCCCAGGAACTACCATTGACTGGAACTATCTACGTTTCCCGGCAATTTAGAGAAATTTCGACTAAGAATCGAGGGGGGGGGAGGGTCGGGGTGGCGAATAGCGATGTTTGAAACAACTGAAAGCATATCAATGAAGCATTTATGTCATAAATCGGGTTGTTTTGATCACTTTGCGAACCGAACTCATGCCTTCAAAACGAATGTTAAGACTGCTCCTTTCAGGATTTTCGACCTAGGAATGGACAGGGGGCGAATAACGATTATTTTCTAAAATTCATCGTTTTATCACGCTTTGAGCCGATGTGATGCCGTCAAACCGAATGTTTCTTCTGAAACTGCTAACCCAATAACTAGTACCTGTACTACTATAAGTGCTACTCTCACAACTTCTACAGCTATCGCTACTACTATTACAACTCCTACTTCTATTACTACTGCAACAGTGGAAGTATATGTGGCAAAAGCAATAGTAGTAGTAACAGTAGCGGAGGAGGAAGACAATAGCAATAGTAATAGCACTTGTGGAAGTAGCAGCAGGGGTAGTAGTAAGAGCTTTAGTAACAGAGACAGAGGCAGAACAGTGGCAACGGCATCAGTAGCATCGATATTAGCGGTAACAGTAATGGCAGAAGTTACATCAGCAGTAATATTATATCTCACGTGACTTCCTTGCATTCTAATTGGCTGAAAGATGATACCCTATTTCGTGTAGTTTGCATCCACAGAACTGATCAGGCAATACACCCAGGCACTACACGTTTTCTATTTTTAGCACACTACTATATCAGTTTTCTTTCCATACTGGGCGAATAAAACTGATCAGGCTAAATTTAAAAATCGATTCACAGAGGCACAACATCCACAAAACGACCCGGAAAGAAATCATTGTGGAAAAATGTATCGGTATCGCTTTTCCATTGTTGAAGTAACATTTTTCGAGGCGTTCATTTTATTCCTTGAGAAGATGATCCATATCTTGTTTCGAAGAGAACGATCCATACCTGAGTACAACTTTCATGAGAACGCGTCCGGATATGAAAAATCGTTTGTTTCGCTGCTCATATTATTTCGCTATTTAATTGTATGTTTTGGGCAGTAAACGAATAAATAATGGAATTCAATTGAATCTTCGGAGTTTGTATCCCGTACTGACCCATTCGGTAATGTATATGTGTGACAAATGTGTGGAAATTATCAAACTACGTTGTCAAATTTCGAACATTTTAGTTTTCATTCGCGAGTTGCGCGATTCTAGAATACACAGTTCTGTTTGGGGAAAATGTTTTGTTTACCCTTGACGACCGATTCAAAATCTGTCTTCTGCTCATATCAATAATCCAAGTTAGCCGTGTTTTGGAAGAAGAAAATGTTTTTTAAAAACTACATGGTATTTTTCTATATAACGCTGGTTGGTAGGGCTGCTACCTTGGTAATAGATTAACAAATCGATCAGATGTTTTTCTTGATGGGTGTTCGATATAATATAAGGATTAGTGTATGTCTTGTCGTTGACTACGCCCATATAGTGCCCAGTGAGGTGGTGAAGTTCCCTCCGCTTCGCGGAGGGAACTCCACCACCTCACTGGGCACTATGTGGGCGTAGTCAACTCCAAGCCATGCACTATTCCTTAAGTAGTTCAGCAGCATCAGGGGAGTAGTAGTAGTAACAGTAGTAGTAGTAACAGTAGTAGTAGTAGTAGTATAGTAGTAGTAACAGTAGTCGAATAGTACGGTCAGCGTGGACAAGCACTTTTCCACAGGCGACATGGCGAAAACCTGTTTGGAATTCTAGCAGATTTTTTATTGAAAATCACCGGTTCAAACACGTGCTGTGTGAATATCAATTCTGTTAGCTTCTAATGCATGTTGTTTCGGAAGTTCTGGCGCGGGTAAATTGCCCAATCGTGGGGGAAAGTGTCCACCCCTCTGACTGTACTGTGATAGTCATAGTTGTAGTAGTGGTGGTAGTAGTAGTAGGGACAATGACAATATTAGTAGTAGCAGCGGGAGTCATAGTAGTACTAACAGCAGTAGTAGTTGTTGTAGTGGCAGTAGTAGAAACTGGGCCAGTGATAGCAGTAGCATGAGTAAATGTAGCAGTAGTAAAACTAGTAGCAAATGTTGTAGTAAAAGAGGAAAAACGGAAAAGTAGTAGTAGTGTTAGCAGTTGTAGTCGCATGAGTAGCAGTAACAGTAGTAGTAATAGCCGTAGTATAACCAATAGCAACAGGATTGGTAGTGGTAGTAACAGTGGTAGCCGTAGTAGCGGTAGCAGTTGAAATAAGGACACTAACAATGTTGGTAGTAACATTAGAAGTAGTAGCAAAAAAGTGGTAGTAGCAACAGTAGGAGTAGTAGCAGCGATAGCAGAATTGATAGACGCAGAAGTAAAAATAGTAGCAAAGGTGATCGTCGTTATCGTTGTAGTAGTAGTGGCAAAAACAGCAGCAGTAAAAAGTGTACCAATTGTAGTGGTGGTAGTAGAAGCAGTTGTAGCCGTAGCAATAGCAGAAACAACAGAAGTGGTTGTAGTAGTTGTAGTTGAAGTAGCAACAATATCTGTAGCAGAATTAGTATTAGCATCGGGAAGGGTAAGAGTAGTGGCACAAGTAGGAGTATTATTAGTAGTAGCAGTAGCAAGGACAGTAGTATTAGTACTACTTTTATTCGTTTAATAGTTCTTGGAAAGTTTTAATGGTGAACAAAAAGCAGTACAAACTTCCGAAACCCTCAAGATCGATCGACCCTGTTTCAGGGTCGGTGCGTTTTCTGCGGAGCCATTGCGCGTGCCGTAGCACCAGTGGCAGTATTGGTAGCAATACCACCAATACCAGTAGCACCAGCACTACTTGCAAGAGTACAAGTAGTCCCAGTATACATGCACCACGACTTCAAATATCTACAACGCAGAAGGGTTTCATCGGTTTAAGTGTCAACTCGATGCATTCGACGGCAAGGTAAAATCATTTTCCTGGTCTGCTTAAAATGTGTGCAAGACTACAGCCGTCAGGGTGGAGGTGGTTAAAAGGCCTTTTCGCGCCCTTTTTGGGAATATATTCTAGAGGCTTGTACATCAATTCAAGAGTTTGTCTATATTTATTCAATATTGGCAAGCCACTCGCCGTCAAGGGTGAAGCAGTATGAAACAAATTAATGCACCTTGTATTCAAGTTAGAGGAACACATAGATTTGAACCATCACTCCCTCCAAGAGCAAAGGTTCCACTTCCACCCCGTCTTGTTAATTCTTGTCACAGTCAGTCAAAGCACAAAGAAGAAAGAAGAAAGAGAAAGTTAATTCAGTGAGAGACTGAATGTAATGTTTAGAAGGTTAACTTCTGAAATCACGGATGCGTAGGTAATCTTCAAGATCGACCGACTACAGGTTTATAAAATAAATGCTTCGTCGATGGGTTTCCAGTTGTTTCAAACATCGCTATTCACCACCCCCTTCATACCTAAGTCGAATATTCTGAAAGTCGCCAGCTAAACGTTAACATTTAGTTAGACAGCTTTAGTTCGGTTCGAAATGTGATACATATACAGAACCACACTTATGTTTGAATGGGTTAACGATTACTGGACTCGAGCGTGTGGCGCTGGGATAACCACTCGAGCCGGTTATCCCAGCGCCACACGCTCGAGTCCAGTAATCGTTAACCCATTGAAACATAAGTGTGGTTCTGTATTTATTACACACCCAACCATGAAAAAGAATTCACTGTAATTAATCGCTAATTTAATTAAATAGTCGACAATTTGGACGGTTGAAAGAATTTTAGAGAGAAACGAGCAATTTTGTCAGAGAACCAGTCTTAAGTCTTTGACCTTGCCAGCTGTAGAATCGCTGTTGATTCATTTTATTCGCAAAAAGATGTCGATCCGAACACTTAAAACTCGAAAGATTGCGTTCAGCATATCAGACGCCACAAATTATGAGGTCTTAAATGTGTTTTCAAAATTGTGTGTGCAGGCATCATTATATCTGGAGGATGGAAAATGTACAAAGGTTTTAATTTGAATACGGTGCGAACTGGCCGCTCTGTTTAAAAAAGGTTTTAATTTGAATACGGTGCGAACTGGCCGCTCTGTTTAAATTTCGTGCTTTTTAAAGTTAAACTGAAACTAAAAATATAAGTTTGAACTCGGCTTGACGATACATGCACTACTGCCACAAGGCTATCGCATGTGGACATCGGTCATTTCTGTTCTGCACTGTAACAAACGGTACACACTGGACGAGGAGGGACATTTTGTGCAATATTTAATCTTCCGGGGCATTCATTCTATCGTTTGGGGTAACTGAGTCTGAGCCTGAGGCAGTTTGAGATTCCATTCTGACTCTGAGTGAACTCTGCAGTCTTGGTAAGTTTGCACTTTATTTTTCAACATTATAAAGTTTCTGACTTGAAATTCAGCCTTCTTTTTATTTTATCTCAAGTCTTGATAACCTTTGTTTGAAATGGGCTGCACTTACAAATAAAAGCTTTAGGTTGTCCACATAATACTACAGATATACAAAGGGAGAAATATATTGCATGACAACTGCAAGAAAATGTCATGTCTTGTCTCCACAAGTAATTTAGTTTGTAGGCCCTACACCATTTTTACAACCCGCTCCCCCCCCCCCCCCCACACACACACGCACCCATCTATAACCTGACACATTTTCTTGAAAGCTCATGAAATGAGTATCCAACAGTTTTAGTCAGAGGCTGAAAGAGAAATAAGTGTGTGTGTGCATGGGGGGGGGGGGGGCGGAGTGGGGGGAGGGGTGTTCTCACCAGTAAGCTCCAACATATTTTGGTTGATAGTATTTTCAAAGATTGATTAATGGTTACATTATTTTGTACTAGTAGTACTATACTTCACCAGTTAGTTATCTGAACGATTCTGTCAATATTTTTTTCTTGGTATCTGGTTCAAAACAAAATAATTTGTTATGTGTCTGCTCCAATATCTTGTCAGTGTTAAATTTGGAATTTGGTATGAATTCTGAATTTGCATTCAGTAAGTAGTTTTAAAGAGGACTGATAGAATGTGGCTAAAATGATAGGTTTTTGGAGAACATTTTCTTGGGGATGGAGGCTGACCAATCAAACTGCCCTGAACTTTTGTTTCAAAATCAAAATGCAGGCCCTTGCCTCGAATTTGCCTATGAAAATGCTCTTCCCACTGCCCTGATATTTGCCAAAATTATAAAAAATACCCCCTCCCTCTGGACAATCTGTTCTGAAAAAAACAGTCCCTTTCAATGAAAACTGCACAATTAACTGCTTATTGGTGAAGGAGGTGAGAGTGCCTCAACCCCCTCCCCACCTCATACACCCATGTAGCTAAGTCACATAAGTGGCATTCGATTTAAGTTTTGTTGCTGAGAATTAAAGCAAAATAATACATATCCTTGTATAAAACAGAAATACTAGCAAAAATCCTAAATTAGTCATTTAAAAATACACATCAATCTGTGTCTGGAAAATATTGTCATATTGTCTATGTTTTAAATATTCTAATAATTATATTTGAATTTCATGGAAGTCATCTCATAAAACTGACAATATATTGCATTCATCAGACCACATGCATTTACCACCCCTCCCCTCTTCATGGTCTCATTCCCACCCTACTCGAGACTTTTCAGAATTTCTGTAGTGGGTAGCTGGTAACATTTTTAAATTTCCCCAGTACAAACTCCAGAAAGTCATATTTTGGCAATACTATATCCCCCTAAAAAGCCCTTCCCCCCTGCCCCCACAAAAAAAAATAAAATAAAACAAACCTGTTGCCCCAACACCCACTAGCACGTAAAAACATTGGTTCCCCAAATGTGAAATACCGAGTTTTTCTTATAAAACCAGGCTTTTCATTCTTCCGAATTTATTTTCTTTATTCAGCTAGCGGGTGGGGGTCATCTAGTAAGGGTGGAATTGGAGATAGTTAATTAGTAACTGCATGTATTAGCTGTCAAACATCTTCAGACGCTGTCGGAGTGTCGCCGTCTGAAAGTGCTGCTTCATTGCCGAAGTGTGAATCAAATAGGATTACACAGTAGACATCGTAGGCCTATCGACTCGTCGGCAGCACGCAATGGTGAGGGCAACATTGTGACAAACTTTTTTTTAGAACTGTACTAGTGGCTGGCTGCAATATCGAACCCAGTTGGACTTTTTTGCACTAAAATTAATTCAGTTTTCCTCGATTTTCAATAACGAAAGCAAAGGTTGAGTTTCACTGTTCAATTTCTTGGCAGAGATCATGCGTTTTTCATGACTTTCAACAGTTTTTAGCATGGTTGTGCATCAAACATTTTGTAATGAGAATCGGGAATTCCGACAGATAAATATAGCGAATGGTTCTCATTGGTTATATACCACTGAACGCTGCAGACTATAAGAACCAGTCTAACGAGAGAACTTGTGCACGCGAAGGGTACTTTTTATCGGATTGCACTAGAGCTTTCTGGTTAAAATTACCGCATGCCCCTAAAATCCATGTGATCGTAACAAATACAGTTACGGGTGTGTAATAAAACCAATTAGATGTATGAAATAAATGTTTCATTGTTAGATTTTCAGTTGTTTCAAAAATCAGTATTCGCCACCCGTCCATTCCTTGATCGAAATTATTTTTTTTAAGTTGCCTGGTAAACGTGTTTTCATCAAACTTGAAACTGAAATCATGCCGTCAAATCGAATGTTAACGTTTACCTGGCAACTTTCAGAATGTTTGACATAAGAATGGAAAGGGTGACGAATAGCGATTTTTGAAACAACGCCAAACCTAATCAGTGAGACATCGTTTTGTATCACACTTCAAAGTGAAGTAACCCCACCTCGTAATGGTGTCATACAAAAACGTGACACTAAGTTTTTGTTAACTGCTGGGATGTTCAGGCATTAGTCATCTTTTGAGCATTTAAAAAAAAACTGCAGTGCAGGGAATATCCATTGATTGGACTGGGAACATAACCAATCTATTGTCTTTTTTGAGCCCGTCATACAAAAACCACTCCCCGTTCAGTTCAAATCCTGCAACAAAATGTGACCTTTCTCTTGAGTAGAAAGTAAAACCTATTAGTAAATAGTCAGTTTGAAGTATGCAGATCGTTGATGGAAACTTTCTCGCGCTAATCTTGAATTCTTGCACAGATATTGCCAAGAATGGAGTTGCGCCATACTTCCATTGCCGAACAAACTGAAGCTTCTCCTGACAAGTTGGGAAAAAAGGATGTTTGCAGGTTAACGATTTCTTGTTCCATATCTCAATGCTTTTCTGTATCCTGGAATCTTCAGCCGCTGCCTCTGATGCGGCAACAGATCTCCCACCACGAACTAGACCACCACTTTTACAACCAGTCTTTGAACAACCGAAAAGTCTTCCGTCTCTAACAACCATGTATAATTCTGGAGAAAGTGTGCAAATTCAGACCCCCAAATGTTGTGTGAATGGTCCTGATCAAATGACTCCCCCATGTGCAAGAAGTGCATTTTAGCTTCTAATTTTAGTCCAGCATCAATCAGATCCAAAGACTGCTTGAGCACACGTAATGGTTTTCCCAACATCTGGCACCAGTCCTTTACTCATGTATTCGGAAAGCAATGGACAAACATTTTCATACCTTGATGCAAATATCACCAATAAATTGTCTATAGTACATGTATTGGACATTCGACAATTCATGCCTTTGTCATCAATCACCTGTCCTCCTCAATCCCGAAGCTTTGGCAAGCATTCTCTGGTATTGAAACCAAAGTCAGATGGCGACGGGTCACTGGGGAAAACATTGAGGTTCGTCGGAACGAAAGATACGTTTGTGAGAGGTGTCTGTATGAAATTGTAATGCACATTCAAAGGTACCCACTGTATGTTGAGATTGAGTGCAACAGCTATTCTTGTGTTACCTTCACACACAAAAGCTGACCCAGCCGGATAATCGTCTGACTCGTATTTTTCAACTGCTAACAGAATGGGATTTCGCATCCCCTCGATTATAATGCTTTCTGTTAATTTTTTCATTTGTCCTGGAAATTGTTCATGTTGATTACGATCTACCTCCGTGTACTCAACAAGTTTTTCTGGTGCAACATGCTTCTTCCTCGAGGTAGTGAATAATGGTTTGGAAGCCTGCGTTGAACGCCTTCCAAGAAGCGTTTCATATCGTTCATTCACATCAACATCAGGTGCTACCGGGATTTGGATGTTTTGCACTCGTTTAGTTTGTATTTTATTTTGGCATAACAAGCAGGTATAGGGGTCAGCCGATGTTGAATTGGAGACACCAATGCACGAGAGATGGAACCACTCTCCACACGCAGTGCATTCCACCATAGTTGTGTCACCATACCCACAGTTACTTATCGCAAAAGCAGGTAGTCTACAAACACACTAGATCTTCACAATCACTTCCGTTGGTTTGTCATATTTTATTTTCTTAGATGATGGGAACTGAGTCATGTTACTCTTTGCGAGACAATGTTTCAGGTGCTCTCTGCAGGCTCGTGGTTTAAAAGATCGTTTCATTGGATCAGATGTCCTGCTCAGTTCAGTTGCAACAGCTATCGATAGTGCAGCCGAGTTGTTTTTTTTCTGTCGAGCAAAATTCGTGGAATACAATTTTTGAAACAGAATTAGGCTGCATATTCTGAGGAGCCAATTTACAAACATTGACCAAAAATCTCCAACTTTGACTCTCAATCATGTCTGGGCTGCTGATTATAGATGGGTTTTGCACAATATTCAACGTAAATGAACAATATATGTGCATTTCCCCTACAGAGACATTTCCATACACACAAACATACAAATTGTTTGGAAGACTGATCAGCTGTACGAATTTGTCTGCGTGTTTCTTGAAACAGACCTCGTCTCCTACTGACCCCTCTTCTAAACCTCCAACAGTCGGAAATGTTTTGTGCGAAAGATTGATAAACTGATTCGCCGTTTCTTCGGAAAGACATTGTTCCCGGTTGTCTATATCGTCTAAAACTTTGCCGAGATTTTGTTGTTTCACTTTCTTTTTATTGGGTTTCTGATTTTGGAGAGCTCCCTTAGGCCTGCCTGCATTTTTTCTCTTTTTGGGGAGAGATTACTTTGTGTCTTCAACATCATCCTTATGCACAGATTTCCAGCTCTCGTATATATGGCACAGGGTGTTGTATTTTTGAGAGAATTCTGCTTGACTTCTGACTGACAAAACATTACTTATCTCTTTTGGGAGGTTCATTGCCTTTGTTTACCTCTCTGATACGCTTTGAATTTCTGTTTCATTTGCTTCATTCTTTGGCTGTGTTCCATTTGTCACAGATGTTAAGCATGCACCAGAAATTGATTCTGCGGTTTTTGAATCCAGGTTAGCAATGACACAAGATAACGATTTCACGATATCAGTCAGCTCTACAACCAAATATTCAATTTTCCTTTTCGGTGACATTTGTGGACAAACGGCAGTGCTGTCAAACGATTTTACTGGGCTATGCCCCTTGCTATCGACCGATCACAGACAAGATCAGTTTGTGGTGGTTGTACAGAGTCTATTCGGTCGCCGTTAGAAATTTTTGGGCACTTGGACCTTAAGAGGAGACGAAACTGTCTTCATAATTACAGCCATTAGGTGTGAGCATGGTAGCAATATTTGGTTTGTAAAAGTACAGTGGCTCTCTCCGCCCTCAACTCGGAATCCTTCTTTTGCACTTCCATCAACAATATGCACTCTTGGATCTGTTGAGGAGAAAGAGACGGTCAGACGACTAGCCCCCCGATACTGGGGCTTCCAACAGGCCACCTATTACCGGCGTGCACCCAGTATAAAACTGTCTAATATTCTGGTCGTCGGATTCTTCGTTGACTGAACCTTTGAAACCAGATCCAAAATCCCTCTTTCCCACATTTTCATAATGACTATTTTCAAATTTTAGAAGGGACAAGATACATTTATCAAGGCTGGTATAGAGGGAAGACAGTGTTTGCTTGAGTTTTTGATTGAAGGATTCTATTCTGTTGTTGTCATCTGTAAAGGAAGGTTTTTTATCTGTAAAGAAAGCATTTTTCCTGTAACACACAGCCCACATGTCCCTGCAATCTCCCCAGTTGGCATCAAAATCATCCTTCCAGCTTGATAGAATCATCTTATTAGACTTGAGATTACTGTAAGCTTCGACAAAAACTGATTGTTTGTCCATTGTCAGCATTTTCCAGAGCAATTATTTGTCTTCATCACCGATGGCTTTCAACGTGTTCTGACGTCCTGGTGTCTTCCTTCTCATCGTTTTTGACTCTGATTTGCAAGCGGCCTGCTCCAAAGTACTGTCAGCGCACATTTGTGAAACTTATAGCCCCAAGAACTTATAGTCCCAAGAACGTATAGGGACAAACCTGAATGCACTGGTGGACAGTGCATTCAGGTTTGTCACTATAAGTTCTTGGGGCTTTACAGATGAAGAGATGTTAGCAACAACCATAGACGTGTGGGAAGGTAAATTCTTTACCGAAGCAGAGATGGGTTTACCCAATAGCTCTCTACGGAACTGAAGATTAAAAACGGCCCTTTTCAGGGCCAACAACAATATTAGAAAGAGATATATCTTGTCATGTTCACATACACAAGCAAGACTTTGTTATAAAAAGACAAAGAACTGTTCCCTCCCTCGAGTGTGACCCGATGTCTATATTAATTTAAATTATTTTATGGTAGGGGGTATCCAGGTGGTTTTGGGTTGTCATCTCTCCACTCTGAGCATACAACTTCTATAAAGGGGGGAAATGGCATTTTGTGTGTGTGTGTGTGTGTTCTTGTGTTTTGTTGTAAGTATAAGGAAATTCCTTATGCGTACAACAAAACACAAGAAGACATACAAAATAAATAAAACTTAATGATTCGCGTTGTGGTCGAACTCTCTGTGATAGTTGGTTTTTCTGTAGTAAGAATAGTATTCATTGTATGTTTAGCAATCAAATTTTCTCTACAGTATAAACTGTATATCAGGTTACACTGTAAAAGTTTTTGATAATTATACATACAATATTAAACCTAATACTCTCAGTGAAAAAGAGAAGGGACTCTTAACTCTTTTTTACTGTTGGGAAAAATGTAGGAGACGGTGATAAAAAGGGATTATAGGACTAACCTAACAAAATCGACTAAACTATCACAGAAGTTTTTAACAAAAAACAAAAATTTATTTAAAGTTGAATCATTACAATGAAATGAACTGAACATATATAGACCGACATCTGAGTTTACCTATCCATGAGAAAACCTATTTACATCTAGATGTTTTATGCTAGTTCTATTTGACACCCAAGATTTTTTTTTGAAAAAAATCTCGGGAGTCAGATAAATAAAAACTGATACGTGATCTGATTTTGAAACAAATATAAAAAAATAACTAAGAAACCTATCTCTCTGTTACACAAATGTCTGGCGAAAATTATATAATAGATGAATGACTTTAATAAAACTTAAAAAACTAAAAAGTCATAAATGTAAAACATTATCTCTGTGGGATTGTTTTGACACCTGATATTTATTATTATTACAGTTATTTCAAATAATGTCTATAAGTTTGCTCAAACCATCGCCGAACATCTCTATCATTCTCTTGAAAATTTCTTGGATCGAATTTGTTAGTAAGAACTGTCTCTAAATCATATCCTCTTGCAAGATGATCTAAAGCAAATATACAGTACATTCCACACACAACAGTAAATTCACTTTGTAGTCTCATTGTGTTTTTTGTCCAGGAATCTGTGTTTTTCACTATGAAATTATATATGTGTCTATCTATTGGTGGTAAACCATATGAATCAAAGTAGATAGCAGAATGATTGTCTTTAAAATATATTTCTATCCAATGCTCTTCTGGTTCTTTCGATGAATCTGTGTTCACAATATATGCTTGTCTGTGTTTAGGTTTTCGTTTTGGTAACAAGTCTTTTGAACACACTTTTCCATTTAAGGATGATAACCTTTGAGAACTGTCAAGTATATTTTGTAATTGAATGGTTTCCATCTTCTTAGCCTTAGAAAAGGCTGGCACGGAGTCGTTAATCAAGATATGCTGTATAATATGACCAGTCACTTTTAACTAAATCTGCCCACTTTTGAATGTCTTTTTGGCAGTCTATTTCAAAGTCCATATGAGCACAGTATTCTAATAAGTTTATTTTTCTTGCTCTCTTGTGTAAATTATATAGTATAGTCACTGGACACACTTTCTGTCAACATTCTGCAATGTATATATCTATTAATGTTGTTGTGTTGGTTCGATATTCTTCACAGATATTTTTCATTTTCTGTTAAATGGATTTTGTCAGTTCTATCACTACACATTCTTGAAATAATGTTTGTATTTTTTCTTTACACATATTGCAATGTTCACACTGAATCATCTTGTTTAATAGTCAAATATCACTTCTCTGAATTTGTTGATTTCTATCTCACTATCAAATTCTGCATAGACAACAACGTTGATCACCTCTGGAAGAGCTTGAGCAAACTGAAGTTCAAACCTAAGATTGCCAGACTTTATAGGGTGAGCCAATGGCCCACTACTAATCTGATCAGGTGTCAGAGCAATACCCCAAAGGGTATACCCTTTTGCATAATCCTGCAAAGATAAATTAAATGATTGATTTTGTCCAAAATAGCCCAAAGCTTCGTACAATGATAAATATGAATTTAGATAAAGTCCACCTTCGAAATTCGGTTCAAAGGGACGTGCTTTAATGCAATGTCCATCTATTGTGATTTCCAACTTATTCAAATCGAAATGTTGAAAATTAAATGGATTAGTGCCAATATCTCCATTTATATCTCGATTACTAACTCAACCAAGAATAATTCGTTTTGGCATCTGTTTATGAAACAGCTAGTCTTCTATTTTTGAATGAAGACCACTTGCAATAGTAAAAGTTTTAATTTCACTAGTCTTATAGGCATTTTATAATTTGTTCAATCCATTTGTGCATTAAGATCATTCGAAAATTTTGGAAATAAATTCAATGCTGGTATTCTGAATATGGCCTTTTGAATTTCTACTTTTCCATTTTCACTACCAATCAAACAAAATTTAGTTGGAGCACGATGCAATTTAATTCTCATCCCAACTCCATTTGGTAAATACTTATCTTGCACAAATAGATCTAAATGTAATTTTCCTCTGAGTTGTACATTTTTGCTACCACCAATTAATTTGGCTCATTCAGGCAAACCTTTGTTAGACAAAGCTTTACTTGTTTCTGTGTGGTGTCCAGGAGAATCTGTATACCACATCTCACTAGCAGCTAGATGTGTTTTTCACATCTCTTGAATAACTAAGAAAATTCTCAAAAAATCCTCTATAAGGATAAAGATCTGCGTTGGTGGTGATAAGATTGCCGTTCAGTGTAACATCAATTTTACTGAACATGCTATGAAAAAAATTATTGATAGGAGCAATTTGTGTATCTCCAGCCAAAACACTCCCATCTTGTTTTGTAATTTTAAATTGAACTTCAAGTGTAGATGCTGCAAGATCTAACCACTTGGTTGTTTGTCTTGGAATTAAAAATTCTATTGGTGAAGATTTATTGAAAGATGCAATAGGAAATTGTTCAATTTCACCAATATTTTCTATGCCATTTGATGTTGGTAATACATTATCTGGATCAAAACTACTACCAAACTGCAAGATCCATGTAACATCATGATTTTTAATCACATATATCAAGTGGTCTTGATTTTCGTTTTGAATAGGCTTGTCTTTTACGTGTCTTACCTCTACGAGAACGAACCATAGACTGACGTTTTCATTCTTGTTTTTGTCTTTTTATACCTAAAGCAGATTCACCAACTGATTTTAAAAGATCTTTTCCATGAGTTAATAAAAATGTCTTTAGGTGCTTTACATTTTTTTTATCAATTCATTTGCTATTTCTAAACCATGTCTTAATCCTTCTCTCTTTAATGTTTGAAATGCATTTTTTGCAATTGGTTTTATAAATGGTGCAGCTGTTCTTATTGCTGTGCGAAAAATAGACCCTAATCCATATCCATATTGCCGTGGTACACCTTGATACACCGGCATCATTTTTACAAATTTAATTTATGTCTCTGTCTAAAATGCAACTTGACAACTGTCTTGCCACTGGCAAACTGAATGGGTTTACCAGTGTTCCCATTTATATTTATAGTGATCTGATCAAAATATGATTTTGATACTGGTACTTAATGTACATTATCAAATTCTATATAAGTGTGTAGAGACTCTTTATGTAATTCAAATGGAATCACACGTAAAATAGGCGCTTCAATATCACTTAAAAAGATATAATCTGCTATGTCAGCATAAATAAAGATTTGATTGAAATCCACATTTAAGTCCACATAATACTTAAAGGCACATTTTGATGTGTTAGGAAAAATGACAGGAAAAACATCTTTACATCCCAATTTTTGTAATAAAGTTTCTGACATTTCAATACCCACTTTCCCAATACTATTTCCTACAATTTTTACACGGCCTTGGAGACTTGAAAATCCAACATTAAATGATACATCAAATGTTTTAAATATGTCTCCAAGTTTTTCTTGAATTTCTATTTGCGTTGCATCTATGAATTGAGCGCCATTTGATAAAATATTTAATTCAACAACAGCAACACCTTTGTGTAATGTATGTTTCAAATTCGTTTTATTAATACAATTTGATAGTTTGCTATCTGTCACAATGATTTTAAAAACAGATTCTTCATCTGTAATATATTTTGCTTCCGAAGGTAAAATTACTTCAACTAATCCCACTTTCCAATGTTCTTTATCAAGATGAATGGGTTTAGATAATTGCATTTGAAAACAACATTGGGTATTATTTGGAAACATATTCATAGAACTATCACTCAGAAGTGTTACATAAAATGAATTCATTTTTCTTAGCTTGTGGTTGTTTCAAATATTTTAAACCTGGACTTGGAAGAACATATCCTAAAGAACTACTTAATAACACTAAGCACAATTCTTCATCAGAACTTTGTAAACTCAAATGTGCAATGGCAGTAATTATAATACCATAAATGATAATAATCTGTGTGAAATAAGTGATTTGATTTTTTGCAACACGATTTCCACAAATTTTAAATTGTTGACTTTGTACATCAACACTTGTGGTTTCATTAGGTAATGAAGTTTCATTTGATGGCATATTCTTTTTATGCCAAATCTGATTCTGCTATCCAACTATCAAATTTCTTGGAAAAACCTTTCCAATGTACTTCAAGCTCATTAATAATTTTCTTTCCCACACGTCTCGACCGTCTATTAAGAATTGATTCAATTATATAATTTTTATCATCTTTTATACTTTGAATTTCTTGTGGATAAAATGTCCCTTGTATATTTTCACCACCCATATCTTCAAGTTTATAAGTGGATGGTATTGTATGTTTTACATGACTAATTTTAAATAACTCTTTTGTCCAATTTGGTAAATACCCTTTTTCAAATGTACGTTTGGTTCTGTTAATATGTACTATATCACCAACTTTAAATTGTATTTTTTTCTTTTTAGATTTTTTTACCATACAAATGTTGAGATACTTCTACTTCATTTTCTAATGATACTGAAGCAGGAGTTCTCTAAATACTGCGATGAAAACTATGATTATATCCATCAGCAAAATTTTCCAACACATCAGTGTATCTTTACGCTTGTGTGTAAAATATTTCCACATTCATGTTTTCAATGTGCGTTGAAAACGTTCAATAATACTAGCTTTTGTTTCAGGATTTTCTGTTGTGAAGAAATGAATGTTTTGTTTCTGTAAAAAATTTTGTACATCTTTATTTTTAAATTCAGAGCCTTTATCAGATTGTAATGATCATGGTTTACGTCCAAAAGTTTTCAAAATACTCTGAAAAGATTTTGTTAATGTCTCTTCTGATTTATTGTGAATGGGTAATACCCATGCATATTTTGAAAATACATCAATAATACAAATTAAATAACGAAATTGTTCATTGTAAGATTGTACATTTGTAAGTCTACTAAATCAATTTGCTATTGATGATCAATACCACCCACTATAGTCTTACGCCTTGAAAACTTTTTTCAGATGGGTTTATGTAAAGTATAGGTTCTTTCTCCTCTCAACCATTTTTTCACTTGATCAAGTGTGATGGAATTATCTTTACTATGAGCTGCTTTGTACAATTTTTGTATACCTCCATAACCAGCAGGATGTTTTGTATTGTAATATATTTCAGTTAATAAATCATTCAATAGGCTGCCAATTTTTCAGAAATTCTACGTTTTGTCAATTTACGTTTTAGTGCTAACTTAGGTGTGTCTTCACCCCTCTGCACTCTATGACCTCGACGAACTTTACGTTTTGAAGAGGATGACTGAGGAGTTTCAAACCAACTATCTTCTGGAGTACTTTGATATTTACTGGGTTTGGGTATACGTTGTCTATTCATCCATAACCAACGTTCACGATTTCCAACAAAATCTTGAGGTATATTTATATCTTTTAATCCACGACTAAACATTTCCCATTCACTCGGTTGAAAACCTTTTTGGTGTCTAAGAACATCATTGACTAAATCTATGATATTTGAACCTTTTATGACTTCTCCATCATAACTTAATACATTTTGATCATCCCAACTCATGTGTGGATGAGACGATAAAGCAGATAATAATGAAGTCGCTTTACGTTTCATTATAACAGGGACACTTTCTATAATGCGATATCGTAAAAATAAAGATCTTTTTCCTGAGTCAGGCAATGGAACCAATGTTGGTTGTAATGCCTTCTTATGTAACATTTGAAATTTTTGTAAAGTTTCTCCATACTTTTGTCCTTTCTCACTTTCGGACAACTCTGAATTTTCTAACACAGATGATAAATTATTCTGAAGTTGTGCTGTATTTGTAATTTGAGGGTTTGGGGGTAATCTTGGTCTTTGAGATTTTTCATTTCTATAACGTTGTATATCTTCTAACATTTGATAAGGTACAATAGCCATCTTTTTCATATTTTACTCACTAATTTATTTGTTGCAACTCCTATAGCAGGTCCAAGTAAATTAAGTAATGGTAAAAAACCACCTTTTTGATTCAAAATTTGTTTTTTTTTTCTTTTTAAGAGTTATTGATTTACTAGCGAGTGCTCGTAGTTGTTGACGATTTGGATGTAATTTTTGTTTCTGACTTTGTGTTAGATGTATGTTGCCTTTTAAAAGATTATGACAGCATTCTGATACACAATTAATTAATTCTTTAAGTGCATTTTTCATAATTTGTTTTTGAAATGCTGGAGGAGATTGACTTAAACCTATTAACATACCACCATATTTTTTAACTAAAGGAATTTTTATATTTATATATATGTGCGAAGAATACACTTTATTTTATTAAAAACATTTCCACTAAAAGTAAGACCTTATCCTTTTAACAGGTTTAGGTGTATTTAAAGCTGTTAAACGTGCCATTGTGGGCATCTTTTCTTTTAATGGTACATGCTCTATATTCTGTAGAGAATACATTGGTTCATGATTTTTGACACCATCTTTTGTTATTGACACTACACGTGTTAACTTATGTGGTGATACTTTTCTTTGTTTTTGAAGATTTTTTACAAGTAATGCTTTTGTTTTTGCATGCTTTGTAGATGGAGAATTATGAGGTGCAATTTCAAAATTTGTGTACATGTATTTAGGTCCTACCTTTCATTGATTTTTTATCTCTCTAGAACTTGATGAGTTTTTTGCTTTTATCTTAGGGGATTTTCGTTTCCTTTTAGGTGACTTTTGTTTCTTACTCTTTGTTTTTTTTTGAATGGTGAATAGAATGATCTACTTGTCTTATGACCATCCCATCGAATTAAATTACGAATGATAACACCACCAAAAAAATACCACCTCCCGTTTATCCATATAGGTTAAAGTTTGTTTTGGCAATTTAATTTTCTTATTAAGTATGATTCTACTTGCTAATGTAAACCATTTTAAAATGTTCTTAAAACCTTTTTTGAGTAATTTTTGTCTTGCAAATGGACTTGTTTCTTGACCAAGTTGTTCCAAAGAATGTATGAATGATACCATGATGATGTGTAGTCATTGACAAACTTTGACTGACTAACACCAACTCATTAGAACATGGGGAATTTATAGTTTTGTATAGATGATAGGGCCACGTCCATTTTGTGTCACCCAAGGATGAAAAATATCAGTTCTTAATCTCAAAGATTCAGGAGTTCTAGGATGTAAATCAATTAATAAATAACCATGATCAATACTTGTGGCATCTTGATAACATGCATTTAAATGTGGTAATTGAACTTGATTTGACAATACTTTAATTTGTCCTTTATCTCTGGTATTTTGAAATAAAATCATATAATGTGCATTTAAACTTATGGTACAACTAGATTTAGATTGTTGAAACATATTTTGTGTAATGTAAATGACACTTGCATTTCTATGATGTCCTTTTCATGTGAACCATAATTTAATTTTTTCTTCATCTTTATCTCCGAACATATCATCAAAAACTACAAGATGTGGAATAGTGACATCACTGACAATTTCATATTCATCATCAGAGATACCTTCTATGAATTTAATACCTTCACTTTCTTTACGTAAAGTATATGTATTTTGCCATTCTTTATAACACCAAATGATTTTATTGAAATAAGTCATGTTTCATATCAATAAGCTTTTTGACAAATTCTGTTTTTCCTGAACCACTAGGTCCCAAAATAAAGATATTACAAGGGTGTTGAAACAATAAACATTCACTCGATGCCATAATTGTTTTTTGTGAAAAAGTGTTGTCAAATCATTCACTTATATACTTTCTGTTTCCATATTTTCTTCATGTCTTTTAGTAGGTATTCGTTTTAAAGGTGCTTTTAACTCAAATAAAGTTTCTGAAGAATCTATTCTTCTCTCTATTTGTGGTACACATTGTCTATACAAGTAAATAATTATTTTTTGTCATAAATTATATTACCCCACACAACTCTTGTCCAAATATTTTCTATCTTACCATTGTAAAAAACATTCATCATTTGTAACGCATTACAAAATTCCCCATACATTTCATCTTTTTCCAATTGATTATGAATAAAATCTTTTGTTATTGTTAGATAACCACGAGTGATCAATTGAAATGCATATAATAATGCCTTATGTGTAATCTTGTTGTCTTACTGGATCCATGGTTGAAATCAAAGTGATGTTTCATTTGTCTGTTCTGATGTATTTTGTGCATCAGGTACCACATTACACCATGCACTTCGTACATCAGGACAGTCAGGAAAATCATTTTCTACATTATCTGTGAACATTTCGTCTAACTTAGTTTTGAAATTATTTGAAAGTGCAGCTTTTCTTGCAATCATGGTACTAAATGATGTACTTTGATCATTTAGTACCATGAGTGCAAATAAAGAATTAGAATCTGGAAAATCATCTCAACACTTGTCATATTTTTTCGTTGTTGAAAATATTTGATTTAAAGTGACAAAAGATGCAACTGCAACATTAGCTGATTTGTGAGGTTCATAAACATCTGTAGACTTTGTGTAATTGACTAAAATACATTTATCATGATCAAACAATTCAACATTTTTAATAATGATGTCTTTATCTTGTATGAGTTCAAAATATTTTGATGGGTCTTGTATATATTCTGTTTAAGTTTTTACATTGCTTTGTGCACTTTACCCCCATAAACAGTTTAACCTGGTTTTAGCAAATGATCTTTGCCCTGGTTTTTTTTCAATATTTTCCGAATGTATGTTTTCAATTTGTGCATAGTCTTTCTTAAATGTATCTATGTCTGTTTCTGTTTTCACCCAATCTGGATATCCACTGGCTTCTTGTTTCATTTTTAAATATTTGTTCACATAATGTTTGTAAATTTCTGAAGACCATTCTTCCCAATGCCAAATTTGATAAGTATCAAGTAATGTGTACCCCATCCCAAAAGCTTTAAAAAGTTCAACAGATGTCCATGTACCTGTAATACTGCGTTGATCTGGTGTGTGTTCACATTTGTCTAATTCTTGTTCTGCACATGTATTGCAAAGTGTAAAAACATTTTCTTGTTGCAATGAATTGGAAATACTGGCATGTATAGGGATTGTGGTGGTAAAACTTTACATTTGTTAAGTCCCCTGTACTGTCTTATATTATTCATGTCTATGTTTTCTTTTGTAAGTATATTTGGATGACCTACTAGATGTTCTCTGTGTTTATTGACATAAGGATAGAATGAACAGATGTCTATCTATTTTATTTCATTGTCTGTGTTTTGGTCTATTTTATGATGTAATTTAATGGCATTTGTTCTCCCACCAAATAATGCTTCACAGTATTTAATATGATCCATGTTTGGAAAAAATGAATTTAATGTTGATTTTACTTCAGGATTTGATTTGCAGAAATGATCAATTTCATGTTCCCATGTTGTTTTCAATGTTATACCCTAATGATTCTAAATGGTGTATGCGTTCCTGTGTATTGTTGTATAGAGTTTGGTAACTTAGCAGATTAATTGATTGGATTTTTCTCATGTGTATTGTCTTTGTAACATGTCATGCACCCATGCCACATACATCCATAAAATTCAAAGATTGTATTTGTGTCTTTGTGAAACCCGTCAACATAATATCCCCCTATTTTAACCTCCCCACCATTAAGCGCATGTAGAATATGTATGTTTTCTTCCTGTGCAACTGTCTGTAAAAATCTAATGGCTTTAATGGAGTATTTGACTTTAGCAGGGTAACCTATGTCTGAAATGATTGCCATTTTGTTTTCTGGAAGTGAATTTTTTCTCCAAGCTTTTGTACATGCATCGGCTAAGGTAAATGCTTCTCTCAAGGGGGTCAATGCCATCACTATCTATAAATTTTGTCTGAATTCCCCACAACCCCTACATAAGATATCTACATGATTTACAATATAGTTCCATTTCTTTTTGAAAATCAAATCTGGCATTACTAGTAAATTTTTTGTTGTACTTGATAAAATCTTCCCCATCTGATGGAGACATAGAATCTGGCATATACAACATTGAATCTAAATAAGGGCCAATATAATTTTGATAAGCTTGTGTGTTTGCCAAATGGGGGAAATAACCTTTTGATAATTTTGTCAAGCCAAATGTTTAGGAAATTGTGGCAATCTCATTGAAAGAAAATTTAAAGAATCTATAAGTCTAATACCACAAGCTTTAAGTGAAATAATTTTGTTTCGATTCATAATTACATCAGGAGTTGTACCAGTTTCAATGAGGTGTCTTAAAATAAATTGTCCATCAAAACCTCTTAAATTGTGAGCAATAGCTGTTGTCCCTTTATGTTCCTTACTGAAAAGCCAATTACAAAAATCTGATAAAGTAGATTCTCCTTTAAAAATTGATTGCCATTGTCCAAATTTGTCACAGAAAATACATTCTTGATCTATAGATTGGCAAATGCATTCCCCACATGCACGATGAGCAACACAGAAATTTGGGATATGAACTCCTGAGTCTTGTGTGGTTTCAAAATCAAAAAATACAAATGGAATGTTTGGTAATCTTTCATCCTCGGGTGAAGTGTATTTTGGAATGAAACATTGGTGATCAGAATTAACTACTTGTTGACAATATTTACATTTTTTGAATCCTTTTTTCCTTTTGTTAGATATATTAATGAATTGCTTTTTTACATTTTTGAACTAATTGACAAATTATTTTTTCTTCTTTCCCCTTTGTAGTGATATGGTTATTATAGCTTGATATACTTCTAAATTGTCTATTACAACTGTAACAGGTGATGGGATGTTCGGGAATACATTTTTTGGAGCATAGCAAACACAACCAAAAGGGCACATGTGGTGTTCTCTGTTATTATTCCCTTTACTGCAAAGTTCACAATAGTAGGAGCATCCTAAAAACCCTTTAATTGTAGTGATGGTATCAAAATGCTGGTGGTCATGGTGGTAAATATGAATAACTTTACTATCAGTGGTGGTAACTGGAGGTTTGAATAAAAATTCATCTTTTGCATACTGTGGATGAATTTTGATGACATACTCTGGGTAAAGCAGGTCTTGTATTTTATAATATTCTTCATATCCACAAGGAATATTATAATCAAGACCTGCTTTGTCCATCATTGCCTTAGCTTCCAACTCTTGTGTCAGTCTATCAGAATTTCTAATATTTTTTCCATTTCTTTTGCCAAAGTTCTGAATTATCTCTATCAACATAACACTTTCCCACTACAATGGCCCATGCGAGACACATTGAATCATTAACATTTTTAATTTCAATAATACTTCTCTTGTTTTCACCCATTTTATCAACAGATGAAAATGAAATTGGCGCATATCATCCGGACCCTTGTGGCAGAGAAGTGTGTGTTATTTCTAAAGATAATTGCCCATCATGGATAGTAAAGTTATCATTTGATTGTACAACGTTTTCTATTTCACCTAATATGGTGTTACCAGTGATACCCGAAGCCTTAGTAAATGGGATAAATATACCTATTTCTAATCCTGGGTGGTTAACTGATATTCTCATTGGATCATTGTCTTCTAGACCACATTCTTCTTGAATATCTTCTACCATACTGCCAAAGACTTTTCCAAGGATGTCAAATGGATTCTTCTGATTAAATTGTTTAAAAGTTATTCTACACACACGGGATTTGGAATGGAATTTTCTTGATGTTTTTTTAGTAGGAGAGGGTGGATGGTGTATAAGTCTCTTGCTGATTCTACTCTCTGTTTCTTGTTATCTACTTCACTGTCTGTCTCACTATATTCTTCAATGGCTCTCTTCATTTTTTCTTCTATCAACTGGAAAGCTGTGAAAATATGTCTTGTCTTCTTGAAGTCAAAAAAACAAGTGTGAATCAGCCTAAAATTACCCCACTTTTTATACTTTCCTTTAATGTACATTTAAATGTGCATTTAAATGTACATTTAATACCCACTGAATTATACTGTTAATAAATGTTTCTTATACATATTTGAAAAAGTCATTGTCAATTATGCAATCCATTAACTCTATGGGAAAATTCTTATGGTAAATATTTTATAGCTTTTATTTGTTAGTGTATCTTTTAATCAACATTAAAATCACTAAACACATTTAACAACTGGTGTATAGTATCCAGAGGTTATTGAGTGCAAAATATAGCATAACTGTTTGTAACCAAATAAATGTATATTTAAACAATTGTGTGTAAATGCATGTTATTGGACATTTAAATGTACATTTTAATGCACATTAAAAAGTAGAAAAGGAGGATAAATTTTAGGACGTTTCACACTTGCTTTTGACTTCAAGAAGACAAGACATATTTTTGAAACGTCAAAGATAGATAAAGTTACAGATCCAAGATTAAAAAAGCAAGTGATGCTAAAAGTATTTACTATTAACCATCTAAATGTGGAGAAGTAAAAAGACTTCTGAATGAACTTTATAAGTTGATTTCAACACCTAAAGAGCTGATTTGTTCCATTTATCATCAGAAAGGACATTGGGGGAATACATGTGCAGAGAAAGGGCCATGTTATTATTGCAATCAGAGATGACATTGGATTAATGAATGTGGATTGAAAAAGCTATCGAAGTACTCTGGGTCTCAACCAAAATGGGGGTCACCAGCTGTTGTTCATAGAGAGTACAGATGGATTACCGATTACAGGTTACAACATACATCCACCACTTGATGAAAAATACATTGACAACCACACTTTACAGGGGATGGGCATGGTATCACTACCACCTCAACAAGCAAACTTTAAAAATAAGAAAGTTGACATAGCAGAAACTGTGTTACCAGAGTTTGATGATAATGATGATACATTATTATATAACATGGATATACCCAAAGAAACAAAAGTGGAAACCGATAATGAGTTAGAAGTATTATTGCCAGAGAAATAGGAACTACCAAAGAAAGTTACAAGAAAACGAAAAACTAAAGACAATAATTCTAAAATAGGAAAACTTGCCAAGAAACATTGAAAACAGTTTTTGAAAGTGACATTTTCATAAAAGACATTTACAAATCTGTAAATATTCATGGAATAAAATTTTCGGATTTGAAGAAAGGTAATAATATTTTGTTGTTATTTAAACAGAGGAGAATTCTTTCCAACTCAGGATTTTTTATTTATTTTATAAAAATAGAAAAACTTTTTTCATAACATTACTTTGCAAACAGAAAAATATTTTTTGTGTTTGCAATTTGATGTTATGAAAAAAGATTTTTCATAACATCAATTTGCAAACACAAAAAATATTTTTTGTTTTGCAAATTAATTTTCTGTCTTGCAAGTTTTTTATTTTATAAGAAAAAATATTTTTTGTGTTTGCAAATTGATGTTATGAAAAATCTTTTTTCATAACATCAATCTGCAAACACAAAAAAAAAATTTCTTATAAAATAAAAAACGTGCAAGACAGAAAATTAATTTGCAAAGCAAAAAATATTTTTATGTTTGCAAATTATTTTTGTTTTTCACCTAAATGTTTTCACACAAAAACATTTAGGTAAAAACAAAATTAATTTGCGAACCAAAAATATGTCGTGACAGGAAAAATCTAGTGTGGGAGCTATGAGGTTGAACTCTTTTGAAATGAGTAATGAAAATACAATTGAACAAAAGTTCAATTCATTCCTTTGTGGTAGTACTGAAATGTACCGTTCAAGTGTGTAAACGTGATATCTCTTTCTAAGAATATGGTGGCCCTTATAAAGGCTGTTTTTACTAAACAAAAAATGTTTGGGGTCTGTCGGTGGCCGAGTGGTGTGCGTGGTTCAGTATAGTTTCGATAGGCGGTTGGTGCCGAAGGAAACTCTCTCGGCGTGGGTTCAAACCCCCGCCATGCCAATGTAAACAAAACCAGCGTCCCTTCTTAATTCTATGGCATCCGAGAAATTTGAAAAAGACAAGTACTGTCGCTGATTTCTTCTGAGGTGCAGTTCGTAGAATTAAGTGCTTAGATGCAACTATCTGATGAATAAAAAAATGTTTAGTTCACCAACTTTATTATATTTCTCTTTGCTGCTCTCTTGACATCCTTTTGATTAACGAGATGTTGTGATCCTCTTCCCCTAATTGTTGCATAATGATAGGTATCTCTCACCATTTTTCAAACAAAACAGTGTAAGACTTTTTCAGCTTCATCAAGTGCCAATGGTGAGATATTATCCACCCCAGCTTTTCTTGCCAATCTTCGCAGATTACGCCTTGGAATAGTTTGCGCTCCTCTCTCTCCATCTTCACTTCTTGTGGTGGAATAGTATTGCACTCCTCTCTCTCCATCTTCACTTCTCGTGGACCACATTCACCTTCTAGTGATGGAATCTTTACCTCGATGGATAGCTCAATTCTCATGACTGATGATAAAAAAACGACGTTATGATATCTCCAGCAGTGTTTTATAGACAATGCGAGGACCATAAATGCACCGAAGAACTCTCACGCAACAATTTTGCTCGAGTGCGGAAAAAAATGTTGATAAAGGACGTTTACTGTTACAGCCGTCCTATGTCAACATTTTTTCCCGCACTCGATCGAATTGTTGCGTGAGCGTTCTTCGGTCCATTTTCGATCCTCGCATTGTCTATATAATCTAACACGCATTCCAAACAATTCATTTTGAGACAACATGATGTACTCTCTAGATATGAACGAATACAGAATGTGGAGGTCCGGGGAAATGTCTGACGCTGATTGGAATCGCTGATTAGAAGAAGAATCTATTAGAGTAGAGAGAGAGAAAGCACGGAGACGCCAACTAGCTGAAGATATTTTCGGTTATATGAGGAGAAGTGGTGGACCTCAGAAATACACTCGACAGTGGGGCTAGCAGCTTATTGATGAGTTGGAGCGAAAGGCAGGGATAAGACAGTTCTTAGCTGCCCGCGGTTATGAACTGGAGAAATACCGGGTGAAGAAAGTTGACTTGCATCCTGATCTTAATTGGCAGCCAGAAAGACGGTATAAAAAATGTGAGGTTAAATCCAATAACCTGTATCCAGATTTAAGTGAATTCTCATGAGGATTCCTAAAAATCTGGATACAAGTTATTGAATTTTAGCTTAACAAAAATCAGGATACAAGTTAAACTCATTCATCCTAATTCTTATTATCTCGGTTTGTCATTCTAACCTTTCAGTAATTTGTTTCTCTCACAAACGAGTGTGTTTTCAAATGTGCCTTCGTGGTAGCCCTTCTAAGGGCTAAACACAATATTAGAAAGAGATATCTTCTCATGTACACACACACAAGCAAGTCTTTGTTATAAAAAAGACAAAAAAACAGTTCCCTTATCCTCCAGTGAAACTTATAAGCCAAAAAATGTACTATAGGAGCTGGTCATAAGCATGGTGCGGTGGGACTATAGCCTCAAGCATTTTAACACTGAGTTTTCCATAGTGTCCATAGGATTAGTGTTAAGCTGTGAAACTTATAGCCCCATGATATTAAACACTGAATTTCCCAAAGGCTCCATAGGGTTAGTGTGAAACTTATAGCTCCAAGAACTTATAGGGACAAACCTCAACGCACTGTGCTACTAGTGCATTCAGGTTTGTCCCTATAAGTTCTTGGGGCTATAGGTTCTTGGGGCTATAAGTTTCTCAATTTGACACTAACCCTATGCAGCCTATGGAAACTCAGTGTTAAAAATGCTTGGGGCAACAGTGCCATCCCTAACTACTGTGGGCGAAGTACTGGGCATGAAATCCTTAGACTGACTATTCGATTCCTATTTTCACCATCGCATTCAGTTCTTGTACTTGCCACTACTACACTTCGTCCACATAAGAGCATGCTCGGGTTAAGTTTAGTTATGGGTTGTTGCATGTGCTTTTAACCCAAAGCTAAACCTGGTTAAGATGTTTCGGGTTTCATTTCGGACAGACAGACAGACAGACAGACAGACAGACAGACAGACAGACAGACAGACAGACAGACAGACAGACAGACAGACAGACAGACAGACAGACAGACAGACAGACAGACAGACAGACAGGCAGGCAGGCAGGCAGGCAGGCAGGCAGGCAGGCAGGCAGGCAGGCAGGCAGGCAGGCAGGCATTCTAAATATAGAATAGATATGGGGCCACCCGAGTGTCCAAAATGGGTCTACTAGGACTGCTTTTTATGGCGGAGGTCATCGTCTGGTTTAAAAAAGTGTGTGGGGAGGGGGTGGCGGTGTAGAGGGCACCGATATATATCTTCAAAGGGGTCTACTAGGGATACGTTTTTATCAGGAATCTAATGGTGAGGTTTAAATAAGTATTGGGTGGGGTGGGGTGTAGAGGGGCACCAAAAGTTATGACCGATATAGGTCTTCAAAGGGGTCTACTAGGGGTAATTTTTTTACCAGGAATCTAATGGCGAGGTTTAAAAAAGTGCCGGGGTGGGGTGGGGGTGCTGTTATGACCAAATTTTTTTATCACCGATATAGGTCTTCAAAGGGGTCTACTAGGGGTAATTTTAATACTCTCCTCATTCCGAGCAACGCCGGATAACCCTGCTTGTCACCAATAAAAAGGTTCGTCAAAATATGACACCGGTTGTTAGAAATAAATAAATTTCGCTAACCTGCAAGTGCAATAAAGTATCTTGCAGTTGCAAGATAACTGCCTGACACGTGCAAGATAGTAACTTGCGGGTGCAAGTTAGCCCACCTACACGGGCAGGATAGTAACGCACATGTGCTAGCTAGGTGCAAGGTAGCTATCTTGCACGTGCAAGATATCATGTCAATGTACAAGTTAGCTAACTTGCACGCGCAGGAAAGAAAAAATACTCAACTTCTATTAACTCCTCTACTTGGCCGGTTGTTTCAAAAATCGCTATTCGCCACCCCGTCGATTCATAGTCGAAATTTCTGTAAATTGCCGTGAAACGTCAGCATTCGGTTTGACGGCATCAGTTCGGTCCGTAATATGATCGAAAAAATCAGATTTCTAAAATAAATGCCTCATTGGTAGGTTTTCGGTTGTTTCAAAAATCGCTATTTGCCAACCCCTCGATTCTTAGTCGAAATTTCTGTAAATTGCCGGGAAACGACAGCATTCAGTTAGGTGGCATCAGTTCGGTCCGTAATATGATCGAAACAATCAGATTTCTAAAATAAATGCCTCATTGATAGGTTTTCGGTTGTTTCAAAAATCGCTATTCGCCAACCCTTCTATTCTTAGTCGAAATTTCTGTAAATTGCCGGGAAACGTCAGAATTCGGTTAGTCAGTATCAGTTCGGTCCGTAATATGATCGAAATAATCAGATTTATAAAATAAATGCCTCATTGATAGGTTTTCGGTTGCTTCAAAAATCGCTATTCGTCACCCCCTCGATTCTTAAGAGAAATTTCTGTAAATTGTCGGGAAACGTCAGCATTCGGTTAGGTGGCATCAGTTCGGTCCGTAATATGATCGAAACAATCAGATTTCTAAAATAAATGCCTCGTTGATAGGTTTTCGGTTGGTTCAAAAATAGCTATTCGCCAACCCCTCGATTCTTAGTCGTAATTTCTGTATATTGCCGGGAAACGTCAGCATATCGGTTAGACGGCATCAGTTCGGTCCGTAATATGATCGAAACAATCAGATTTCTAAAATAAATGCCTTATTGATAGGTTTTCGGTTGTTTCAAATATCGCTATTTGCCAACCCCTCTATTCTTAGTCGAAACTACTGTAAATTGTCGGGAAACGTCAGCATTCGGTTTGACGGAATCAGTTCGGTCCGTAATATGATCGAAACAATCAGATTTCTAAAATAAATCCTCATTGATAGGTTTTCGGTTGTTTCAAAAATCGCTATTTGCCAACCCCTCGATTCTTAGTCGAAATTTTTGTAAATTGCCGGGAAACGTCGGCATTCGGTTAGGTGGCATCAGTTCGGTCCGTAATATGATCTAAACAATCAGATTTCTAAAATAAATGCCTCATTGATAGGTTTTCGGTTGTTTCAAAAATCGCTATTCGCCAACCCTTCTATTCTTAGTCGAAATTTCTGTAAATTGCCGGGAAACGCCAGAATTCGGTTAGTCAGTATCAGTTCGGTCCGTAATATGATCGAAACAATCAGATTTATAAAATAAATGCCTCATTGATAGGTTTTCGGTTGTTTCAAAAATCGCTATTCGTCACCCCCTCGATTCTTAAGAAAAATTTCTGTAAATTGCCGGGAAACGTCAGCATTCGGTTAGGTGGCATCAGTTCGGTCCGTAATATGATCGAAACAATCAGATTTCTAAAATAAATGCCTCGTTGATAGGTTTTCGGTTGGTTCAAAAATCGCTATTCGCCAACCCCTCGATTCTTAGTCGAAATTTCTGTATATTGCCGGGAAACGTCAGCATATCGGTTAGACGGCATCAGTTCGGTCCGTAATATGATCGAAACAATCAGATTTCTAAAATAAATGCCTTATTGATAGGTTTTCGGTTGTTTCAAATATCGCTATTTGCCAACCCCTCGATTCTTAGTCGAAATTTCTGTAAATTGTCGGGAAACGTCAGCTTCGGTTTGACGGCATCAGTTTGGTCCGTAATATAATCGAAACAATCACATTTCTAAAATAAATGCCCCATTGATGGGTTTTCGGATGTTTCAAAAATCGCTGTTCGCCACCCCCCCCCCCCCCCCCCCCCTTCGGTTTGACGGCATCAGTTCGGTCCGTAAGCGCGTGACGTACATAGGATGTGACACAACCAAGCAGCACATAAACACATATGTCAATATATGGATGCTGGAGGTAAGCTAGATCCATGAGAGGATTTCGAAAATCGGTTACACGTAGAGTGGAACTGGACATCCATAATATGTAAGCGCGTGCTACATGTGACGAGTACACGTTGTAAAGCAGCTCATTCGAAAATAGGAAGGATGTATCCATAGTGGAATCCGGAATTTGTGTCTTTTAATTAATGTGAAGTAAATGGTGTTCGTTGAAGAATTATTTGAGACAACTCTCTGGACAGTTTGTATTCGACTCTTTACAGCGGAAGCCAGCCAAAGAACTGATAGTGGAGACCTATCGTAAAACTTGTAGATGTACCAATATTCCAGTAGTATTAGTAATAGACTAGAAATACAAGTCAGCAGTAGTGGAAGGCGATCATAAGCAGGGGCGGTGGAACCGGGGACTGGGGCTGGGGGGGGGGGCTTCAGCCCTTCCACTTTTTTTTTTGCCGGGCCATGTTTTTTTGTATGCACGTATTTTAACACATCCAATGACTCGTGAAACAAGGGGCGGATCCAGACCCTCCCCCATAATTTCTCCACCTATGTTTCTCTCGTACTGGTTCAGTTTCGATGGATTTCGGATCATTTTTTGCAGTAAGTGGAAACAAACGCTAAAATGTATACAGTCTGTTAAAAAGTCGGTTAACTGAAATAGATCGTAATCTTACAGACATACATGTACCAAATCCACCCCCAGACAAGATAATCCACAGACTGTATAATGGCTGGTAAAGCATACAGGTGATGTCTTTTTATCAGCTTTGGTCGTTACGACCAAAGCTGATAAATAGACCTCACCTGTATGCTTTACGGACGTTTTTTTACGGCTCTCATAGATGTGAAATCTTTCAGATACATCCCCAGAAAAATCTCAAAATATCCGCTCAGATGCATGGAAATGGGAGTTTTGGGACCCTGGAATTTAAGATTTTCGTACGATGTCCATCCATCTCCCGATCCAGCCCCCCCCCCCCCCCCTACACTTTGAAAATCGCTCCGCCGCCCCTGATAAAACTGATGGTTACAGGAGATGGGTAGTAGTTTGACACAGTGCTGATGATGGTCGTGACGTTAAAGCTCCGTTATAGTAATGCCACTGAGCAGGAAAGTAATCATTACTCGACCAAGTAGAAACGGAACGGTTATGCACGAAACGGGGACTCTGTGGTGATTGAGAAAGCTGATAGAAGTGACAGAATACACTTATCCTCAATTGTAGTTTAAGTGTTCCTGTCACTATGCTCTACTCATAACAATTACTCTGATACTGTTCTCCACTGGTCAACAAACCACCAATACACATTCGTTCAGGAAGATCTAATTCACACAAGTCCATAGTAGTTCCCGCTGGTCATCATTAGTCCACACAAGCTACCCAATTGCCCAACTAGTCACCAAACCAGTTCTGTGGCGATTGTCAAAACTCAGATAAGTCTTCAGGCCGTGAGAGCTGTCCCCCGTCTCGAGTAGGTTTTTCCCCGTCTCTTACGGTAATTCGGTGGTTTGTTGTTTCGGGTTATTCGAGTCATTGTCGGATCGTTGCAGTAATTCGATATGCTTCTATTGGATCGAACATACCCTCATAATATTCTCTCAAACCCTTGTAGGCCGTTAGCCCCATAGAAACCAAGGTGATGGCACAAAAAAAAAACAAAATGGACAACGGAAACACGGATTATCCCCAACAACTCTCGTGGCACATGCGCCCTGACACCACTTATCAAACGAATAATTCTATATTGCTGTTATGTATGTAAACTTAAAAATAAACGAACAATGAAGTAAAATCAGAAATATTAAAACACGCATCGTTAGAACCATAACAAATAGAGATATTATGAATTGGGTGTCGACAATGTAAAGTTACTCAACATATTTACATTGCATTTCAACTGCAAGATATATGTAACTTAAACATACATTTTAATGTGTCCAAAAACATTCTAAAAGTGAGCATTTTCGACCCGTAACATATTTTTCGAATACAAGATATGGAACACAAATTGGTAATTTCATTTTTCTCGAAATGTTTTATAATTTATCACATAGTTCCTAATATACATATACATTTCATTTACAACTTAAGGCCATGTACAGAAAGCAATAAAGTTGACAACGTCTCTTGAAACCTTGCATTGAACGTGCATTTCAAAGTGAGGTGTACCTCTTTCGATCGCGTTGGCCCATTGGTTTGCGTATTGGTACTGAAATCGAAAGATCGTAGATTCAATCCTAATCCGAACATTAGTGTTGTGCCCTTGTCAATCACATTGATGGCACACATGACTTGAACTAATGCTAATCCTACTTGTGCCAACTGGGTTAGTAATTTTGGGAAATGGATAGTTACTTCCTCGTTGTTCGGTGGTTCTCTCCTGGAACGCCAGATTTCCGAACCGGATAAGGCGCCAGATACGATGTACCCTGGCTACCGAAAGTGTCGACAAAGGATTAGAGCAGCTGGTATTATCGAAAATGTTATGTTGGACAGAAGATAGATGCTTTAGCGGATACCCCAATCAAAAATAAAACGTGCTCATGTTTCAATTTTTCAGAAAATCATCGGATAAAACTTTTTTGTGTTTACAAAAGTGCAACAAAAATGATAAGCTTTTCCACAATAAAATCAGGTTTCGTTCTCTTGAATTAAACAGGGATATATTGTTCTGCATCACGCGTTAGGCAGGGGGTAGAAAGACACAATCTAGATACCAATAAAACAGTCATGTTCTCACCACCTTTTCCTTCATTATAAAATTAAATTGAACAATTAAGTTACATTTTTGTAATATCAATAGCATTTCATTAAAATGGTTCCAACAGGGCAAAGAAAGACATATTTTTTAAAATACAAGAATGCATAAGGTGAATCACTACATACACGAAAGCATCTGTCAAATTTCTGATAAAAAGTAACATTCATTAATGAGAAATATAATCTATTTTTCCAGGAAAATGTTTCAACGAAAATACAAATTACGAGAACATTTCTTACGGTTTTTTCTTAATCTTCTTTCGAATCAAATATCCAAATCCTGCCAGCACAATTTATGAAAATTATCATAAATGATTTCATTTTTTTCCATTGTCTTTTATTGAAATGTCGCGTGTATTTCCTGGTAGGATTAAGCTCGTTGCGCTTGTTCCAGCGAGGGAACATGAGTAGTGGAAGTTGATGATATGGGTACCAGAATTTACCTCACAATTCCGCATACCCCACATCTGTCTGTATAGGTACTAGGCTGACTATACTACTCAAAGCTTGCTAAGAACCAAATATTTGCCACATCATTGTGAAATTTGCATGTGACATATTTGCGATATCTTTGGTGGATATGATTGAGGAATGTATTGAGATGGTCCCCAGTGTTTATATTAACTCTCTTGACAGGCAGACTTTTCGTGACAGTCATGTACCCCTTGATTTTCATGATGTTTTCGTGTACTGTCTACATGTACATGACATGTGTAGGGTATTCAGTCTTCATTTCAACACAAACCCTTGTGATTTAATGATTGAATATGGCAAATGCAAATGTAAGAAGACACTTGTCTGAAGCAGAAATGTGGCGGGCTGTAGGGATGGTGGAGAAAGGGGCTACCCATCGCCAGGTTGGTGAAGCCCTTGGCGTGCAAGCCTGGGCATGATTTCAGCAGTATGGCACACCAGTAATACGACATGGTGGTGGCAGAGACAGGGCAACATCTGCAGCTGAAGACCGCTTTTTGATCATTCAGGCCCGTAGGAACCGCTTTGCCATAGCAACCAGCTTCGCAGTGACCTTCAGAATGCATCCGGGGTTTCGACGCAGACTATCCGGGCAAGGTTGCACGAAGGTGGTCTCCGATCGAGAAGACCATGTATTCGCATTTCGCTGTCCCAGAACCACCGCCAGGCACGATATGAATGGGCCATGGATCACGTTGGATGGACCAGAGAAGATTGGCGACCTGTCCTTTTTACAGATGAGGCAACGTACTGCCTAGGCCACACAGATAGCCGTTCTGGGGTATGGAGAAGACCTGGAGGGCGATTTCATGCAGCCGATATTGCTGAGTATGGCCGCTAAGGTGGAGGGTCAATCATGGTCTGGGCGGCATCAGCAGGGATGGACGTACAGAGCTCTGTGTCCTTGAACGTGGTACATTGACTACACAGCTGTATATTGATGAGATCCTGGATGTCCACGTCAGATTGTATGCAGGTGCAGTTGGTGATAGATTCGTTCTGATAGACGATAATGCCAGTCCTCATGTTACCCATTCTGTCGGGGAGTACCGACAGAGGGAGGGGATTGAGCGTATGGACTGGCCAGCAAGACCCCCTGACCTCAATCCAATCGAATGTCTGGAATAAGTTGCAGCTTGCAATTTCTGTCCGTCCAGTCCAGCCAAGAAGTGTCCAGGAGCTTGGTACTATGCTGGTCCAATGGAACAACATCCCACAAAGGACCACAGGAACCTGATTGGGAGAGAAGGCGTTGTCAAGCTGCAATTAACAGTAATGGGTCTCATACTCGATATTGAACCCATACCAGTTCGCTGTCAACTTTTTGGCGAATTGAAATATTTCCTCTTTTACCAATAATATCCATTCTCCATGGTTATCGTATTCAAAAGCTAAATAATAATGTCAGACAGAAATAAAACCTTAATTTCTGTACTTAAATCATTAAAGAAATAATTAAATAAAAAATATATACACTTTTCATCACAATATTTCAACTAAAACTTAAAACAGGTATTTGGATATACTTGGTGCTTAGCAAACTTTGAGTAGTATACATGAACCCCTTAGGAAAAGGTACTTATAGAGCCAAATGTCGTAGTGATATAGTACTGGTACCTATACTACCGTTAAGATTAGAGTAATTATTGGTACCAACAGTTCTATCGGAATTCCTATAATAAATTCTACAGTCGGCGAAAGTTTCATGCAAGTAAAAAATGTCATGACAGAAAGATAATAAAATAAATTGTGTTCGAACGCACTTGATGATCCAAAAAACCTATTCGTGGCACTAAAAATATTTCTTGTCAGAAAACACAATTTGAGCTACGAAAATTTATTTGTAACCCAAATACGTTTTCGGACATGATAAAAAATAATTTCCAGACCCAGAAAGTCGACATTTCGACTTTTCATCTCGAAATTTCGACTTAAAATCTCGAAATTTCGACTTTTTATCTCGAGATTTCGACTTAACATCTCGAAATTTCGACTTAATTTCGACTTAAAATCTCGAAATTTTGACTTTTTATCTCGAAATTTCGACATAAAATCTCGAAATTTTGACTTTTTATCTGGCAATGTCGACATAAAATCTCGAAATTTCGACTTTTTATCTCGAAATTTTGACTTTTCATCTCGAAATTTCGAAATTTCATCTCGCTTGGTATGCACGTGGTCTTTTGTTCAGTAGCAGTGTGCGATACATTCCGATACACCAGGTTCTGAGTTCTAACAAATTCTCACCTAACCGACAGGACAGGGATGCTGCCCATCCCACCTCCGGCCCTTCAGAGTATCGTTAACTCACTTTTCAATAAAATCCAATACTTGAGGTGCGTTGAAGACTTCCCACATGCCCTTGGAAGTCTTCACTATCGCACCATTATAGACCACAGAGGTTCACTGAAGACCACCACATGACATGCCCCTGGATGTCTTCCATATCTCGCCATTATACATCACAAAAAGAGCGTTACATCCAAATAATATCAATGCACCCAATCCTGGAAAGTGCTGCCCAGTAAATATCACTGAAGTATTTATTTATTTATTTATTGGTGTTTAAGGTCACATATTTCTGCACAATAGGTAATCGCGACCGCAACATGGAGATAAAGTCAAGTCTAATCAATTGTTTATAGCCATTTTAGAAAATTTCCACCCAAGCGTTGATGAATGGCTCCTATATTTTAACAGTAAAACAGAGCTTGTTTACAACAGTGAACGAGCACTAAGCACTACTTTACGTACCGGGGTACCCACGGTGAATCACATGAGTAGTTTACACTTACGAAGATATGCTACCCATTAAATATCACTGGGGTATTTTTCCTTACGAAGAGGTCCTACTTTTTACCCAGTACACGACCAAAATATTACAGAAGAAAAAATAAAAAAAAACGAGAATCAAAACGAGACACATGCCACCCAAGTGAAGAATCATTGTGTGGATAAACAGCAAATACGCCCCCCCCCCCCCCTTATAACCCCCCTGCGACCCCCCCCCTCCCCTCCGACCACCACCAAGTTAAATTATAGGGGATGCAACGCCAGAAGTGTATTCTGTAAGTTTTTTAGCAGCGCACTGGGTAAAACTGATATTTATTGGGCTGCACTTTCCGAGGGTGGGAGAAGCATGTGCGCACTGAGACCATCTCGATGTATTTTGCCGTAAACTTTCGGAAGATGTGTTTTGGGTGTATTGCATTCTTATTTACCGTTAGCGACGGGATTGGCAAATTCGACGTTTGAAACTGGACATTTATGGGCGTGGACTGTTGTACTCTTCCGGAAAAAAACAATATACCACGTGGAGGGTCATGATTGTTTTATTTTTTACCTGGGGTTTAACGACACTTCTAACAGACTGGGGAGCTGGGGAGAGTCATGAATGGTTGAAAAAGGAGGCAGTGGCCGCTCAAACCCAGTTAAAAATCTCAAGGGGGGGGGGGGGGTGCATTCGTGTCCGTTCGATTGGGTGAGAAATTGTTAGAAATCAGAAAGTCGGTGTATCATTATGTACACTATAATGCATATATAGGGGGATTGTTCTACTCGTCTTAGCGAGTCAACACATTGTGGTGGTGGCTGTGTTTCCCTCTGGGTGCTGGCTTATCCGGTTGGATATCGATGTTTGTTTTCGGGAGGAGTTTGTTTGTATTTAAGCACATTTTCAACAGCCAGGGTGACATCGTGTTGGGCAGTTTAACGGTGGGTGGAAGCCAGAGAGAACAACCGTGCAGCGGCGAGCAACTGACAGACTCTCGAACTTCCTTACTCTACTCAAGCAACATAAGTTGCGGTTGAAAGCAAGTTAATCATCGACTTGCACGCCTTTGAACACAACGTCTCCGTGACCCACATGACGGGATAAAGTGTTTTTACACAAAGCAGTTACCTCTGATCAGGATCGAACTGTCGATCTTTCTGTTTAAAATGTAATGCTCCAAATACTTCGTCAGCGCTCTCCTCATCGGGGGAGGGGGTTGCGTCGGGATGAGCCTGTTATATTACATGTTGTAAGGGGTTAGGATAATGGATTTGTTACTCTTCGAGATTTAGCATACATTTACAGTACGTCCAGAGTGTATTATCACTAAATCACCCGCGGAGTAGAGATTCCACCCAAGCAATAATTGCCAGTTTGTTGCAAAGCATAACCAGCACAAGCAAAGTTTCAGCCAATGGACCTCCGGGTTGAACCCGGAGGTCCATTGGCCGAAACATTGCTACTGTTTTTGTCGATATGTACAAAAATTTGAAAGTTATAGCTTGGGTGATAACCCCACTCCGCGGGTGATTTAGTTACAATCCACTCTCCACGTACTGTATATGAATCTCGGCAAATGGAATTTTACTCGTATCGAGTGGAAATAACTTTATCTCTGGGTTTAATGTGTAGGGTAGGGGAGAGAGGGGGTTAATGTTAAAGGCAATGTGTTAAGTGAACAAGTATTCTTTTCAAACATTCCGATGGCCCTGATAAGAGTCGTTTATGGATGAACAAAACGGTCCATTGAAGCTTGCCAGTGGTTAGAAATTTGAACTTTAAACCGACAGGTTCACCGATTGATCATCCTAGCGGTATCGGCATTGTGCCCTTGGGTAAGGAACTGAATCCCGATTGCCCACGTGGTGGCACGGTGTCGCTGTGTACTAAGGCGCACTGTGTATACGTCCATGGCGCACTTGTCTTCAACCAATGATGACTCTATGCAGAGTTAGTACGTTGGGGAATCTGACAGTTGCTCGCCGCTGTTCGGTGGTTTTCTCCGGCTTCCACCACCCGTAAAACTGCCAGACACGAGGTGACCCTGGCTGACCGTAAATAACGTTAAACCGCAATAAAAAAATCAAGCTTGCAGTTATTCCCACACCAAAACAAGGCACAGAGATAGGATCTTAAATCCCCGCCCCCTCCGCCATGGTGGGTCGAGAGGTAAATGTTCCCGGATCGCTGACCGTCGGTACGAACTTGAATCCTTACTCAATATTGTTTCATAAAACAATAATTAACGAAACTGGCAGCAAACGTTCGTTTATTATTATTATTATTTTCAAGAATTACTTTCGTTTCACAAAAGTAATTCTTTAAAATATTAATAATAAACGAACACGGGTTTACACACAAAGGATATATGAAACCTAAAGATAGTTTTGCTTAATGAAAATTGTGGCATCGTTGTCGTGCGAGCGGCCAATATTTTTTCCGACAGACAACTTGAAAAATTCCGACAAGGACAGGGTCACGGGACGCAACCCCCTCTATCCACCCATTCTTTTAAAAATGCTGATGAGAGCCTACGCAATCTGTGTGAACAAAGAACTATAACGATGCGTCGGGTGTTGGGATCATCTAGACTTCGATCACGAGGATCATTCGTCTTGGCCGACTCCAAGATCGACACGATATCCGAAATGATCTCGATGGCGTTGAAAGACGGTAGGATATCGGACGGAGAATACTTCACGATATTGAACGAGAAAACGAAATACGATGCCATGAAAGAAGCCGTGAGAATCAAGACTCGTCAGATCATCAAGGAAGAGATGAAGGATTCTCTCGTGGAAAAGGGGAGGAAAGAGGCCAGGGAGGAATTCGGTAAGTTGATAGAACTCAAGCGCAGCGATTGAAAAAAAAATTATATATATAATAAGAACAGAATTTAAAAAAAATTATTAAATTAAAATATAAAATAAAAATTAAAAACGAAATTAATTTAAATAACTCTCAAAAAATGTATTGCGTAAAGTGTAAGACAGTTACCGAGATGGGAAATTCTCCAGAAGTACGAACTAAAAACGACAGACAGATGCTTCGCGGAATTTTCAATGTGTGTGGTTCGATCAAGACTCAATTCATCAAAAAAAAAAAAGAACACGAGCAAAGGTAAAGGCATCGTGAATAAAATAATCAATAATCTACCTTTCGAAATGCATCTGCCGGGTCACAGTTTCATGGGACCCGGAACGAAATTGAACAAGACACTCAACGCTGATCTGACTCCTAAATCTTGGAGCAAACCCGTGAATAGGGTGGACGCGGCCGCATATGATCACGATCTGTGCTATGCCGGACATCCCGACACCAAGACTCGCAACGACGTCTGCGATAAAAACATGTTGGCGAGATTGAGAGGCATATTGAATCCGACGAGGAGAGAGAAGATAGAACGTTCGCTGGTCGGCAATCTGATCGGTGCGAAACGTCGATTTGGATGGGGCATTCAAAAAAAAAAGTGCGTCGGAAAAGACGAAGAATTGACGAGTGAATTGGCCGAGGAGTTACACAAACCCATCGTGTGTAAATTTCGAAAGAGAAGGGTGTTCGTGAAGGGTTTGGGTGACATTTGGTCTGCCGACTTGGTCGACATGAGATCGTTTTTGCAGTGGAACGAGGGTGTCAAATATCTATTGACGGTCATCGACGTGTTTTCCAAATACGGTTGGATCAGAGCTTTGAAGAATAAATCGGGACCTTGCGTTGCTGAGGCTCTGAAAAGCGTGTTCGACTCGTCTTCTCGAAAACCGAATAAATTTTGGTTGGACAAGGGACAAGGGAAAGGAATTCTACAGCAAGCACGTTCATTGATTAGTCGACCTCTACTCAATCGAAAACGAAGAGAAAGTTAGCGTAGTAGAACGTTGGAATCGAACGATGAAGGAAAAGGTGTACAGATACTTCACGGCGAATTCGACTATATGCTCTGAACGGTCTGGTCAAAGATTACAACAACATCCGACACAGATCGATCAAGATGACTCCCGTGGAAGCTAGCGATCCTCGAAACGAAAAACAGGTCTACGATAATCTATATCCCGAGAGATCTAAGATCAGGAAGAAGGCTAGACCGCCGAAATTTGCAGTCGGCGATCGAGTGAGAATCTACGCTTATACAAAGCACTTCAAAAAAGGTTACACTCGTCGATGGACCTCGGAAATCTTCGTGATAATCAGAATATTTCACACTGATCTGGTGACTTACGAAATCGAAGCTTTGGATGGAGAAGAGATCATCAGAAAGTTTTACGAACAACAATTGCAGAATACGAAGTTTTAATAAAGAAAACAATTTTTTTTTTATTTACTCTCTTTAACATTTTCTTGTTTACATATATATAAAGGAGAGAAAAAATAATAATAATAAAAAACAATTAAAACTATTTTTAGATAAAAAGCAAGCTAATTAATAAACAAAAACAAAAAACCTTCAAAAATGGCAAATATACTAGATATCGCACAAAGCATAGTGAAAGATGAGAGTATTCAAGAATACGAGGTTCACGAATATGAACCGATAACCGGAATGAGTTTGAACAATGCGGGAGAGATAAGAATCAACATTGAAACCCAAGATCTATTTGTTCATGCTAGCGAGAGTTACATAGTGGTGCAGGGACGTCGCACCAAGGAAGATGGGACCGAATACGCCAACGACGACACGGTTACTCTAGCTAATAATGGCATCATGCATCTATTCAGTAATATAAAATACTTGCTATCCAGACAAGAGATAGAATCTGTGTTTCATCCCGGTCAGGCCACCATGATGTTCGGACTCTAGATGTATCCGGATGATTTTTTGAAATCCAGAGGACTTAATCAGTTATGGATGAAAGACACCCTCGGCCCTGCTAGCTCCAGCGCAGTCGCGATATTCGACTACGTCGTCAAGACGTCCAGACCTAGAGGAACGTTTTCGTTCAGGCTACCATTGAAACACATCTTCGAATTAGCGGACGATTACAACAAGATCATGTACGGATTCAAACACAATCTGACGTTGATTCGAAAAGGAAACGACGACGCGATAGTGAGACTCTCTGCGATCGACGCGGGTAAGATAACTCTACACAAGATATCGTGGTTCGTTCCACACAAGCAGCCTTCGATCGTGGAAAAAATGCGTCTTTACAAGATCATGGAATCCAAGAGTAAATTACCCGTGGGTTTTAGAATGAGACAGTGCGACACGGCTAGCATTCCACTCTCCACGAATCACTTCGATTGGAGATTGACCTGAAGTCCGCTTCCGAGAGACCGCGTTTCATCATGATCGTGTTTCAGACCGATATGGATGGGTCTCAAGAAAAGAATGCGTCACTGTTCGATCACTGAAATTTGAGAAACATGCAAGTGTTTCTGAATGCCACGAGATATCCAGCAATCGACTACAATGCGTCGTTCGACAAGAACGATTTCTGCAGGCTGTACAGATTTTCGAAAGAAGTATCACGGTCTAGACGAATTGATGAGCAACCCTAGTATATCTCACAATGAATACAAGTCGATGTATCCCATGTTCTAATTCGATGTCAGTAAACAGAGCGAATGACTCAAGAGTAGCGTTTTAGACATTCAGATCAAGATGCAATTCGATAGGAACGTGCTGAGAAAAACCGAAGCCTTTGCCCTGGTCCTGTTGGATAGAGAATTACAATTCGAATCGGATGGAAATAAGATGTCGATCATTTGATGAGAGATGTGTGTGTGAAGAAAAAAATATATATAAATAAAATTAAAAAAATAATTACAAAAAAAAGTGAATGATAAAGAAAGAGAATACTTGAGAAGAAACAGACGTGGTTTGATTAAAACAATTTCACAAGATTCGCTAGCAATAATTCTAGACACTTTAGTTGAAACAGAACCTTTGATATTGACCGATTATATGAGATGCGAAATCGAAAGTAAAATCTTGATAGAAGATATGACTAGAAAACTTTTAGACACGTTCACGTATAGAGGACCAACTGCTTTTCAAGAATTTATAAAAGCTCTTCGAAATGCTAAAATGGATGTCGATGCGTGTATCGAGATAGATGATCCAATTTCACGATATGAAACATTATGAGAAATAACGTATTAAAACAAAACAAAAAAAAAGTAATGAGATCTAGAGAGATTGAACATCTCTTCATTACTTAATTGTTTTTTGTTTTTTTTGTTTTAAATAATCACTCATTATTTTTAATTAATTATTTCCCCGCATTCACTGTTTGTTCAGAGGATCTAGTTTGATCAGTAGGCTCACTACGGAAGTGGCAGCTTCGGGATTATTGGTATTCATAACGAAATTAATCCTGTCTCAGGCGTTCACTTTGAGAGGCGTGCCGAATGTGCTAACATTTGCGTGTTGATTCTCAGTCTTTTCGACGCTGTATCTCTTATCGCTCTCTACTCCATTCACCATGAGATTGACGACCGCTCTGTTATTCAAATGCATGGAAGCCAGACCCATTCGTATGATTTCACCTCCCAACGGCATGGGATATCCCACCTGACCATGTTGCGATCTGCTACCTCCATTTCCGAAAGACCACTCGGCTTTTCCCTCCTCTAACGTGCCGGCCTCCTCGGCCCACATGGTGATCAATTGTCTAGCATATTTGACTTTTTCCACCACCGAAATCAGGGTGCAGGCATCTGACATGTGCATGGGATCCGGTAGATTCGTGAGAGCGTGTCCGCCCATGTCTAGTTTACCTTCCATGATGTCGCCCTTTCTTCAGACTGAGTTGTCATCCACGTACTTCCTGCTGACTGCGCTGGAATCGAATTCGGGATCGTGATTGAGACCGAATAAATTATGACTGTTCATGTTGATGCCACCCTCCATGGTTCCGCCAGATTGTTTGTTCAGGTAGAGATCGTCCACTTGCGATTCTACGTATTCTTGAGATCATATCATGGCAGAATCTACGTAGCCCTTGTTGACCGCGGTTGAGTCCACATCTGCATCGTCGACCTTCGACAGGTTCAATATCTTGTTGAATCCCGCATTCAGATCCGATTTCATTTCTCATCTGTCAGACTTTCTCTGTTCCAGATCTCTGTAGTGTTTAGTCGCCACGCCCTTGGGATTCGTGGGATTGGCCACGTTCGTTATCTTGTTAGAATTGGCGTTCAATTCCGAGTGCATCGTTTTCTGAATGTATCTACTTCTCAGATGTTCGCTGAATCGCGCGTGAGAGTCGTCCGCATATTTCTTGGTCGTGGCATCGGTGGAATCTAGGGGATTCGCGACGTTCACCAAACGTTTAGATATCAGATCGAGATCGTCGGTCATGGCTTTATCCATGTAATTATCTAGCATGATTCGTTCAAAATCCGCGTTCCCCCTGTCGACGTATTTTTTAGTCGCCGCATCTGCGAGATCTATTGGCTTGGGAAGATTGTAGAGCTTCTTTTCGTTCATGTTCAAAGATTCCTCTCAAGGTTCGTATCTCTAAACGTAACGTTCGTCCAAGTTGGTGACGTCATAACCATTGTCGACTTCGAGCATCTTCCTCTTCTTTTTGGTTTGACTTTCGTCATCACTTCTACCAAATTTATCGACTGGTATGTTGTTTTGATGTTTTTTGTTTTAAAAATATATTTCAAACGCAGTTTATTAAAAATGAATTATTTCACTTATTTTTTTTTATTTTTCGTTTTTATTCGATTAAATTTTTTTTAAATAATTTTTTTACCTTTATATATACTATAAAAAATCTCTCTCTAATGTAAATCATTGAGAATGTCTTGAAACCGATCTCCTTCAGACCATCTCTTGAGAATGTAGAGACACAGGTGACTGCAAAACACTTGACCTAGCGATGGTGCTCGTTCCGTGTTGTAAACCATCGATTCGTCGAAATAGTTCTTTATTTCTTTCAGCGGTGAGACTCCGTAGCTGTCGAAATAATAATTCTTCTTCTTCCCGTTCTTGAACCACGCCACCCAGTGAGTGCCTTCACATCGATTAATCGTCTAGATTTAAAATTCCGCATTCCGATTGTCCAGGTCTTCCCTTCGGCAAGACATCTCTGGAAAACACGCCTAGAAAATCTTTGATTTTCAAATCCTTTGCCGCATTCGACAGATCGATGTTGGAAAGGGGTTCGTTAGGTAAGATGACACCTTCTACAGATATCTCTATTTTCTCTTTCATAAATGTGTATTTTTTTTATCTATTTATTATAATTCACTAAAATGACGTTATTGTTTATATTTGTTTCTTTTTCTTTTTCAAACTAACTCTCTCGATATCTCTATCGACTTCCATAATATTGAATCTGTCTAATTCCTCTTGATTTTCTGGAATCCTATCGTCCTTAGTCATATCTGGAATTCTATCGTCTATAATCATATTTGAAGTCCAATGTCCGAGTGCCAAAGTGCTTATTTTATCGACTAACACGAATCACTTATCGTCGTCGGCCGTCAGTGAAATCTTGTTGACTATTTCGGTATACAAGTCATGATTTTCGCTTCGAATCGATTTTATAGTCTTATACACTGGACCACTTCCTAACAGACAATCTTTATACACTAGAAAAGAGATGTTTTTCTTCACCACGCACGCTTTAACCCCTTTGCACTTCTTGATCTCTTCACCTTCTAGACAATAAGCATACAGTTTGGGTCTCAAACCTACGAATTCGATGATTTGTTTACCGCCGCTCTCGTCCTTAAATTTACCCAACACCTTCTTGTTGTTGTTCGATTGAATGTTGGACAGGTGATCGACGGGATAATTGCTCATGTCGAACCACGTGGCCACATCCAGAGATATATCTCGGTAGACGTCTTTTGTCTCTATCTCGTAAACTAAACAGTAGTTTGGCTTTCTCACCAAATTTCCATTTGACGTAATCGTAGTGAAACTCGTACATCAATCGCTTGCTGATATCTAAGATTATCGGTCCTAGATAATAGGGTTTGTCGAACTTCAGGTGCATCTTTTGCATGTGAATGGCCACTAGATTTTCGTCAAATATGGTTCGGTGTCTGTAATTGGGTTTCGCCACTAATTTTTTAGCTTTTTTCTCAGACGTGACGAGTCGAACGTCGGTTCTCTTCCTGATGTTTTCCATCGATTTACCATACACACAGTTGTTCATGAGTTTGAAGAAATCTTTTTCGAAATCATTCTCGGATCGAATTCTGAGATTCGTGTTGAGATTGATGTATTTTTTCATCCAAGGCTCTTCATCGAATCGAATGACGCGATGTATGTCGACTAATTTCATCCCATAATTGACGTATTGTTTCAAATTGTCGCTGTAGACGACGTACTTACGTTTGTTAAATAAATTGGGAATGAGTTTTTTCTCGTCTCCTTCGATTGGTTCCATTCGTTCGGGAGCCAGCAGATAATCATTGTGTAGATCGTGTAATTCTTCCGGATAGTTCAAATCGGCTTCTAAAATGCAAGGATAGTCTCTCCATTTTTGCATCTCTTATGGTTCTGTCACCCATTCGAAATTTCCAATCGGTAAAGGACGCCTCATAGCCCAACCATACAGATTATTAGCGTCCCAATACTGTATGTATTTATTCGATCATTTCGAATCGAAACCTTCTTTCATGTAAGGATTGTTAGCTTCAGAATATCTGTGGGAGATCATCGAGACGCCACGTCTCGCAGCCCTTTCGAACATGAGCAACATGTCCACGTTGGATAATAATTCCAATTGGACTTCGGTGGTCTTCAACAGAGCGTCCCACACCAGACCAGGTGTGGTGAAATACCAAGCCGGATGCAGATCGTAATTTCGACAAAAGACGTCTCAAAAATTTTCGAACACGTCTGCCAAGAGCAGAACGTCGGTCTTCAGATAGAGATCGTAATAATCTCTCATGGGTTTCATATCGAATGATTTCCACACGTTTTTAGCATGTTCGTAATCTCTCGTTGGAAATGTCGGATTTGTATAATTTTGAATAAAAATCTTCTTTCGAAGGTAGTGCGGTGTCGTTGAATCTCTTTAGATCATTCATGTAATCGTAAGGATAGACTCCTTTCCTCAACATGATGTCTACTCGTTCTCCGAAATGTTCGCTCATGATTTTAAATTTATCCTCGCTCATGTTATTGACTATTTTTTCCAGAGCGGATGACATGAATTTAAAACTGTCGATGAAATGTATGCTTCTACGAAGGGATTTCATTTTTTCTTCCAACGTCTCTCCGTCGATTACTCTTTTCTTCTCCATGGACTTCCATTTCATGATGGAAATGTATCTTTCTTCGCTGTTCGTGATGCAATTTAATTCTCCATCGGAGGTGCCGAGATTTTTCACAAACAGATGACTGTCGTAACCCAAAAGATTGTGAAATATCACCGGATAGAAAACAGTGTCTTGATATTTTAAATTACACTTGCTGTGAGCCGGGCCATGATACAGACCCGTGTAATGATCGTGGTCTCTAACCTTCTTATTTTCCTTTGAATTCTCCTCGAACAATTGTCTGCATATGTGACATTCGGTGGCTCTGTTATTTTCGTCCTGCTGCTCTCGCGTGATGATCATTTTCACCGGAGTTTTGAATTTACCGTATAACATTTGAATTTTCGATTCTAACTCTTCCACGAACCTTTGAGCCACGTCGTCGTCTTCACACTGTTTCATATAGGTGAAGGGACCCATGTCGTGTTGCGAGTCAAAAGTGCATTTCACGTAAATGCAATAACCCGAAGTCGTGTGTTTTTGATATCTTTCGACGTAACTTCGAAGAGCATCAGGTTGGCAGTAACTCATTTTCACGGTGAAGCATTCGAAATCGGCGTACACAATGAATGGTACTTTTAACCTTCTATTGCGATTTTCAAAGTTTACAATGGTGTTGGGTTTGGGCATTTCGATGGCGACACCTTGATTTTCATTGCAATATTCCTGATGTTTCGCTAACTATTTTTCGCTGCGAAACGCGTTCATGCAGTTGCAACATAAACATATCTTATGTTCATGTTTATTATTTTGTCTCGATAGTAATCAGCTCGGATGTTTAACCAATCAATAATGACGATTGTCACCATTCAAAATCAATAATAAAATAATTGTCTTTTCTCTTTCGAGATGTGAAGTCTGAGAGGATAGATCATTCATTTTTCATCGTCGTATCCCAAGACGTTCACCGCTACGGTGGGATTTTGAGCCTCAAAACGTTTGATGTGTTTTATCTGCATTGGAAAAGTCACTCCGGTCCAATCGAGATTTTTAGAAGTCTCCTCGTAACAAGAAACTCTATCACAGTGCATTTTGACAGGATATAAAGCGGAGGTGACTGCCCATTTAAAACACTGATCATCTTTATTTCTCACGTTGATCACAGCTTTTTTTTAGCTAAGAAATACGGTAATTCCACGTAGGAAGATGCTTTTAATGAATCTGTATTAGTTATATGAATTTCGAGTTTCAACACCTCATCGAACGTCCAATTACTACCTTCATGTTGATAATTCGCGAGAGACATCAACATTTTGTCTTTCATCATTTCCAAAACGTCTGATAAATCTGAACCTCGAAATATGGGTTCGACGTTAGATCTGAAATATGCATTTTTCACGATGCTCTCGCCGGAATTCACGTCGATTTTATTCATCATGCAATGGAGTATCATCTTAATTTTTTGTCCCACGTTCATGTGTTCGCGAAACAAATCCAATACTTTTTTCTTCACCCGTTCCATGAACAATTTCGGATCGACTTTTTTGAACGAGGGAACCACGTTGAAAGTTTTAAAAATGCCTTTGATCGTACTGTCCCATTCTATGGGATTCGATTGGAATGCTTCCATGATGAGTCATGCTACATTTTCTTCTCCTTTCCCTTCGTCGATTGCTCGTCGAATTTTGTTCGATATATCTCGTTTGTCTAGATTCTGAACTGCATCACTCGTTTTTGTTTTTGTTTTTTTTTTCTTTTGAAACTTGAAGTTCTTCAACAACTTTTCGTTTAGTCGTCTTCTTATTTTTCACAATGGAAACGTTTTTTTTTTTTTTTTGGATGTCGGCATTCCGATTCCTTTTACTCTCTTTTCTTATTCTCATCTTTCAGAACTGAAGCATTTTTTGATGTCGTTGCTATCAACATTTTGTTTGCCTTTTCATCGAGCAAACTACGTATCTCCTCGTACATGATCTTTCTAATTTCATCACGTTCCATGTTTTGTTTTCTATCGTCAGGCATTACTGTCATCGGCTTATTTTTTTTTGCAATTCGAGTCTGTTTAAGTTTATCCACTTCCGATCTTTCAATTTTTTTCTTTCCATCATTTCGCAAACGATATTCCTGTATGACTTTAATTGTTTTTGATTTGATTCTATGATTTCTGAAATGTGGGATGTTTAATTCTCTACATATCTTGTTTAACTGAGGTACGATTATCTCATTTAAATTTTCCATTTTTTTATTTGTTTGCTTCATTTGTAAGAATATTTTTTTTTTAAATTTGTATTTAAATAATAATTTGTTAAAAAGTTTTAAAGAGTTTTTATATATATGTTTTAATTTCTTCAAAAAAATTTTTTTTAATGACATTAATCGATTTTTCTTATATTCCTTAATGTGAAAAAAATTGAATTAATACGAGAAAAAAGGACATTAAATTTAAACTTTTTATTTATATATAAAGAGAAAAAAACTTTTACAAAAAAATTTTTACATTAAAGAAAATTAAAATTAAAAAAAAAACTTTTTTATATATATATAGAGAGTAAAGAAAACAATCTTTTTTAACAAATTATTATTTAAACACAAAATTCAAAACTATGTATTATTTGCAATAATTCATAAAACAAAAAAACCCCAAATAATCGATCATGACAACAACACCTAAAAGATGCGAATTGAAATTGAAACGAGTCGATATGTGTAAGACATTCGGTTATAAAAGCTATAGATTACAATGACACGATGCCATCGAATTGAACGAGGTTGAGACGAAGGGCTTAGAGCACAAACATGATAAATATAGCATGCCTTTGAAATTGGACGAAGCCCTGCTCGATTTGTTTTACGAGTACCAAAGTGATCTACAGAAAATCGTCATCGCCAAAGATAGAGAATTCAACAAGGACGATTTGTCATTGCCCTACGGAAGTTACATATATCCAAAAATCTCTCTCGAACTCATGAACAAATCGGGTGGTGAGAGCGCATTCACCGATGTAAAAAAACTCAAAAAAGTAAAGATAAACATTCAACACATTTTCGAAAAAGGAGAACAAACGACCGTCAACATGCTAATAATGGACTTGGAAATATAAACAATAGAGAGACTGATTTTAGCGAAGAAGAAGAAAAAAAAAAGTAATGAGATCTAGAGAGGTTGATCATCTCTAGATCTCATTACTTTTTTTTTGTTTTCTTTTGTTTTCTTTTGTTTTCCTTCTTCTTCTTCACTATCGCTCATATATATTATAATAACGTTTCTTTTTTCTCAATTTCGGCGTTGATTCTTCTTTTCTTTTTTTGTGATATATTACGGTTTTATGAGAACACATTTGTTTATCTGAATCATAATTATGAATGAATGTGGTGCATCTCTTGGTAACACTCACACCATTACCATTTTCTTCAGAAGGTAGTGGTGACAGTGGAAAACGTCTAATTCATTTAAATTTCAACCATCTATCTCGCTCTTTTTTCAGTTCTTTCCTAAGATATCCATCATTAGCATCTACTTGTTTTTCCACATCTTTTTCCCACACTATCTCGCATTCATCATTAGTGTCTAATCGTTTTTCCACATCTTTTTTGCACTCTATCTCGCGATATTCATCATTATCGTCTAATTGTTTTTCCACCTTTTTATACATTTTATATTATTTTTTTATACTTCTATAATTTATATTTATATTTTATATAATTATGTAATTTACATTATAATAACATACTCAAAATCGGTATATTCTTAAACGGTGAATTCTCACCAAACAACAAACCCTTATCGAGTCACTCAACGTTCCGTCCACTCTTCAGATAGAGACCATTTCCACTCAAAGAGTTGCCACCTCTAACAGGTTCTAGATACAGTCCTTCACCATTGTTGTCTACGTGGACGCAACACACGGCTCCTCCCTTCTTCAAAAACAGTCCGCTGCCACCCATTAATTTCTCAACTGCCGAACTCGCGAGTCCCGAGAGAGCTCCCACGCCTAGAGTCTTTCCGAGAAAGGGTAATGCTTTTGCGGCAATTCCTGTCAATTGCAGTAGGAAACCGCCTTTCATTCTCAAATTATATTTCAATTTAGCGGGACTCAATCTCACCGTCAACCCTCTTCCATCACGAATCGCTTTCTCCATCCTTTTGATTTGACATCTGGTCCAGGCGATCGAATCCTGACCGCCACTCGCCATATCTTCGTGGGTGAATTTAAATTTCACCACCTCGCCTCGAGTTGTTAAAGCTCTCTTAAGTTTCTTCCTCTGTCCTGCGGGTATGTTCACGTTTTTAACCACGTATTGAGTCATAATTCTTTTCCTTTTAAAAATATATTTGTTCAATTGTTTTTTTGTTTAATGATAATTATATATATTAAATAATTTTTATAAATTAATATTGCGTTTATTTTATTTTCTTATTTATATATATATATACACAATATTTTTTTTTGCTTTTTATATTTCTCTTATGTGAAATCGTATCGTCACCCTCTCTCCACGAAGATCTAACAGTTCCCCATTTTGATCAACGTGGTTTTGAGACTATACAAAGTGTCTAAAATCACTGGTAGATAAACTAAATTTCAAGGTTGTCCCGCGATCTTATAACCCGGCGACATGTTTGGAAATAAGGAATAGATCGTCAGTTAAGCTCTACCATTCACGTAGCTTCCAGCAATCACGTGCACGTTCACCAGAATGCTATTGACTGCGAGAATGTCGACCGTATTTTCAGATGCCGCGTGGCCTCGATACATCTTTCGATCGAATCCCAGCATCTTGCCTATAGAATCGTCCATGTTGAAATCCACTCGGAAATTATCTTCCAAATCCAACATCGTCTGTAGGGTATTAGGGTTGGGAGCTAGTCTGATCTTGTTGCTTCCCTTTCCATCCATCTTCATTCGCGTCTGAATGTAATTGTTCAAATCGTCTATGACGTAAGTTCCTTTGGGAATTAGAATCTCCAACCAATCCACTCCGTCGGAATACTTGAACAAGTTATTCTTTTCGGTGACGTTGGGAAACGAATAATAAGGCTCCAGATTCACCAACGCCATCTCGTATCTTTTCTCTCTATTCAATTCGATGGAAGGTTCGAATTTTGTCGCGAATCGAGTCGAATCGCCACTCACCACGATTTGAATGGATTGTTTTGCAGCCGTATTCTCGGCTATCTGTTCTAACAATTCTCCTTGTTCGAACATTATATTTTAATTTTTTTTTTCAAAACTAAATTATTTGATGATTTATTATTTTCTAATTTTATTTTTGCTCTCTATCTTATTATCATCAGAAACATAAAACTTGTCGAATCCGCACCGATATTTTCCGCAATTAAATTCGCTAGTCAAATCGATCACGACGAAATTGTAAGGTCCTCCATCCCAAACGCTCTTGCAGAATCTCCTGAATTCCGCCACGCTCATGTCGTTTGTGATGTGATCACCGTAGATGTGATTGAGATTCTTGAGATCCTGGCGAAAGAGACACAGTAAGTTAGCATTCTCCCTTATCGTCTGTCTGGGCAATCGAAAATAATTCTGTGACAGGTAGAAACAGTCCACGTTGCTGTGACGACCCCTAACGTAATACGATTCGCATCGGATCTGTCTCTCCAAAAGCAGATCGTCGAAAATCATGAGATTCTTATCTTCCGAATTCAATTCTCTAGGATCCGGAACGTCGCTAGCGTTCTCATAAAATCGACACTCGACGTTCGAAGACGCATTTCTCTTCATCAATTCCATCGCTGCACCGTCCAAAATGGTCGAAAGAGAAGCTTCACTTTTGTCGAATTCCTCCCTACTGTCAAAGATTCTGGCTATGACGTCCTTGGGCAATCTACGATCCATACACTCTCGAAGCAATCTGTATTCAGGTTGAAACAAGCTCTTGCCAAACACGAATAATCTGTTGTAATCCAACCAGCCGGGTTACGACAACAGATTCATCAACAGATTGATCTTTCTACAATTCGATTTTCCCATTATCAAGCCTCTTATGCTTTTGGGAAAGAACTCGTTATTCGATCTCTTGGTCGCGGCGTCATTCCAAGACATATCTTTAATGTTCATCTTTGTTTATTTTTTGTTATTTTAGATTTTGTCAAACACAATTTTTATGTTTTTTCAAACTCAGTTTTTATAAATATTATTATTTAGTCATATTACACAGTCGCGAGTTCTCTGCAATCCAGATCTATTCGTCATTTTGGCCAAATCTTGTATGGGTATCACAGCATCCTTAAAATCTTTCCAACTTTTCGGCGATCGCTCTAACGTAGCTCGCTTCGCCAGCGGACTAACCAACTTGTCGATCAACGCGTCGGCTGCCCTCTTGCCAGCCACAGAAGCTATCCTACCACTAGCTTCGGAAGCGGCTTTCTTACCAGCATCCAAAGCCGTCTTCTTACTGGCCTTAAACGCGGTCGATGCGAGTTTTGTACCTGCATCGCTCGTGAACGCTCACATTATAGAATCGACGATTCCAGAACCGCCTTGAACGTAAGTTCTGACGTATCCCCTGTTCTTTATCACCAACATATTTTTATTCTATAATATATATTTTGTTTTTTTTTCACTGGTAAATCGTTTGTTGTTTAAATACTTTTTATTATTTTCTAGTGTAAAATTTACTGTTTTTATTTTATATATTTTTTGTTTGTTTGTTTGTTCTCTTTACTTATTATATATATCAATCCTTCAATTCGTTCATCAGCCTTTTATAATCGCGCTTATTCAAAACCTTTTGCCTCAACAATTCGTCGCATATGCTCACTATCTCATTATCTAATCCAGTATTACCAGCGCGTCTACTTGCCATCAACAATCTCAATCTCTGAGACAAAGCGTCAGAATCGCTCGGAAGAAAAGTGGTTCTCACTCCTTTCCCAGTAACCGATTCGACGAACTTCTTATTTATATCCCATATGGGTTTCACCACCTTCGTCCACTGTAACCTCTATTGGCTTTGGGTCTCATTTCTCTAACATCGTTATTTCTCTTCATGGTGTAGGTCTGAACCAGAATGTCGCCGTAATTGTCGAAATCCCGATCCGTGTAATCTCCAGGCTTGTTGAAAAGGAGCAATTTGTGCAGTCCAGGAGTTAATTCGTACCTATTCGAACCGCCGATTAAATTATCATCATCCTTTTGCACTTCGGTGTTGCCTATAAAAGTTCTATCGTCAGAATCCTTATAAATTCCATACAACAGATCTCTCTTAGCACCATCCTCGGACGACTCGATGCTATCAGTGGTGATAGTCGAAGCCTCATCGTCGCTTTCGGTCACGTCGGTTTCGATCCTCATGGGAACGTAATCCGGCGATGATCTTTGAAAGGAAAACCCCCTCGTAAAACTGCCGGGCAACGAACCCATTCTCCAAGAACTTTCTTTTAAGGGCCTCAATTCGTCAACGATCTCCTTTTTACTTCGTTCCTGAACCTCCGTCCCGGGTTTAAATAATTTTGTGGTTTCACGTTTTAATTCCATTTCTCCCAATCGCCTGCTTCTGTCAGCTGATTGAATACTCTTCTTAGCACGTTGATATTCGTCGAGAAGTTGATCTCTCCGCTTGGAATCTGTGATGTGTAAAAACATTTTTTCGTTTTTAAAATTATTAATATTTCCTTTAGAGCATGCTAACGTGAGTTATTTTATTATTCTCAAAATTAAATGTATAATTATTTTAGGTTTTAAGTAAATAAAAATCTTCTGTCTTTAATATATAATAACTAAAACCAGTTAAGGAAAAACATTTTACAAAATAAACCTCTATAAATACGTTTTGCCCTCGAACGTGTTAAAGATCACATCATCGATTATTCACTCCGTGACGAACAGGAGGACTTTGAAAGTATGAAAGTTTAGCACATAAGAAACCGGGTTCTGATTTAACGCATTTGAGAATAATTATATTCATTAAAAGGGTTCATTCATATCCCCGAAACATTATCACATTATCACAAGTCGATTAAAAATCAATTACATCTTAAAACCCGACTGAGTGGAAAACGCAATTTATTGTCCATTATTAAAACGAACACCTTTCATTCACACTGGAACAAAACATGAGCAAATACGCAGCACCGGACCAAAATGATCAATCCTGCTAATACCATCTGGCAGGCACCTTGTTCTCCCGTGAGGTGCGTTCTGAAGGCCCCGGAAGAAGGAATCCTGGCAGTTGAGGACTCGGGCCCCGGTTAGGGCATCTTCGGGATGGAGCCCTGGTCTCCATTTCGGAGATAATGTTCAACACACTGCTTTGGCCCCAATTTCGGGAGTAGAAGGATGGTCGGATGGTCCGTTCTGGCCAATCGGGAGCCCCCACCCCAAAAAGTACTGGGTGTCACGTCGGGGAGCATTTGGTGGTCATTCAATCAGTCATGTATTTTAATCATGTATCATATTTGCCACTGTGTGCTGTTTTTAACCACTTTTTTAACAAATACTTACTTTTGCTGGATTGTTTGTTTCAGTTTCACGTGGCAATCTTCATTACTGTGTTTTATAGAGTGATTGGTTGGATGATCACCATCTGAAGACCTGGCACTTCCACACACGGGCCAATCAGCCAGTGGCATACTTTGGTATCAACACTGGCTGAGTATACTGCCCCATACCAGGTATGTGGGAATACCGGCAACCCGGTGGGTTCACTGCATGGCAGTAACCCTACCCCTTGTTGGACTCCGTGGTGGGTGGGAGCCGGGGCAGTGAACGTTTAAAATATTAACATGGCTACCTCACAACCAAAAATCAAACGACCGTTTTTAGACACTGGACTACGAGATTCTGACTCTGATGAAGAACTTATGAAATCATTGATTCCACCTGAAGACAACCTTCCAAAATTTATTCTCTTACATTCAACTGATGACAATAAGAAATTAAGTAATTTAAACCCCTTTGCTCTAGATAAGGCCATCAAAGGTATAGCAGGAACTGTAAAAGATATTAAAAAATTACGCTCTGGAGATTTATTAATCCAGTGTTCCAGACAAGTTCAAACTTTCAATCTTTTACATACTACAAAATTATTGGATATCAATATTAAAGCTAGTCACCACAAAACTTTAAACACTAGCAAGGGAGTTATTAGAACTCCTGAACTAGCCGACATGGAAGAAAATGAAATTACATGTGAATTGAAACCTCAAGGAATCACCTCTGTAAAACGTATTGAAATTAATAAACAAGGAAACAAAATTAAAACTAATACCTACATCTGCACCTTTGATGGCACAAAGCCCCCCAAGTCAATTAAGATTGGTTACTTGAACGTCAGAGTGGATTTGTACATCCCAAATCCACTGCGATGTTTCAAGTGCCAAAAGTTTGGACATGGCCAGGATTCTTGTCGTGGCAAGAAAATATGCTTTAAATGTGGTCTCAACCATGAAGATCCTTGTAACACTACAGACTATAAATGTGTTAACTGTCAGGGCAATCACATGTCATCATCTAAGGATTGCCCTGTATGGAAAAAGGAAAAACTCATACAAAAAGTGAAATGCGAAAAGCATATTAGTTTTAAAGAAGCAAGAGAAATTATTATGTCAATGGGGATGAATTTACCACCGTCATCTTATGCAAATGCTATTAAGCATTCTGCACCAATTACAAAATCAGTACAATGTCAAACAGATCTTACATGGCTTGATAATATACAACCAAAACCTTTAATCCCATTCAGTATAACACAAACAACAAATACGAACAGTTCTTCCACTCAAACTAAAACAACTGATAGTAAAAACAAAGGAAAAAAGATAAATGAAATGTCAAATGATCATCCACAATGTAGTCAACGTCAGAGTCAGAATCAAAGTCAAAAAAGCAGAAAAGAAAAAAAGAAAACTCTTTCAGATCGAATTCCCAAATTTTCTAGGGATATTGTCACTAGAAATAGATTTGAGGCCTTCGAGGAAATGTCTGTGGACGAATGTCTCACGGAAACATTTTCAAACATTTTCAAATAATTCCCGTCCATCATTGCAGGGAAGGTCCCCACGCAAATCTTCACCAAAAAGAACCACGGGGGCAATTTCACCCATACGCCCACCTTCAAACTCACCAACCAAACATGCATAGTAAACTCAAACATAACATAATACAGTGGAACTGTCGAGGTTTTAGAGCCAATTTTAATGAACTGGGTCTTCTAAGCCAAAAATATCAACCATTTTTGAAATCAATCAACCTTTTTAATAAATTTTAAAATTGTTTTTATTATCTTAAACTAGAGTCTTTAAGACTTACATTCACCTGGTTGATTTGTGAGCTATTCATATTTCTTGTTTCTTCACGCATCACTGTTCATACTACATTGTCTTTATCATTTTTATTATAGTTGTTTTTACTCATCTTTGTATTTCATTAGTGTCATGTTTCCCTTTTATCGTTTTCTCGCCACGATATAGCCTTAGCTGCTGATGTGGCGTTAAGCACCAATAAATAAATAATAATAAATACAAAACATGAGTGTTAATTTTATAACACAATTTTTATCTCTTAAAACTCATCTAAGTGAAAACGCTTTATAGTAGAAAAATCTACAAACTGTTTTATTATGATTTACCATCAATCTCGCTATGACAAACGTGAACGGACGATTTCCATCGGTTCTAATTTTCCAAACTCGAGTTTTTCAATGTCATCCATTGAACGAAAACCTTTCATTTATACAACAACAAAAAATGCAAAGATTTCATAATGTTAATTAAACACAAATTCTCGCTTAAAACCAATCTAAAGTGGGACTCAATTTATAGTCGACTCTATTGAATGAAAAAAACTATTTTATTTACACTGAATACAAAATTGAAAAACTCCTCAAAACCGATTCTATCACGATTCACCTCACAAAACTCGCGAGGTAAATCGGCAAATCATTTTCACCAATCGGATCGCACCCTATACCGTCCGAAACGCAATCGCGAACGTGGTGGTGGTCCAGAACCGGCAAACCGCATTTTTTCGATGTACCGAAGGCCGAAATCGGTTTTAAAAAGTTTTCTAAAAAATCCTCCATGAGTGACTACACTTTACACTCACTTTTCACCGTTGGCGAACGTCGAGAAAAGGTTTTGAGGTCAATTTTTCCTGGTCTAGAATCGGCAAATAGGTTTCACCGATCGGATCGCACCCTCGACCGTTCAAACAGCCGTTGGCGAACGTAGGTGGTCCAGAATAGGCAAACCGTTTTTTTGATGCTGGTCTAGAATCGGCAAAACGTTTTTTCCTTGCATTCACCAACGATAAATCGAAGGTTCTGATCCGCGATGGGAAAGTCAAGAAAAAGTTTTAAATTTACATTTTCTTCAAATTTCATATATATTTTTTCACTTTTGAGCGATGTGTCGTCGAATGTACACGTTCGCCAACGGATGTTTGAACGGTTAAAAGTGCGATCTGTGAACCTGAAAAAATTGCCGATTCTGGACCACCATGAAAAAACGACATTTTTGCCATTTTTTGCACTCTGTACACGCTTTAACACTGAATCCCTATGGGGGTACAGTACATGTACATGTACGTGTACAGTTTTTTTGAAAAGTGGTCTAGTGGTCTAGAATCGGCCTTTATTACCTACTTGTAACACAAAAAGTTTTCACAAAACAAATTATTTTTTTCTGAAACTGTAGGTAAAAAGTTATTTTTGTTTTAATGCTTTTTGTGATGGTAATGAGAAAGTATTTTACATGGCAAAAAAATAATATTTAAAGAAAAATATTCTGATCTTCGGTTTTAGTTGAAACAACGAGTTGCATTGGGTTGAGTTACTTCAACACACTGATAAAAATGCTCTTGTTTCGAGAGGGAGACGACACCTATTTTGTGACTATATTGGGGCCAACATTTAAGTTAGTTCACAAACTATTCAAACTGAACTTCCAGTAAATTTGTCAAGTCTTGGTACTATCCATTACTAAAGTGTCTCATGGTGGCTCTGTAAAGTGCTGTTCAAGTATGTGTGTTACATTTCTCTTTTATAATATTAGTTATGTAATTATTTCCTCATTTCCTCTAATAGCTTGTACAACGTAATTAGTCCATTTTTTTCGCATACTTTGATGACATTATAAGTTATTGTGATGAATTGACGATAACATGGTTTGGGTTTGCGGCTCGGAGCTTATGTTCAACCGAGACGCGAAGCGTCGAGGTTGAACGTACGCTCCGAACCGCAAAGCTCAAAGCATGTTACCGTCAGTTCATCACAATAACGCATATGTTCCAAAACACACTACCCATAGCCCAAAACCTATATCGTGAAACACGAGAGGCTTATTTACTAAACTTGTTCAAGGCAACTTTTAACGATCACAGGTTTAGTAAATAAACCTCCCGTGTATCCACGACGGCACTAGATAAATAATCAATAAACCAGAAAAACTCATTCCATCTTAATTCAAATCGTACATCGGTTTGAAATTTAAACAACACTTCATTCGTAACACCGTCTGCTGCACACATGAAACATCCAGAAAAATGAAGCGGCTTGCTAGTCACTCCGTTGATGAAGCAGTTACGAAATGGACGACGTCGTTGCAAATATTATGGGAACCCTTGTCAAGAATTGTGCCAGAAAAAAATGGGGTGGGGCAAATTAAAACGTCTATAACTCAGCAACCCGAGGGAATATATTGACATGTGACCACTCATTTTGTTCCTTACAAAAAGGCTTATTAAATAAAATTAGATGTGTTGTAGCCCCGACGTAGGTCATTGGAGGTCAAAGGTCAAATGTCAAAAAAATAGAAATTTTCTAAAATTAAGGTGTAAGTATTATTAGATGAGAAGGTGATAACAAAATGGGTATTTCTCTTAAGAAGGTAGTATGTAAATGACTGTAACTCCAATTAAATCAACGATTTGAGTGATCAATTAAAGTTGAATAATGTCATTGTTTCGGGCATCAACTGTTCGCTACCTGAGTTCCGTATTGTCCTAAGTGACATCCTCGAAGGATGTCGCTTAGGACAATACAGAACTCAGGTAGTGTGTTGTTGACAACAAATCACTTTGAAATGGCATACTCTCTGCATGCAGGAACAACTGAAAATAAGTTCTTTTCAAATCAATAGCGTTCTATGGAATGGTCCAGTTTATATCCAGGTAAATATGCTATGCAATTGAAAACTACAAAAATACCATTTTGTCACCAAATACTTCAAAAGGGTACTTTTTAAGTTTGTTGCAAGCTTTGAATTTCAAGAACAATAACACATTTTTCTTGCATGTGTATGCATTTAATACTGAAATTATATCTTTTTGGTGTGTCTATAACATTCTCATAAAATTTGTGTTGTTTCAGGTAAAGCATGGAACGCACTGATCTAAGCATGGAAGAAAGTGAGGTAGAAGAGGCTGAGGGCAGCCAAGGAACCTGTGAAGCTTCACGAAAACGACGTCGACATTCTTGTATTTTTAAGTGCTCTGAAAGAGACTCCGATTTGAATTCACCAAAGGATTTGAACTCATGGACACAACTTGTTCACGCTGCAGAAATAAGATGTTTGATGCAATTCTTGATATTGCTGTTGCAGCAGGTGATGGATGTGTGCCAGAAATCTTTTATCACCGACAGTGTAGGAATCGTTTCACCAAAAAACGGGATCTAGATTCTATTCAAAAAGGCGGTGATCCACGAGAACCTCAGGAACAATCACAGGCGGGTACTTCAAAAGTATTCCACAGACGGCAAACCTCAGTTACATCTTCAGCATCGAGGGTATACGAGGCTGTTTTTATCTTCTGTTTGAAGACTAGTAAATATATGAAAAGCACAAACAAAAGAGATCCATTGATTAAATGTGCTAACCTCCAAGCAGATAAAACAATCAGAGATGCTGCTACTCGTAAAAACGACACCCGTGTTATCGCTCTTCTCTCTCGTGATCTGGTAGCTGCCGAGGGTCACTATCACCGTCAATGTTACCGTGATTACACCAGACCTCCTAAATCTGTTGATCGTGACAACACCAGAGCTTCATTGAGTGTTTCTACCACACCAGAGAACAATGATATTCTGATCTTCTATACGATAGAGCTGAAAAACTATGTTATGACAACCTTTTTAATAATATTAGAAATGTACTATTACGAAAGCCGAGGGTTGTCAAGATAACAGAATTAACAGAGGACCTTACAATGTTTCTGGATGAGATGGGAGTCACTGAAATTAAATCTTCAACAAAGAAGCACATTCAAAGGAAGCTCCAGAGGGAATTTGATGAGAACATTCACATGATACCTAATGACATTGGTAAAATTTTAGTATACCCAGACAATCTGTTAAGGAGTGATCTAGTGAAAGAGAACATGAGATTGAGAGAGGAGTTAGAAATCTTAACGAATGACTCTGCGGACAAAGATGGTATCATTAGCAAAGCATCTCGTTTCCTTAGAAATGATGTGAGAGAGCTAGATGTCAGCACACCATGGCCCCTTGCAGCTGCAGAGATGAGTGACCCATCTCCTTTTATTCCAGACTCATTAAATGCCATTTTGAGAATTCTTTTTGTTGGAGTATCTGCACCTGATGATATTCCTCGGAAAACACATGTACTGACTCAGTCTGTTGGACAAGATATTGTGTATGGTGTGACCTGTGCTAGAGTGAAACCACCAAAACATATTATTCTCCCCCAAGCTGTAAAAAGTCTCATTGGAAATACCGAACTGATACAAATTCTCAATCGTTATGGACATGGCATTTCATACACAACGATGGAAGAATATGATACTGCTCTTGCTCTAAAAAATTGGAGAGCCACACTGACAATGCAGTTGCATTACCCAATGACATTTACCGTAACACAATGGTGACATTGGCATGGGACAATATTGATAGGTTAGAGGAAACACTCAGTGGAGGGGGCACGTCACACAGAGTGAATGGAATTATAATCCAACCAAGAATGTATGGCCCACATTACTTGCCAGCAGCTGATAAAACATCAAGTTCTCTAGAGTCATTTAAACGAATAAGAACTTTGAGTGTTATACAACCGTGCTTGCCGCTATATAATGTTGGCGAACGTGTTGGTCCTTTATCTCGGACATACATTGATGTGAAGGATGATGAAATGAACTACGATGTGTATAAGAAAACATTACTTTGGGTTCTTGCGAGATTGCACAGTTCTGTGAATCAGTGTGTGGGTAGTTGGACTGGTTTTAATATTAATGTGCGTGAAAATGAACAAGTTACAGCAGACATTGTTCGATACTTACCTACCATAAATGCACCGGCACCAGAACTGTCAACAATCCATGAGATACTGCTACAGTCACAGAAAATCAAACGTGCTTTGTCCCTCCAAAGCATTGTTCTAGTGTTTGACCAAGCTCTATACGCAAAAGCAACCGAGGTGATTTGGAAACATAAAGACACATTTTCTGATATCGTTCCAAGGCTGGGTGTATTCCATACAGTATGCACTTTGCTTGGTATCATAGGGAAGCGGTTTCAGGATGCTGGTTTGAAGAATCTGTGTATTGAATCCGGGGGTGATAGCTGAAGGTTCGGTGGTTGGGGCCCTTGATTGGCACAAGTACAATCGTGCAGTTAGATTCCACAAACTTCTTTATGAGGCATTACTTCGTCTTGCATGGAGAAGCTTCTGCAAAAACAAAAAGACTTTGAAGATAGTTGTGGTGATATTGTGAGCTTAATAGAAGATTTTTCCAGCAATGTATGCTCTGAAATGTTGTTGGAGACTCTCAGAAATCCGTTGTTTGTGTCTGTGGCTGACCAGTTTTTTGAATATCTTGAAACTCTACGCTTTCAGTCGGGTGATCTGGCAGCATTTTGGATGTCTTACATAGACCTAGTAAACGTCGTCCTAAATATGCTTCGTGCCTCTCGGGAAGGAAATTGGTGTCTACATTTGCAGTCAGTTCGAGATATGATACCATGGTGCTTCGCATACGACCGAATGAATTATGCACGATACCTTACACATTATAATGCAGAAATGACCCATCTTAAAAAAGAGCACCCTGAGATTCGCGATTTCCTTGATCATGGTGGATTCTCAGTTCAGCTTGGTTTCAAGAACCCATTTCGAAGGATCCCAGTTGACCAAGCTATCGAGAAAACAGTTAATAAAGACACACAAACGGCAGGAGGAACAAAAGGTTTTAGTTTAAAAGCTAGTGCAATTATCAGATACTATCCTACTGCTGAATATCGCAGTTCATTTACTCAGGGATATCCTAGGTACCAATGCTTGTACAGCTGTCATTCATCCAGATTTGAGTGAATCTCGAATGCGAAGAGATGAACGAGACATCATTTCTCTTGTGAATATGCTGGAAAATAATTGGGTCAATCCATTCTGTTCCCCACATCAAGAACGTCTCAACATTTCCACAGGGATTGCTGCTCCTGAAGATATTTCCAATGATCTCTTGGCAGCTAAAAAACTTGGCGAGAAATCATATATTCAGTTCAGAGAAGAAAGACTCGAAAGTCAACCACCAAAAATGAAATTCCATGATCCTCTGAAAACAGCTAACTTAAAAACATTTACTGACATGAGAGTGAAGAGAACTTATCAGTCTGCTGGGAGACCAATCATCCTGAAAGCCGATAGAGATCTATTTGCTAAGATGATATTGATTGCACAAACTCGTGAAGTTGACTTAAAAGAGGTACTTGCACATCGTTTGGGTCCTGTTCCATAGGCATTAGCTACACCAGAGGGCACACTAAGAAAGACCATGAAATCATCTCTCTACAAACACTTGACAAAGGAGTCAACGCCGGTAGAAACAATTCCTGATAATTCTGCATGCATCATAGATGGAATGGCTCTGGTCCAGAAATTAGATGCAAATCATATGACTTTCACCGATGTAGCTGACTCTGTGCTTGAGATGGTATTGAGGGAGGGACCAAAATGTAGGCCCATCGATGTTGTTTTCGATGTTTACCGAGAGCAGTCTATAAAGGATCTAGAGAGGGCTAACAGGGGCTCATCAACTGGAACAGCATACAAGACAATTGCACCAGGACATAAAATAACACAGTGGAGAAAATTTCTATGTTCACCAGATAATAAAAATAAACTAATTGAATTCCTAGTGAATGAATGGAGCAAACCATCACGAAGAGAAAGACAGGGTAACAAATGTATGTTTGTTACAACAGGCAGCCTCTGTAAAAAACTGTCACAAGACTCTGTAGAAAGTGTCAATTGTCTAGCGTCTCATCAGGAGGAGGCCGATACACGACTATTGTTGCATGCAGCTCATTGTGCTGCAGCTAAGTTTCCTTCGATCATCATAATCTCCGAGGACACAGATGTGTTCGTTCTGTGTGTTGCCTTTTCATCCAAGATATCTTGTCCTCTCTATCTGAAAAGTGGAACTAAGACACGCACCAAATTCACTGATATTCAGAAAATATCTAAGATGTTGGGAGAAGACATTTGTCAAGCATTACCAGGTTCGCATGCATTCACTGGTTGTGATACTGTTTCTGCATTTGCTGGTAAAGGGAAGATAGCTGCTTATAAACTTTTGGGAAAAAAACAAGACACATGTTCAGACATTGAAAATGCTTGGATCTGACTGGAGTATATCTGTTGAACTTATGAAACAACTAGAGGCATTCACCTGCAATATTTACAATTCACAGACAAATATATCAAGTTTAAATGATCTCAGATTCAACGTATTCTGTGCTCGGAAAGGTGAAGCAGAATCTTGGCAACTACCACCATGTTCATCATCTCTTGTCAATCACTGTCGAAGAGCAAATTACCAGTGTGCCATTTGGAAGAGAAGCTTAGAGGTTTCTCCAGAAATTCCTGATCCGATAGGGCATGGTTGGGGTCTTGAAGATGGTAAGCTTGTCATTGACTGGAGTGCAGCATCACCTGCACCAGAAGTGGTGATGGAACTTCTTTCTTGCACATGTTCACGGAAATGCGTCGAGGAAACATGTAGTTGTTTGCGCAACAGACTTAAGTATACTTATATGTGCAAACTCACAACTTGCACCAACCAAAGTGAGGACACAGATGAGAATTATTTGTGTGGTGATGGTTCTCAGGAGGAAGATGAGGTTGATGACACGGATATCTGATGATCTGTTTTGAATGACCTGAATTATGTGTGATTTTCGATGGAAGAATAACAAACATTCAATTAAATTTTAATTTGATCTATAGTGATTAGCTAGTTTAGTTTATGCCATTCAAGCACCGGAATGTAGGATGAAGTAACATCCAGAATGGATACGTGGGATGAATGCCATCTAGAATGATATTAATGTAAATAGAAGGTGGAACTTATTGACCTTTTATTGACCTATATAATGACCTATTAACAGGATATAATGTAATCAAATATGAAAGTCTCCTGGTGGAAGCCTTTCCAGTGGCACACATAGAGGTTATCTGTTTTAATAGTCTATTTAGTTTCTAGCTACTTGCATTTCACATCCACTTACCTAGAGAGGTTGCACACCGCTACTTCCCAAAACAACTTTTTAAAAAAGGCTTGAAGTAGATCAGTGTTCCCTGAAACTGAGTCTCAGAAGTGGCAATATGTTAATATTACTTCAAGGGCATTATTAACTGGTAGCAAATAACTCTAAATAACGTTAGATTCCATATATCCGATAGGGTGATGTATCTGATGCCTTTCCGATTGGCACCTGAATTCGATAAAAAAAAACTGAAAAGTTTGACCTTTTGACCTTTGATGACCCACATAAAATTACTATTACATATAAGATGCACTTTAATTTGTACCTTTTGTGTATAAGCAATAGAATGAATAGTCCTCCATTGAAATTTATTTGATAGTTTTGAAACTATCACAGTTTACCTTTCCCCTACCCCTAATTTTAAGTCACCATTTTTCACATGACGAACACAAAGCAACAGTGATTTTCTTTTCACTTTAGCTGTGGATTCCAGCTTGGCTTCAAAGGTTTTCTATAACTAGAAACATATGTCTTTCGAAATATCATAGTGTTCCTTTGTCCCCACAGGTGGTACCAATATCTGGTCCTGCTCATGGGGAATCCGTATCAAATAAAGTCGTTTTTGGTGATTTGGAGAGATTGTCGGGTCTATTTGGGTAATTCTACAATTCGTGAAATTACTCCCGTTCAATCGAACACACCCTCCGAACATACCCCTAGGTTTTAGGTCACATAGCAACCACGCGGTACCATATAAACCAAGATGGCGGTGTCCAGTATACACAATGGACGATGGAAACACGTATCAGCCTAAAAACACGCGCTGCGCATGCACACTAAAACCTCGTATCACTATGGGGATGACGTCACAACATGGCCGCTCACGCGAGTTACCATGACAACACAACATGGCGCTACTGGATCATGTGACATGACGTCACTTCCGAGGTCCTCCCCGGGGTCCTGCAACTATGACCTGTCCGGGTATATGACATACTACTAACCCGTAACCTAACTTTGAACTCTTGTATTTGTTTTAAAAAAAATTAAATCGACAGCAGTCGAGGCAAACAAACTTCACTGAGGGAATCTTGGCATGCCTATAACGAAATTGCTGAACAAATCAGTGGAAATAACCCCTCGTTATTCATAAAAATAGAAACAAAAATCAAATAACAGTGGAACTGATCGAGAAAGAAGTGCGGAAGCCGTGACTCCAATCGCTAACCTCTAGCACACAAAGCGACCGATTTCCCAGAAGACTAAGAGATCCGAACCAACCATGCTGGTTGGTAAACAGTCCTCATACCTCGACCGCTGCTCAACTCTCACGTTCTTGTATTTCTAAAATTCGACCCCTGTGCATGAATCGTACCCCAGATTCCACCTTATTGCGATTAAAACATCCACTGTCCTTCGCAATTGCACCCACATTGCCACCAAGTGCTGCGAGACAGTCAGCGGCATCATTGTAACAAATTTAGAGAGGAGTGTGAGAGTCCAGACTCGTACCGTCGACCTCTAGCACACAAAGCGACCGATTTGACACGAGACTAATCTGAGATGCAGACCAATCAGGCTGGTTGGTAAATGGCCCTTATATCTCGGCCTCTTTAACTGTAACATCATTGTTATAAAGGTTCAGTTACATAAGGCTCCAGGTGGCAGATATTCACTTAAATGAAGCGGACGATTGGCGTAGAAACCCCACTTATTAGGGGTAACGATATAACACACATAATGTTAACGTCAACTGAATGATCGGTTAGGAAAGATATATTCTCGATTGGAGTGGGGTGGCATTGGGAAATCTCACCCAATCGAGAAAATATTTGACCCATACACGAGTTTTGGAGAGTTGTTAGTTCAAATATATTTCCCCAAGGGTGAAATTTGCCCACCCCCACCCCTCTCAACTAGAGGATGCATTTTCGTTCGGCGTGCATTTGTCTCTCGTGTTGGTATTTTTCGACACAAGGTGACCCTACCTGTCGAAAGAGTCGTTAAAAACCAATGAATAAAAATAGATGCTGGTATTTGCCATCACTCGAATTTTTTTTTCTTGTCTTTAAAAACGGAACATTTGCTTGAAGCAAGCAGGCTTCCAACACCTTTTTCAAAATTGCTATAATAAATTAAAATTGCAATTTCTCATAAAACTCATATTTATTTTACTCCTTGAGTTAAAAAGAATATATACGTGATAAGAGAAGAATGGGGTTCATAGTGGATACAAGTATTCAGGAGCCAATACTATAAAACATTTATAATAGTATTCTCCAGAATTGTTTTTTCTACCTATTAACCTAACTGGCTAAAATGAATCATTAGCATTTCAAAAAATATTATGGCGTACGAACAGGTTCGAAAATAATTATTGAGGTACATACTATATTATTTGAAGTTCATCCTATATTATTTCAGGTTCATCCTATATTATTTGAGGTTCATCTTATCTTATTTCAGGTTCATCCTATATGATTTCAGGTTCATCCTAAAATAATATTTATGACCCTCTCGTACGCGATCAATAATTTGTCCGATCCTGGATGGACTATAATTATTGTTTCATGTTGAACCAGGTTCGACATCAATATTTCAGGTTCATCCTATATTAATTGAGGATGAACCTGAAATAATTTGTCCGACCCTGGATGGACCATAATTATTGTTTCATGTTGAACCAGGTTCGACATCAATATTTCAGGTTCATCCTTTATTAATTGAGGATGAACCTGAAATAATTTGTCCGACCCTGGATGGACCATAATTATTGCTTCATCTTGAACCAGGTTCGACACGGCCCTACAGCTGAAGCATTATCGCGTGATTTGTTCAAAACAGTCACCTGCTTCCATGAACATAACACCGTGACATGCCCCACAATGACACCGAAAACATGCTGACCCAGGAGCAGCAGAGCAATTTGAAATTCTGTGGGCGGGAGATGGGGTGGGGATGCATTTCGAGCATTCTGGCATACTAAACCGCTGACCAACATTGTTACCTGTGTGAAAATGATGAGTCAAAACAGGTTTTAACAAATACTAGCAGGGTTACCCGATGCTGTACGGTAAATTTCTAAGAAAAAACAGTTCATTAAACCACAGCCCTGACTTCAAAAGAGTAACTTGGGCAGGCCTGCGGCCCTAACCGCACCATAATATTCCCGGTAAAAAGTTACCTTAGGTAGACCCCTTTGAAGATCTATAGAGGTGAAAAGAAAAATTGTCATGACATTGGGTGACTCTCCCCACCCTGGCACTTTTTCAATCCTGACTTTTTCAATCCATGACTCCTTGTGAAGAAAAACAAACCCTAGCAGAACCAGCTTGTGCACTGTGGGTGGCTCCGTATGCCTTTTTATAGTGGTCATACAGACATACACACAAAATCCACAAGCTTTGCCCCTCCCCAACACCACCACCGGTAATTTGTTGAAACATTTAAGATTCCTGATAAGAAGACACCACTAGTAGACCCCTTTGAGGAACTATATCAGTAAAAAACAAATTGGTCATAGCTGTTGGTGCCCCTCTCCAATCCCACCCCTGCACTTTTTTAAACCTGACAATGACCTCCGCCATAAAGTAGGCCAATTTTGGGCACTATGGATGGCCCCATATTTATTTCTATAGCAGACACACAGACAAACAAACATACATACGAAATCCATCATTTTTGCCCTTCCCCACCCTACCCCACAGAGGCACTTTTATGAACTGCTCCATTAAATTTTTAAACTTCACGAGACGTTTTCCCGATATGTTGGTTAGCAGTGATACGGACCGTACCGGACCGCCAATGGTGTTCCGGTCCGGTCCGGCCCTGTCCAAGAAATAGCGGTCCGATACTCGGGCAGGCGGTCCGTTTTTTTCTAGATGGAACGGTCCAAGGCGGTCCAATGCAGGGGCACAGGTCTCTCTCTTTAGAGTGTGTGTGGGGGGGGGGGGGGGAGAGGGTGGGTGGGGGCTACACAATGCGCAGGGCCAACCATGTTTTGGTCCTGCGGGCGGAGAATTTGAAAATGTAAGTTGAAAATACACGATTTCCGCCTATTGCAGCATTGCTTGGACACACAACGCGCAGGGCCAAGCATGGTTTGGCCCTGCAGGAGGAAATTTTGAAAAAGCAATCTGAAAATACGCGATTTTCGCCTATTGCAGCATTGCTCGAACAATATTAGCTGCTATCGGACCTATATATGTGGGAGGAGCGTGGGGGACATAACATGTAATGCCCCCCCCCCCCCGAAAAACTTTGTGGGGCACACGCCCCCTCCCCCCCCCCCATAATCTGCGCCCATGGTCCAATTTAATAGGTTCACCACACCAAACCTACCAGATGAAATACAGGGACCAAGTTACTACCAACTAAATAGTTTTCATGTACACATAATCCAGATTGGGGTTTATAGAAATAGATGCACAATTCACATTGAAATTCTTTGCCGACAAAGGAATTGAATGACAGCTTCTTGTCACCGAATTTGAGCGTTCGCTATTTTGGGAACTTTTCTGTAGAACCGCTCACCGCTGATACCTTCACCCGACACCCGTGACAGGAATCACAGGATACAGGTGATTGATTGGTGACAGATTGGCTCAATATAGTTGACAGTTACTTCAAACTTACTCGACTTCAATGTATTCACCGTCTATCAAGATGAAATTATCAGTTTGGGAGAGTGCAAAACTTCCCTTTGCGTCCCCCTGAACCGGTCCCTTGGACCTCCCCGGACCGGTCCAGCGTACCTGTGTACCGGTACAGCAGGGGCGGCCCGGTCCTCATCGGACCGTACCGCGGACCACGCCTGGACCGGTACCGGACCGTTTGTTTGCGGTCCGGTCCGCAACACTATTGGTTAGCGAGTCATATTTCAATATTAAAACACAACTTGTTTGTAACAGTACAGTGAACAATCAACACTGCCCATTTGACATTTTCATGGGAAAAAAATCTTATTTATTTTGCGTGATTACAAAGGGTCGAAAAGAAAATCGTGTGAAGCGCATACAAAACAATCTCTCAGCGGGATTCTTTGTCTGAAGCTGTGTGCCTGCATCAAGTTTATCTTACTTTTCCCCCCAGTTATGTCCCATTGTTCGGAAAGCACGCACACATCGCGTTTGTATCGACTCAACTGATTGGCTCGTGGATCGTATTGCATTGTGGGATTTTAGCATCATATCGAATAGTTATGGTCGATCCAGGGTCGGACACATTATTTTAGGTTCATCCTCAATTAATATAGGATGAACCTGAAATATTGATGTCGAATCTGGTTCAACATGAAACAATAATTATGGTCCATCCAGGGTCGGACAAATTATTTTAGGTTCATCCTCAATTAATATAGGATAAACTTCAAATTGTTTTGTCGAACCTGGTTCAACATGAAACAATAATTATGGTCCATCCAGGGTCGGACAAATTATTTCAGGTTCATCCTCAATTAATATAGGATGAACCTGAAATATTGATGTCGAACCTGGTTCAAAATGAAACAATAATTATGGTCGATCCAGGGTCGGACAAATTATTTCAGGTTCATCCTCAATTAATATAGGATGAACCTGAAATATTGATGTCGAACCTGGTTCAACATGAATCAATAATTATAGTCCATCCAGGGTCGGACAAATTATTGATCGCGTACGAGAGGGTCATAAATATTATTTTAGGATAAACCTGAAATAATATAGGATGAACCTGAAATAATATAGGATGAACCTCAAATAATATAGGATGAACCTGAAATAATATAGGATGAAGCTCAAATAATATAGTATGTACCTCAATAATTATTTTCGAACCTGTTCGTACGCCATAAGATATGGCAATTTGCCAGTTGGCAATTGCGAGGTTTTTGAAAATCCTAATTTTTCATTTTAACCCACTTAAAATCATAACCATAAGAAAATACAATTCTAATTTTAACCCATAAGAAAATACAATTTCAGAAAATGCAGTTGTAAAAGTGTTATGGTATTGGCACATGGGCTGGTCGTCTTCTAATTTTACTGGTGAATGTGTTTTTTATTGGGGACATTATTAATAAAACTTTTAAAAAATATTATTTCACATTGTCGTGGCTGCTACACATATCAAAAGTCAGTAATCTTTCAATCACATGTTGCCATATGTTTTAAGGTACATCGCTCTCTGTTGCTCAAAAAGAGTAAGAAACTAGTCGATGGCAGTCCCACGTGAACAGAGAAAAAATACCAGAAAAGCGAAGATTTGTGAAAACATGGTAAATATAGGACACAGTTGTAAGCCATAATAATTAAATATAATATATCTTTCTCTCCCGAAACTGATATTATCTGACAAATCATCCGATTCTCATGCTGTTAAATTAAAGAAACTGGTATGTTTGTGAAAACTTCCCGCGTTGTTAATACGTCAATCGTATTGCCCAAGAAAGCTTAAAAAGAGGAGCTCGAATCAGCAACATCAGTCCTAAGTGATACAACAGAAGAACGTTCTTCATCTAATCAAGATTACAGACGGTTTTCCAGATCAATTAAGGTAAACGCATTTTTGTATTTTTTAATTTATTGCTTTCATAATTTCCTTTTTGAAAAATAGCGAGCAACAGTGTTCTTTTTATTACACACCTTAAAAAGATGATATATGTAAGACATTGAATTAACGCCTCATGCGTGCCAGAGATTGCATTTCATGAAACCTACCATGAAGATTTTCTGGCCTTTCCAAAAAGAAAGAGACATTTCTTTTTGCATCATTATAACATTATTTTTTTTTTATTTTATCCATTTTAAAGCTTTGGGAGATTGGATTTCTCAATTTTTTTAAAAGTTCTAACAGATTTCTTGGTAACTTTGCACAGTCATAACACCTATTAAATGTATGCCTGTTTTGAAAATGGTTATCGCCTCAAAGTATTTTCTGCCCAAATCCGTCAAATATGACCCAAATTTTCATTGATTAACATCACGTGACTAGAAATACTGACATGGAATTTTTCAGATTTCTCACAAACACTCTACTCCAATTCTCCACATTTTTTCTTTCTCGGCAAAGTATTCCCAAAATCTTCATCATTATGGCTTTCTGTCTCAAGACTATAGCACGCCAAAACCTGAGTAATGGTGTAAATGTCAAGAAAATAATGGTCTATTATCATAAACACGAACATCGGCTGAATCTATAATGAGACCCAAATGGCCGTCCAAATCGCCCCAAACCGTTCAAATATAGTTGACAATTATCTCGAGATTGAAAAGTGCAAATGACTTCGGATTTGGCAGATTTGTACGGCAGGTGAGGCGCCAACTAGAATTATTTTATCAAATTGTAGTTCCGATTTAGTAAATCGTAGTTACGGTTTGTTAAATTGTAGTTACTGTTTATTAAACTGAAGTTACGATTTATTAAATTGTAGTTACGATTTACTAATTCGAAGTTATCATTTAGTAAATTGTAGTTTCGATATACTAAATCGTAGTTACCATTTAGTAAACTGTAGTTACGATTTACTAAATCGTAGTTAACGTTTAGTGAATTGTAGTTATGATTTACTAAATCGTAGTTACGGTATATTAAATTGTAGTTACGGTTTATTAAATTGTAGTTACGATTTGCTAAATCGCAGTTACTGCGATTTAATAAACCGTAACTACGATTTAGTCAATTTGCTACATCGTAACTAAACCCTCCTCGTTATTAAACCCAGGACGCGATTATCAAACACTGAACTACAGTACGCGGAGAGTGGATTATAAAAAATCGCCCGCGGAGTGGGGTTATCACCCAAAGTATCACTTTCAAATTCTGTACCTATGGGCAAAAACATGAGCAATGTTTCAGCCAATGGACCTCCGGGTTTAACCCGGAGGTCCATTGGCTGAAACTTTGCTTGTAATTGTTATGCTTTTCTACAAATTCTCAAGTATTACTTGGGTGGAATCTACACTCTGCGGGTGATTTAGTGGTAATACACTTTCCATGTACTGTATGATAGTATAGGTCCCAGATGCATTTCAATAGAGTGTCAAAATTTGTTTTAATTGTTGTTGTTCGTATTGCTCACATCGTGTGAAGTGTTTATTAGCCTTCAAAACAGCCATCATACTGAATGGGAAAATAGTTCCAAGTGAAATCAATATTTGCCTTCGTTTGGACGCTCCTATCGCTGTACAGCAAATAATTGCAGTTGAAGACAATATTTTTCTCCGTAATACTTGTCTTACTTTTGCTCATTAAATTTCTTTTTCCACATCTTGCACATTTCTTCTAAAGTGTAATAGCATTCAGAAGAGCTATCACACTGCATAAAATTTAATTTCCAGGGAAGAAGTATTTTGTGTATGATAAAGCATTAACCCTTTGATACTTTTGTACATCTCATGACGAACGAAATCAAACAACGCGTTAATACTTTGTAGTCGTTTGTTTTGTTGTTATTTTTAAAGTTTCAACCTCAATTTCTATTTTCCCCCGAATAGCGCTCAGCAGCAACCGTTGAGCCAAATGTTATCGCAGCTTAACATACAAATACTATCCTGCTGTCAATACTTCTTAATTGGATGAGTGCTAGAAGCCACTATCAGGGCTTTCCAAAATGAGGATACCAGAGCAAAAGCCAACACTTTCCTTGCTCATGTTTCAAATTCAGTCAAACACATATAATATTCAGTTTATATAAATTTGTTTTATTACAAATTATTGGAGACTGCCTTTGGGAACTCTCCAATCATTTGTAATAAAACAAGTTCTTAATAACAATTTCAGACCATCTAAAATACTCTAGCCCTCAACCAGATAATCACTAATGTGAAGAACATCTTGTTATTTGTACTTTCCGACGTTTGACGTCCCATTTGAAAAAAACGTTGAAGAAACTGAATTCCCAGTGACGTTTGAACGTCAGGATAATTAACGTCTCAAAGGATTAATATCATTTATTTGTATTTCCCATATAGCGTGCATCATTCAATAGCCGTTCAATAGCCGTTGAATGGGGAAACGCTACCTGTAATTCATAAGCCAGTGAATTGAATATCCGTTCTCATTTGAAACAAATATTTTTTCGCATTGTTTGTATCGCGTTCCAGTGATGCCCTTTCTAAGGTTATCAAACAGACAGAGGCCGGGAAGCTCATATTCGGGCCTTATTCTGAAGGTAACATAAAGGCTCCATATGCAATGGAGTACACTCATAATATTTTTGAAGTGAAATTATTTTGCCCAACAGGATTAATCTTGTCACGATTTATGGGCGAGTGCCTATATGCACTCTCTCATAAATTGTAACGAAGCGAAGACTCGCATTAAAATTCCGAGAACAAAAGATAATTCAGATCCAAAACGAGGAAGGTTTAGTGTTATTTCAGATAGGATCAGTTCCTTGAAGGCCCGACTAGGCATTGTGGACTGTTCTGAAATGTACCTTAATTTATCCGAAATCGTCAAAGCGATGCCTTTTGTGCACCTCGCAGCGATAAGTGAGGATACTACAGATAAACTACAGACTCGCAAAAATGTGGCTTTATTTAGAGCTTCTACCTTTCTGAGTCGAGGAAATAAATCCATCACAAATGACCGAAAATCACCAAACAACGTGCTTGGTATTTTACTGTAGTGTTCCGATGATCTTGCAGTTCGATATCAATATTATTAACCTCCAGAGTGGTAATTTATTAGGTTAGGTGTCGAAAATGGGACAGCGCAAGGCTGGGTAGTTAACACTACTACCTTGTTCACTGAAAATACGACTGACAACAATACTGTCGCCTCTATATCTGCTAACACATAGCTAAACACAGGCTCTCAGGTCACTAGCCTAATTCTGTTCGGAATTGATCGTTGTTATGGGCTATTTGAAAAAGCTCCGAGTGGCAAACCTGAAACCGTGTTACTTTCAATTCATCACAATAACATATGTTCCGATAAGACTCTGCCCATTAGTCCATTCATCACAATAACGTATATGTTCCGATAAGACCATGCCCATAAGGCAATTCATCACAGTAACATATATGATCCGATGAAACCCACATCGTGAAATGACCAAGGCAACTTGAATGAACAAGTAACTTCAAAGAGAAAAAAATAGCAAATAAACCCGTCGTGTAGGTGGGTTGTGGGTATACATTCATAGAGTGCCTACTGGCCTCGGAAAATACGATTTCTTAGGCCGTATGCACTTTGAGTATCTTTCCATTGTTTTCTTCTTTTCACATATTTCTCGTGGGACGTCAAACGATAACATTTCCAGTAGCACAAAGTAAAAGTCCAAAGAAAAGGGACTCCATATTTCCGTTCCTCCAATGTTTCGGCCTCATGGCCTTCATCAGGGTGGAAACACTTTATTATCACATAATAAAATATTAATAGTCCTCTCACTAATCGACTATAGAGAAATAAGACGTTGTCATATACAGTAATTTCGTAGCGTTGCACGTATAAAGCCAACGTCACGCAGTCATAAAAATTGATTTCGAAATACATTGGAAGTGTAATGAAAAATAATGAGCTATGGAAAATCAACAGCTATGTCCCCACCCACATCCAATGTTATTAGTATGGGGTGTGGGTGAGGAAACAGGTGTGGATAAAATTGCATAATATATGCCCATGTGTATACGTAGAGAAACCCTTTAAAAGATCATCTATGTGTCAATATAGTAATGCACAATTTTATCAATACGATCATAACTGGAGGAAATTACTACTAAAATTAATAGCACCCCGATATACATTAGTAGCTATCATCCAGTGCGCGGTATGATATATGACATCGAGGTTTGGACGGCATACTAAGTAACTAAGAATAAAATGGGGCTGTACACGGAATTGGTATAGGAAGGCCAAGCGCCCGGAGAAAACCACTAAGCAGCGTCGAGGAACGATTAAACAATCATAAGTCCTCGCCTATAGCAAACGTGATAGCACGAATGTAATAGTCCATAACTAAAGAAGCGAAGGGCAGACATACGGGAAAGGAGTGTGCAAAGGTAACCGATATAGAGGGAGGGGAAGAGAGAGAGAAAAAGAGAGATAGAGAGGGAGAAACATGCATACAGAGAGAGAGAGAGAGAGAGAGAGAGAGAGAGAGAGAGAGAGGGAATAATAATAATAATAATAATAATAATAATAATAATAATAATAATAATAATAATAATAATAATAATATGAAAGAAGTACGATGTAAGGGAGGAAAAGGAAATGGGCGCTAAACACTATAGGACTAGAAGTCTGTCGCCATGTGGCAGCAAACTTCCAATCCGAGAGTTATCACCCATTATCGGATGTCACAGGAAGATAATGTATGGACATGTAAATAATAGATGGAGACATGGCTATCAAAGACGAAAATAACAGGGATCGAGTAATTATATATACCAAACCAGGTCGTTACAACAGGAACAACAGGTGAGGATATGTTAATAATAACCCTAGAAGTGACGACTACAGATGTCACGCCTCAACTCCACGTGTAGTACCGAGTAACCATTAAAAATGACCAAGTATAGGGAGTGAACACCTCACAATTTGACATCTCCTGCTTTAAAGTAAGCAGATATCAAATTGCAAGTTAACCACCCCTGTCCCTTATGGAAATAGACTTATCCGGACAGCAGTAGTATACAGAGATGGACGAGTCCATTGAAAAAACAGAAGTGGAAGAGTAATGAAAAAAGACCATGTTAAAGAGATGAACAACTGAAAACCTGTTATCTACTACCGTAAAGCCAGCAGATATCAAATTTCAAGCTGACCACCCCCTTTCCTGTGGAGATAGACTGATACGGACAGCAGTAGTGAACAGAGAAAGATAGATCAGTCATATGAAAAAAAAACAGCATTGAAACAGATAAAGGTTATCTACACGTATAGGAATATAAGGGAAGAATGCTAGCTACTATTGAAAGGAAAGAATAAATTCATAAGAGATCAATACCCAATACATCTGGTAAAGAGAGAGAGAGAGGGGGGGGGGGGGGGCGTCGGGCAGAGATACTGGGCGCGAATGAAGTAGATATAAAAAAAAACTACTAGTGACGACCATATTTATCATGCCTAAATTCAACACGTAGCAACGGATAAGCTAGTTAAAAATGAATATTACATCTATTCGCTAACATAATATTACATCCATTCGCTAACATGTGTTGTTCAGCATGGCGACTAGGCCTATAGTCGTTACTAATAGTGTTCAGTTAATTTAGTTATATCGCTTAGTTATTCCCTACCCCTCCTCCCCCCGCCCTTATGTTACTTGGATTCATTATTCCACCAGCTGATATTCCTATACAGATATGGATATCATTTCGATCGACTCAATGATCCAGTCCTGATGATATCCATATTTGCATGGTTATCTGTAATTTCATTTTTATGTGACTTTCTAAGGTAATTATTATTACCATCTCTCCCTTTTGATTTATTATATCTCTGTTGTGCCTATTTTGGTAGGTGGGCTGTAGGAGCAGGCATAATGGGCCGGCCCTAATGGTATCCATATTTATATGGTTTCATCATAACCCCTCCCCCTCCTCCACCCCCCCCCCCCCCCCTTTTTTTACATTTAACCCCTTTTCTCCTTGGCTTACCACTTTTCCTGATATGCGTCTTCCGGATTCGCCCATTGGTACCGTCATAGTCTTCCGGTCCTGAGGTTCTAATTTGTAATATGGTATCCGTATTCCTTCGAGTTTCACCCCTTACACGGTATGGATAGTAGACAACACTTGGTAAACTTATTCTGTGTTAACTATAGGTTTTCCCCCTTTTTTGTCCCGATAACATAGCTTATGACCCCTCATTGGAGCTCGCTCGACGAGCTCGCCCCAATGGGTGGTCGTGAGCTGTGGTTTTAAGACAAATACTGTAACTATAATCAAATCAGTATTGGTATGTTTGTGTTTGGCGCTTGCCGGTTTTGGCCGTTGCATTGGGTAGGGAATTAAGGTATTATTACTAGCGCTTTTGCATGGACTGATCAGGCTCTGTACATCTCTGCTATCTGGGGTAGTCCATTACCCTAGTGAAGGGGTGATCAATTTGAAGTTTGATATCTGCTGCCTTTAAGGCAGCAGATGTCGGGCTTTGGGTTTCCCACCCCTTAACCCTTCGCCTAGCGGGACGACCGAATCTGCCCAGTAACGTAGCCTAAGTGAGGCTTCTACAACCTGATTAATTTTTGGTCTTTCTCAATAGAGCCATACAGATATGGGTAACATGGGAACCGGCTCAATGAGCCGGTTCCAGTGATGCCCGTGTTTGTGTGGCTTTGTTGAAAATTGTAGACAAAATTATTTAAAAATTATGAAATTATGTACATTTTTGGAGGAAGCCGTGTTGAGTGAGAGGTCAATCTTGGTCATTTTAACAAGCTTATTCGTTGCTACGTGTTGAATTTAGGCATGATAAATATGGTCGTCACTAGTAGTTTTTATATCTACTTCATACGCGCCCAGTATCTCTGCCCGACCCCCCCCCCCTGACCCCCCCTCCCCGTCTCTCTCTCTCTCTCTCTCTCTCTCTCTCTCTCTCTCTCTCTCTCTCTCTCTTTATCAGATGTATCGGGTAGTGATGTCTTATGAATTTATTCATTCCTTACAATAGTTGCTAGCATCCTTCCCTTATATTCCTATACGTGTAGATAACAATGCAGGTTTTTTTCATATGACTGATCTATCTTTCTCTGTTCACTACTGCTGTCCTTATCAGTCTATCTCCACAGGAAAGGGGGTAGTCAGCTTGAAATTGGATATCTGCTGCCTTTGAGGTAGTAGATATCAGGTTTTCAGCTGTTCATCTCTTTAACTTGGTCTCTTTTTCATTACTCTTCCACTGTTGTTGTTTTTTTCATTGGATTTGTCCATCTCAGTATACTACTGCTGTCCGGATAAGTCTATTTCCATGAGGGACAGGGGTGGTTAACTTGCAATTTGATATCTGCTTCCTTTAAAGCAGCAGATGTCGAATTGTAAGGTGTTCCCTCCCTATACTTGGTCATTTTCGGTACTACGCGTGGAGGTGAGGCGTGACATCTGTAGTCGTCACTTCTTGGGATATTATTAATATATCCTCACCTGTTGTTCGTCTGAGCCCCATGCCTATTTATATAACGACCTGGTTTGGTATATATAATTACTCGATCCCTGTTATTTTCGTCTTTGATAGCCATGCCTCTATCTATTATTTACATGTCCATACATTATCTTCCTGTGACATCCGATAATGGGTAATTACTCCAGGATTGGAAGTCTGCTGCCACATGGCGACAGACTTCTAGTCCTATAGTGTTTAGCGCCCATTTCCTTTTCCTCCCTTACATCCTACTTTTTTCAAATTATTATTTATTACTATTTATTATTATTATTATTATTATTATTATTATTATTATTATTATTATTATTATTATTATTATTATTTCCTTCTCTCTCTGTATGCACGTTTCTCCCTCTATATCTCCGCCTTTCTCTCTCTCTTTTCCCCTCCCTCTATATCGGTTGCCTTTGCACCCTCCTTTCCCGTATGTCCGTCCTTCGCTACTTTAGTTATGGACTATTATATTCGTGCTATCCGGTTTACTATAGGCGAGGACTTATGATTGTTTAATCGTACCTCGTCGCTGCTTAGTGGTTTTCTCCTGGCGCTTAGCCTTCGAATACCAATTCCATGTACAGCCCCATTTTATTCTTAGTTGCTTAGTATGCCGTCCAAACCTCGACGTCATATATCATACCGCGCATTGGATGCTAGCTACTAATGTACATCGGGGTTCTATCAAGTTTAGTAGTAATTTCCTCCAGTTATGATCATATTGATAAAATTATGCATTACTATATTGACACATAGATGATCTTTTAAAGGGTTTCTCTACGTGTACACACGGGCATATATTTTGCAATTTTATCCACACCTGTTTTCTCACCCACACCCCATACTAATAACATTGGATGTGAGTGGGGACATAGCTGTTGATTTTCCATTGTTCATTATTTTTCATTACACTTCCAATGTATTTCGAAATCAATTTTTATGACTGCGTGACGTTGGCTTTATACGTGCAACGCTACGACGTTACTGTATTTGTCAACGTCTTATTTCTCTATAGTCGATTAGTGAGAGGACTATTAATATTTTATTATGTGATAATTAAGTGTTTCCACCCTGATGAAGGCCATGAGGCCGAAACGTTGGAGGAAGGGAAAGAGCGGTTACTTCTTTAAATTATTGATAACATTTCCAGTTGATCAGAAAACACTGAAGAAACTGAGCGACCTCTTGTCCAGTCAGATGGAGAGGATGTTCGTCTTATTTGAAACATAACTTTATCAGAACAGGAAAGTTATTAATAGTTCACTTTGCTGATTCAAAATGAAATATTTCTTCCAACCTGAGACAATTTGCTCCATTTCTTTAGAGCTACTAACGTTGCAAGCTTTTTGAATTGATGTTTATTTATTGGAGTTTAAAGGTGGATACGGCATCTTTGGCTATATGGTGACCAGCTCACAACTAGAATGTCTGAAAATCTGAAAATTGTTCAAGGAATTCGACGCTGTCATGGGCTGTTTGGTTACCCACTTTTCCTAGAAATTTGACTACCTTTGATATAATGTGATGTACTTTTAACATACGACTGTGGCGAGTCTTCGTTTCCCATGGTGACGTCATCAAACATTCACTCAAATCAAGTCTCGACTGAGCAACGTTTCTAGCGGTGATTCAAAGTGAATGAATCTTTTTGACATTTTGGATTCAATTATCTGGAATATATCAGTTGGACGGAAAAGCGAACCACAGGTTCGCTATTCCTATCAACTGAAATATACCATATGAGTGAATCTAGATATAGGCGATGGGGGCTATTTCAGGGCTAGGCTGGTTCCACATTATAACAGCGTAGGCTTTTGAACAGAATTGGACTTGTGGCCCGAGAGTTTTAGCTGAAGCCCACTATTGTTGTCTAGTTGTCCACGAATCTACCAGTCTAACGGATTCCTAACATTATCGTGTCTATGTTCGGCTTACAGTTTCACCACCACAAATACATTCAGCGTCTCGTCTTCCGATGCTACGAACAATGGATTACAATCTGACTGCTCTCACAAACCTAGAAATCATTTTGGGGAGAAGGTGGAACTACTGAAGCTTGCCTATCAATCCAATGGGAATCCACAGCACTCAGCCCTTCAATCACCAGGCAGATGCCTCGCCCATTTAAAGGATTGCAACATAGTCAAAAACGCTAAAAAGGGGCGCCATCAGCAGAAAAAGATCTTTAATAAAGCTTCCAAAAAGAGATTCAGAAGAACATACATCTTCAGTAACAGATGTCTTGAGGTCTATGAGAATATGTCTCAATGAAGTATTTTCTCACAGATCATATGGTCACTTATGCTCGAGAAGAAAATAACAATATGGACATGGTCACACCCGAGATAAGGGGATCTTTGAAATACCTTCTGAAACGCGGCCAGACTTTGGTTTTCTTTTCTCCACGAAACTCGTTTGAGAGTCACTTGTAGCAACTACTTTTATTACAACGATCACTTTTGATTCAACGTACCACATTTGTTAAAATATAAAATGTAAGAACAAACAGGATGCTAATGAGAAAGGCTTTAGACGTAACTAGGTCTTTTTCAGTGTAATGGAACTCAACCTATCTCATTAGAATGGAACTGAAAATTTTGATTCGTTACACTTCGTTTCAGTTTATGGCTAACTATCGGCCGGCCCCGTTCAATGACAGGGAGCCTGCCCGCAGTACAGAAAATTTCAAGTCGCATAGCATATCAAGGGAGATTGCTGGAATCGTCAACAGAAACGTCGTTAGCATTGAAACCAATTACCGGTACATCATGATAATGGTTTCTCTCTGTGCCGCGGGGTATCACTTTGAGATATCAGAAATAAGAGGGAATCGGCAGAGTTCCCCGTTAAGCAAAACATAAACTGCAATATCTACCCGTAGGAACGTTTGTATATCAATTTGTAGGAACTGTGCTTGTTTTTTTTTGTGGTAAACAAATCTGTTTTACTGGTAAAATGGGACTCGATCACCAATGTCTGGGGTGGAAGTCCACTAAAATGGACAACATAGGTATAAACGATTGGCTGCACTTGACTTTATATCCATGTTGCGGTCACAATTAGCCATTGTGCAGAAATTTGTGACTTTAAACACCAATAAATAAGCACTTATGTATTGGTGACTAAACTCACTTTCAACATCCTTGTGGGTACATGGGACTGGATGAAGAGAAACAATTCAAAGACTAACTAAAGGGATATCCTGAAACACAAAGTGTATGGGAGGGGTGTTTCCTTCCTGTAGGCGGGAATCTGGGCGCCTTCCCGGGAAACAACAAAATACAATTTTTAGAACTATCATGCACATGGTTTAGGAATTTTAAAGGCAAACAGAGATTGTAGGGGTGTTGGTTGGAAATGGAAAAACTGTGTTGCACAAGGTTTAGAAAATGCACATGCAGATGGTATTTCCTTTAGTTTTCGCCTTTTGTCTTAAAGAAACCAGCTTTCCATTCACAGAATGTTAACCCTTTACCTAACATGAAAAGCAGCGGACACTTGCAAATAAAATTCTTCAATAACTAATTTTTTTCATTGTTGTCTCAGAAACATACGTTATGACCCCTCAGGGGGCTACAGGCCCTAATTTAGAGAGTAGGTTACGGACCCAAGTAATGGCTAAGTTTAGATGTCAGTGGCGAGGATCGACTCGCACCTGTCTTAAAGTGTAGGCTGTTGTATTGTTGTATTAACCCTTATGAACGCAGAGGTTGATCGCGTAGTAGCCTGTTTTAGTACCAGAGTGCTGTGAATATCGACAGTGACAATTCGCGCAAATTCAAAAGCGCATATTGAAGTTGTGAGTTTTACACGAACTGCGTGTATTTCAAACGACAGGAACATTCAAGGAGAGTTCTATCAAAGGACACATGTATAAGGTATGTGACGGAGATTTGCTAAACTAGCCGACACAGTGAATAAACTGAATCCAAATCCGAACTATGTTGCCACAAGGTAATTAACATTGCTAGTCAGGATCTCCCGGCAGTCAGAGCTGCAGCTGCGCACAGATGCAAAAGATTAAGACTCGGTGTTCTAAGCTCCTGTTGTGAGCCCGCGACGGTGACATTTTGAGAGTGTACTATAGCGCCAGTGCAGGGTTTTATTATGCCAGTAATTGTTATTGACCAATCAGCTTCAATATCTAGTGACCATATATGAGACTGTGTATCATCGAGCTGACCGTATATAGAGCTTATTGACAGTCAGTTCCGACATTTTGTGTTTGACATCCAACTCTTGCTTCGATGTTTTTCCTAATTTCGCGTGTTCAACGAACAACAAATACTTTTACGTGTGTGTCTGTTGAGCAACGTACAACTATAATACGTTTCTTCCCGTCTTTGAGAAAATTTAATAAATAAATACAATAAATAAACCACTAAAATGACATGTATAGAAGCCAACTGGCACTGTCTGAGGCGAATGATGAATGAACCTGTTCCCACTTACCTTCTTGAAAGAATTGTTAATCCATTTGCTCCAGTTGTTTTATTTTTCCAGTACTTAACACTGAATTAAAGTTGTGAATTGTTAATATTAATTCCTGTTTATTGAGAAGAAACTCCGTTGTTTCAGCGTCTGCTACTAGAGTGACCTTCACATGACGTAAAACCGGGAAATTCCCTGATAGTGATAACAGAACATTTGCGCTAGGAATCTGGGTACACTTTTGTTTGGGTCTCTTTCAAAGGACTGGCATAATAAATACGTTGTGGGGCTTTCAGTGGGCGGATATGGTGTGATATAAGGCTCAACAAGATCAATATTAGGCTCGGCCTTCGGGCTCACCTAATATTGATCTCACTTCGCCTTATATCACACCATATCCGCCCACTGAAAGCTCCATAACTTATAATAGATAAACTGAATTGATGAAAAACTATTTAACCCCTGGTTTTGATTTGTGTTGATCAAATTGTTAAATGTGTTGAATATGGAATGAGTTTATTTTAAATGTAAATAAAAGACTCATTGTTACTTTAATCATTGTTTCCTTTCTGCAGCCTGAAGTGTTTTAGGAATCATACCTAATGAAGAATGAACCTATATTTCGAGTTCACTCGGCAGCGAAGAAAATCATAGTGCGGTCCCTACTCAGCTCTGTGAGCCGAGTTTAGACAGTGCCCGGATTCCGACCCTCCTTGTTGGCTCGTCCCCCAATATTTTTAATGGCGAGGCTAAACAACCCCATGTCACCCTTCCCATGTGGATAGATGTGTTCTGACAATGTATGTTATATCCCAATGATTTGAAATGTTTTATGCGTGATTGAGTTTTGTTGTACAGAGATTGATAGAATTGTGAATTGATTGGATTTTTCTCAAATCTGTCAGGACAGCAATTTTTACACCCATGCCACATACACCCATAAAATTCATAGATTGTATTTGTCTCTTTGTGAAAATCATCTACATAATAATTTCCAATTTTTATTTCTCCACCGTTTAGTGCATGTTGTATGTATATGCCTTCTTCTTGTGCTAGTAGCTGCAAGAATCTAATGGCTTTCATGGAATATCTAACAGCAGTTGGGTACCCTCTGTCTGAGATGAGGGCAATTTTGTTTTCTGGCATTGAATTTTTGCGCCAAGCTTTATTGCAGACATCAGCTATAGTCATAGCTTCCCTAAAAAGATCTACCCCATCACATTCAAGAAATTGTTTTTTGAATTCCCCACACCTTCTACGTAAAATATCCACATCAGACATACAGTACATGTCCATTTCTTTGGCAAAATTGAAAGTAGCATTACTAGTAAATTTTTGTTTTGATTGTACCATTTAATAAAATCTTCTCTGACTGTGGGAGACATAGAGTCAGGCATGTACAATTTTGCATTTAAATATGGTCCAATGTAGTTTTGATATGGTTTTCTGTTTGCCAAAATGAGGAAAATAACCTTTCGCTAGTTCACTTAATCCAAACCCTCGTGAATTATGAGTGATTGGTGCTGTATCTAACTGTTCCTTACTAAAAGCCAATTGCAAACATCCTTCAAAGTAGAACCCCCTTTAAAAATATATTCCCTTTTTCCAAGTTTGTCACACCGTGAACACGTTTCATCAATAGATTTACAAATGCATTCGCTATAAGTATGGTGTGCAACACAATAATTTGGGGTGTGGACTCATGAGTCTTGCATTGTTTCAAAATCATAAAACACAAATGGCACTTTTGGCATTTTGGCATTCTTGGGTGATTTGTATTTTGGAATGAAACAATAATGTTCAGTTTTGACTAATTGAAGGCAGTATTTACATTTTTTAAATCCATCACAAATGTCTTCTCCGTTCCCTGAATATATTTGCATTTTACATGATAGTCATTTCTTGACTAAATGACAAATAGTTTTCTGCTCTTTCCCATTTGTAGTGATGTGGTTTTGATAACAACAAAATCCCTATTACAAGTGTAGCAATGACTAGAATGTTCAGGTGTACATGGTAGTGGAGAAAAGCAAACACATCCTCTTCGACATCTATGGCGTTCTCTGTTATTATACCCTACATTGCAAGATTCACAATAGTAGTGACATCTCAAAAACCCTGTAATTTTAGTGATGGTGTCGAAATGATGATCGTGGTGGTAGATATGAATAACTTTACTATCTTTTATAGTTTGTGCTGGTTCAAATAGAGAGTGATCGCTTGACTGTACTGGTTACATGAAATAATCCATAAGAGGTAAGGGACATTGTACAAACACGACTGCGTAAATGTGCACGAGTCTTTTACAATATAGTCCCTCGCCTCGAATGAATTATTTCATGTAACCAGTCCAGTCAAGTGATTACGGTGCTTATTACTTTTCATTATTAATGATAATTATATTATTTAACCCTTTACCTAACGTTAGGCCAAAACCGGCCAGCGCCATTCTCAAAAATCGCCAATTAATTATTTTTTCAATCTTTGTCTCTAAAACATAGGTTATGACCCCTCATTGTAACGAGCTCGTTGCAATGAGGTGTCATAACCTATGTTTTTGAGACAAAAAATGAAAATAATAGTTAATCAAGAATTGTTTTTGCAAGTGTCATCTGCTTTTCATGTTAGGTAAAGGGTTAAGAAAAAGCAAAAATCCCAGTGAAGTACCCATTACACCCACAGAAAAGTGTCTTCACTTGCACGCATGGATACATGACACAGTTGTTGATTGCATAATTCACTTGTGAAGTTATCATTTATAATCAAACCCGAAATCCCAGTAAATCACACTTTGAAAAGTAATAAGAACTTTTCTTTTGGGAAATTGTGCGTGAATTTTAATCACATAGTGTGGGGAGAGAAGGTCTTGAATTTTACAATATTCTTCATATCCACAAGGTTTATTGTACTCAAGGCCTGCTTTGTCCATCATTGTCTTTGCATTGAAACTTCACTTTTGAATTTCAATTTTTTTCCATTTGTTTTGCCAAAGTTCTGAATTATCTTTATCAACGTGACATTTTCCCACCACAATCGCCCGTGCAAAACACATAGAATCATTTACATTTTTGATTTCAATAATACCCTTCTTATTACCAACCATTTTACCAACAGCACTAAATGAAAAGGGTGCATTTCGCCCAGACCCTTGTGGTAGTGAAGTGTGTGTTATTTCTAAAGATAATACAGATGAAGATTTGTTGAAAGGAATAAAAATACCCACCTCAAGCCCTGGGTGATTAATTGAGACTTCCATGGGGTCATTGTTTCAAATACCACATTTCTCTTTTACATCTTCCATCATTGAATCAAACATTTTAGTTAGAAACTCAAATGAATTGTTGGCATCGAATTGGCCCGAAGTCACCTCACACACATGTGATTCTGATTGGAAGTTTCTGGATGTACACAATAACTGAGGATGAATAGAATACAATTTCTGTACAGAATGTACAGAAATTGTATTCTTAGCATAATCAGTCAACAACCTCTGTTTCTTGGTGATTACAACATCTTCTGTATCGCTACCGTCTGAATCACTGTACTCTACTAATGATCTTTTCATCTTTTGACTTTGAAAAACACCCCATGATGACTCACAAACAAGTATGAGATACCCCTCATCTGTCTGTCCCTTGTATACCTTTTTCATTTCAATTTTTCATCCACCTAAATCTAACTGATGGGGGAAAAAAGCGCGGAAATATTTCTTCAGTGCATTTTGGATCCTCGCATGTCAAATAAAAGGAACGTGATTTGAGGTGTATGGATACATTTCATCATCTATTGAATGCAAAAAAACATGGAATTTTCAACCATCAATTTTGATGACCTTGTAAAGATAGATGCTGGAGCCTGGGTATATGATGCACAATCAATATGGAATAAAAAAAATTTCTGGAGAAGATGACAGCTGCCTTCGAATTATTGGAAGCAGCATCACAATGTCCCGTATATCAATCAGCAGAATGTGGGATGTACAAAAGAGATTGAGAGAAGCCAAAAAGGATATCAGATAAGGCCTGGAGAACTGGGGGTTATCAGACGGGGAAGAATTGAATTAGCAAACATTTTTCATTTATTGAAAAATCAAAACAGCCTTTTTCATGGCTATCATATTATTAGAAAGAGTTTCTTTATACAATACCAATCATTTTTAAAAATTGCGCCCCCTATCCGCTAGCTGGTGAATAGAAATATTTCGGTAATGCTACCCTAAGATGATCGAGAATGTATTTTATTTTTGAGGGAAAGACTGACACTATGTTGTAAAAAATCTGGGAGGGAAATCTGAGAAAGTCAGTTTTTTTGCCTTGCATCAGTGTTAACTACATACAATAGCGAAATTCAACTGTTGAAACAACACGAAACAAAAATCACATTACCCACCCCCGCGAAACATGAGATAAAGTGCATTTTTCACCGTGTGAATGCAATAATAAAATATGAAGTATAACTTTTCCCCACATATGTTCAAGACAACGAAATTTTTCTCTGCATGGTAAATTATCTAACCAAGTTATTTTCTCTGTAATAATCGCCCACTGTTTGTTGGACATATGTTATATATTTTCCTGTCACTAAACAATTGGTGTCCAATTACACGGTTATTTCCTGAAAGTGTATGATCGCAGGCGTATTTTTGTACTGATACTCTACTGAATTATTGAAATTTACAACATGTGAGATATGCCTGTTTGAAAATTTAGTGATTGGATGGGATTTTTACCCATGGCTGCCACTCAGGCGAAAATCATTTAACAATGAATTCCCCATACCTCAATGGGATCACTATAAGTACAAAATTAACATAGGATTCTCCATAGGGTTTTCATCCATGGGTGGCACTCTGGGTACAAACACTGAATTCCCCATACCCCAATACTGCCACTCGGGGTTGGCACTCTGGCAAAAAGCATTTAGCACTGAATTCCCCATACCCCAATACTGGCACTCAGGTGAAAAAATGAACAGGATTCTCCATAGGATTTTTACCCATGGCTGCCACTATGGCAAAAAGCATTTAGCACTGAATTCCCCCTACCCCAATGGTGCCACTATGACGAAAAAATTAACATAGGATTCTTCATAGGGTTTTTTACCTGTGGCTGTCACTCTGGGTACATTACGTGTGCACTGCATTAAAGACCCCGATTCATCACCCCGATTTTTAAGTGATAAAGTCGGGGTGATCGACCCCGATTTCGTTACTATTAATATCCACTGGAGAATCCCATTCAAAGACAATTAACTACGATATCGTTACGACCAAGCATGAAGTCACACCACGAGAGTTAATTCTCAAACATGTGCAAGTGAATTCAAAACTAAAGGACACTTTTTTCTTCATCAAGTTCAAAATGTTATAAAACTATTAATTTGACAGATGTGTATGAAGGAAATCTGTTTATAATATGACGTTTTAATCCCCGGATTGTTTTTCAGATTACCAAACAAAGATACGATTCTAATCCCACCTACAAAACTCGGTCGTCCAATGAGACGCCGGCACAAATAAGAGTGACACCCCTGCATTTTGAACCGAAACACGTTGTGAAGCTGGTCACACTATTTGAAGACAGTTTGAGACGAAGAATAGTTGTTGGAAAGTGGAAACTTACTATGAATATATTAAAGATATACACATTTATTTAGTGTATAGGAATAAACAGTTTTGATGATAAAATAAACCACCAATTTTTTGCGCGATGGAAATATGAAATAATTTAAAAAAAAAAATAAATAAATAAAATTTTTAAATGTCATTTGCCGATGAAACATTGACCGGAAAAAATCTTAGTAATTTTAATAAATTGGGAAAAATTCTGATTTACGATTTTACATGAGCGAAGAGGGAATGTTTGTATGTGGTGGTTCTTGGGTCTTTTCACACCTGGGATGTTTCAGACCTGGTTCGCAGCCTGAGACGTTTCGGCGTCCATATATTGAATTATTATGCCAGCTAATGAAATTCGCCAATCACAGCCCCCCGAATAGTGGGACAGTACTATAAGTTACAGGACGTTCAGGTGGCGGATACGGTATCATATGAGGCGAGGTGAAAGCAATATTGGACGAGGCGGTACGCCGAGTCCAATATTGTTTTTGCCGAGCCTCATATGATACCGTATCCGCCACCTGAACGTCCTGTAACGTATTTATTATGCCTGCGAAAACAAAATAACAATCAAATTTGAACGCCGGCACATTTTCAAAACTGGTGCAAAACGCTTTGTAAGTTGTAACAAACGTGCACAGTTGTCTCCCTGTATGTGTATAATTTCCTTGACAACCGAGTCAACAATAACGCTTTTCTTCGCAAATCAATACTTTGTCTTGAGAGTGTTGAATGCCCCAAAACATCCGATTTTATACAATTCGATCAAAACAAATGTATCTCACATTTTTTCCCATTGACTTTCATTCATTTTCCTACAATTTCATCATAGTGGCACCATTAGGGTACAGGGAACTCAGTGCTAAATGCTTTTTGCTGTAGTGGCAGCCTTCACTACTCATATGTAACAAAAATATTTACAAAAAGTAACTAAGTAGGATGAGATATCTTGCAATATAACATTTGTTCGACGATGTTGAGTGTCAGAATAACAGAGGGGTTTGACAAAAAGCTGAAAGCTTATGTGCGTCATATCTCTGAACCATGAAATATATCAATTATATGAGGTGGTAAGAGACACTACTTAAACTTGCCCAAAGCTACCTAAGGTCATGACCCATATTGAAAATTATAATATAGTCTGGCCAGGTGCAAAGCTAACGGGATGGAGTATCGCATCCATGAACACAATATTGTATGGGGCATCGCCCCGGCCAGTGCAAGGCTAATAGTTTAAGCAAAGTTAGCTTGAAGCACAGGAAATTAAACGTGAGTTGTCAGAACATATGACAACTATACCTGATATTGCTTAAACCATGAATGTGTGAAAAATAAGAAAGATGGAAAAAAAATAAAGGGAAGAGAGCCAAGAAAGGACAGAGAAACCAGCTTGAACACGATGTCTATTGTCTATATATTCGTGGCAGTTAATGATATATGCAGCCTATGCACCTAACTTTGAGATGGGGCGGGGATTGAGGTGTTTTACAGTGTGATCGACACAGAGAATGACTGTAAAAGAGAGCTGAGGTAGATTCATCTACGAAAGAAATGCGATTTTCACAGTTAGTGAAAACGTCCATTTGATAACATAAAGTCATGAACCACTTCAAAAACAAACTGGTTCTCCTGGTTATTCAAAAATTCAGATCCAAAAAGAAGCCTTGCCACGTCAAGTGGGAAAGGTAGAAGCTTAATGGAATTATCACGAGCATTGTGAAGGCTTAGCAGTGGAGAAGATAGTGTCCCACCGTCTCACAAACCCCACAAAAAGAGACAGGTAATTTGAATACAGGTGGGAATTGAGGCTACTGCAACCCAGACGTAACCTGATATGGTAAATGTGAGCTATGCGGGACTTTGCACCACTATATAAAACTTAGGACGCCATTGGTTCATGGCACTTAAAAATATCTTGGATTTGGGCAGTGAAGCGTTTTCACGCACAGACATGGGCTGTCCCAGGCATCGGCGTTTTATTAAAGAATAGTGGTGGGTGAGGAACAGAGATGTTTTCTGCGTGATATCAACATGCTCTCTATTTTATGGGGGTTAAACTCCACCAGTCATGTCCTGGCCCAGTGTTCGATTGCGGCCACGTCTTGGTTGATTAAAGTCGGGGCTTGCTCAGAATTCTTTACTACTAAATACAGGGACGTATCGTCAGCAAATAGGCGTATATTACGAAATGAGGTTTTCGGGAATGTCGTTGATGTAGATTAAGACAGTATAGGGCCCAGTATCGAGCCCTGCAGAACACCAGCATTAATAGGTCTCCATGTTGAATCATCGGATCTTATTATTACCTCTTTGTTGTGACCTATCCTATTCTGCTCCTTATAGATGGCAGGGGATGTTCTCATATACTTAACCGTCTGCGGGACCACCTTCAGAGAGTAGCGTAGATAGCTTTCAATGCTGGGTGGGGGAGGGGGCACACATTTGTGGAATAAAAAACTTGTCCCACTAAAGATGCCAACAAAGACAATTTAACGTTTCTCTGAATATCTTCTCCTTTACAACCTCATTTTTTAACATTTCCGTTTTATCAACATTCTTTACTTTCAGTTGACATGCATTCCATTGCTCTCTGCATTTTCCTTTTGTTGAGTAACGTATATTCCAACACGGCTTTCACCTGCGATGAAGATGATTGTGATATATGCTGCGTCAATGATCCCCCTTGTTCAGAAAGCACTCCTGGCGTGGACCGATGCGCGTGAGTATTTAAATAGAAATCTGTAATTGAATAGTTTTACTCATAAACAATACTCTACTTATGTAGGTGGGATTTTACGTAGATCGCCGTACCTACCATATATTTGTCATCTCACTCATCAATGCTAACCAGCTATAAACATAATGCCGATATAAATATTTCTTATAGACCTATTTTCTTTTTGTACGTAATCTCACGTAGAAATAAAATTTTGCATGTACCGAGTAACCAATCTTTATAATATTGAGAGCACAGATTCAAACCGATGCATAACGTTTGTGCATCTGCACATTTCTAAAACTCCACAATTTACTTTGTGTGTATTTCTTACCAAAGCGTACATAAGTTTGTTATCCCCGGAATCCAGTTCTCTAACGAATCATCTTCCGGTTCGATATTTACATCATCGGCGAAAAGGTGTAAATGATTCCATTTCTTGCGCTTGTTTGTTTCTTCTTTCCAAGTAGTCAAACAAGTCAAACCGGATTAGGTATGTGTACGGAATATAAAGTGATTTTTTATCTTACAATAAGTATGTATTGAGTTGTTATTTATCCGACTACAGCGTGTATAGAGGCCCCCGATGAAAATGTTTTATACAAGAGCGTGCATGGTTATGATTTGTTTATATTGTTATATCTAGAATATCACCAGCTTTTGAAGGACGGTTTCTATGTACAAGGAAAAAACACCTTTCAAAAAGAACAATTACTGAATTATAGAATTATATTGTTTTTATGCCATGTGTATACCATGGTTGATAAGTGTATTCAACGTAATCCGATACAATAGAGACATTGGGAAATAATCTACGCACAACACGCGCGGATCCAGCCTATGTGTACGCACGTCATGTGACAACTCATCTCTCATCTGATTAAACACTTCTGAGCTTAGTTGTGGCGTGAATGAAATGCTTTGATAACAACACAGTGTCAAGTTGGAGTGTAAATATAATGCAGAAATATTTGTTTAAAATATTAACTTCATCCACTAAATGCAAGTGAAATCGTAGTATAAATAGAGAATAACACTCGCGAAGAGTAAGAGTACGAATCAATGACCATTGTTGGGTTTTTTTTCTGTATTTCACACTCGCCTTTGTCGCTCGTGAAATACAGGAAAACTGCATTTGGAGTCGTTGATTCCAGTTGCCCTTACTCCACCCTAGTTGTAGTCTGTCTTAACCTTAATATTTCATTTCGTATCGAACAAAATCGATTTGGTCGGGGGATGATATTGAATGAGAAGCCGAAGGCTACGAGTTCAATATTATCCCGCCGGCAAAATCGACCGAGGGCGGTAAAACATGACAGTTCGAACGCTTATGCTGTTCTGGATTCATTGCACGCCTACAGTTTACTCCGAAAAAAATATTAAAAACATAAATTATTGCCAAAAATAACCCAAACATAAAACAGAAATAGCTAAATAGTCCACGGACGTGATCCGTATTGTTCAAGAACGGCACAAAAACATTTATTGTTCGCTTCGATTTTTGCAGAAAAAGCGTGTATTTTATACAAATAAAATCATAGGCGTTCAATTAAAGCATTTACCACCTCTATAAATATTTGATGACTGGAAGGCGATCCGATCACAACAAAGGCCAACAATACTGTAGTGACAAAAAAAAACAAGGTCTGCAAGTTTAAATCACCACCCCCAAATATTTAGTGAAAGAAGTGTAAATGCTATGACGAGAATGTTTTGAGTGATTTTGTAGAGACGTACCCTGTCAGTTGTTAATATACAGCCTGTACCCTTACAACCATTGTTCTATTGCGATTTGCTAAGTCATTTAACGAAGTTGGAATGACTTATACCCTGATTCGGGTGTTGCATATTTTAAAATTTTACTACCAACTGACGTGTCACCCCTTCTCCACCAACGCCACCTATTTCCCCTTCTCGAAATTTCATCTAAATGTGGTGTCGTCTTTGGAAATTACCAAGCGCTACTTTAAGGCCGAACGTTGAGGTGCCATCACCTAGGTCAGCCCCCACATGACGTACCGAGATGTGGTTATGTGCCAGTACTCAATGTGTAACAATATGTACACATAACATGTGGCACATTGGCACATGTTCGATCTGTCGATATGTGCCTATGTGAAAACACACAATGTGCATACAACATGCGCGAAACGTAGGCTATACGATAAAAAAATATACAGGCATTTACATTCCATAGAAGGGATTCTAAGAAATGTGGCACTGGTGTGTGGTTGAATGTGCGTGTGTTAGAATATAGTGTGGACATGGCACATGCAGCACATGGGTATATGCTACATATGCTGATATGTACTTGTGTACTAGTGCACAATGTTTGCATAAAATATGAAGCACATAGGTGATAAAAAGGGATTCTATAGACTTGTACAGATTGTAGTTGGGATTCCATGAAACGTGGAATTGGCGTTTGGTTGAATGTGTGCGTGTGTCAGTGTACAATATTCACACAGAACATATATCACATGGCCATATACTGCATTTGCTGATATGTGCTTGTGGGTTCGTACACAATGTATGAACAACATATACAACACACAGGCACAAACGATATAAAACAGTATTCTATAGACATAGACAGGATACAGAAGCGATTCCGTAAGTGTGATTTCTACCCGACGACGTGAAATGGGATTCCGTCATGTGATATAAAACTCTTGAGAGTATAAAAAAGGAATTACCGTAATGTTTTCATTTCTCGTTAGGATATTGAATGGAAACAAAAATTGACAGACAATTTTCTCCCAAAGTCGACTAAAATATCCATTCACATCATAATTTATTCATAATCGAGGTTTTTTAATGGAATATTCTTTAAAATGAAGCACAGCATACATAATACTGTAATGAGTCATAATTCCTTGGTGGGATTGGTTTTTCAAAATAAAAAAAAATAAAATATTACCTTTTATGTCAACAAAACCAAAAAGTCTGATTTAACAGAAACGAAAAGTCTTTTGATAGAAGATGCCATAACAAAAAGAAAAAGACAAGGACAGAACCAAAAGAAGTTCCCTTTTACGCACCAATATCTGTAACACGCCGCCTGAGTGATAGAATGTTCTATGTCCCATAGGGGAATAGAACATTCTAGCACTCAGGCGACGAACATACAAACGCTTACGGTATAAGCAGCAGTCACTTAATTATGGGTTTAGAGCTCATGCACATATGCCTGCATATGTCATGATTTACAGAAACGAGATTCTTCCAAAGTGCATATCACTGCATATCATAATAACAAAAATATGAAAAGATTGTTTAAATTTGATTTAAAATAAAAGGTTTCTGGGAAAAAGAATAACTGAGTTTCATTTGCAAGGTAAACACCGAGAAACTAGATTTGTCAGAATAAACTATGCATTTAGTTGCCTGATTTGGTTTGCTTGGGGTTTTACATCGCTTTCAACAACTATAGCTAGATGATGCTTATTGGTAGTTCCCAAGATGAAGGTAGAATTACTAAAACAGATCCACTGGATGGCCTAAGGAATCCACCAACCACTTGGGAGAAACTAACAAGCTCATCCACAGAGATTTCAATATTATGATAAAACAAGAATTCGCTACATCAGTATAGTAAAATGTCTATGTGACAGTCAGGGAGTCACTGGTGTGCATTAACAACCTGACTGTCAAACGTGGACCTCTTATAGCTGGGCCCACAGGGGATTCAAGCTATACAGTAATGTGTCTCTAAACTGATGTGAATCTGGTAAGTCTTGAAAAATGTACCTTATAGAGTAAATGGAAACATATTTGAAGATATAAAGATATGCATTGAACCAGTGTGCATTATATGTTTCGAGTTGGTATTCTAGTACCGAAGTTTTGTATACAAAATGTATGAGAAGGGAATAGGTCCCCAAAAATGTATTAGAAAAATATGCAGGAAAGGGTGGGTGATCAAAATATCTGCAAAATATAACCTATGTTCACGCATCCCCACCCCCCCCCCCCCTCATGTGCCAATCGGGGGCTCTAGTGTGATTCGTTAAATTCATAACTGAGTATTTTGTCACAATCAATCGAATACATCATGCTGTATCTTTTTTTAATTTTTTTCAGATGCTTGTCGATTTTTTGTCCCGATCATCAAACGGGATGTGACTGTTGTAAGTATCTTAATATTTTTCATATATTAGCCTGTTAATTATCGTAAATTATCTAAAAGATATTTCTCGATATCCATAGAATTGATGGATAACAATAAATATTCCTCAGTATCTTCCGAAATGACGTCAGCTTCCTGGTCGTTGTTATTGTTTTCAAACGTATGTGTTTGCAGTCGAATTGGGCTGAATGTTGAGCTGTAAAATGCCTCGTGAGTAGTATAAAAGGTGCATTTCTGCCCTTTTTACCAGGACCTGACCAGGACGGCGAGGTCATGACCTCCGCCCAAATCGGCTGAGCCACTCCGATACCTCTGTGTCTGAATATGTTGGGCCTACTTCACTCCTCTGCTCCCAAATCTGTTGGGCTTCCGCCACCCCTCTGCACCCAAAACCTGATAGACATCCTCCTGTGCCCAACCCCGTTGGGCCCTCCATCCCTCAAATTCGTAGGCCTCTCTTTCCCATTCTGTGTTCAAACCTGATAGGTCTCCCATATTCCTGAAGCTATTAGGTATCATCTCTCTGTTCCCAAACCCGCTGGGCTTCCCAATCCCGCCTATGCACAAATCCGTTGGGTTCCCCCATCTTTTTTCCCCAATTCTGTTGGGCCTCCCAAACCCTGTGTGCCAAAAGTATGTACCCCCTCTACCTGTTACGCACCCCTCCCAACCTCAAAACAGGCTTGCGTTTGGCCATTTTTGGGGGGTGATAAGTGTATCATTGTTTTTAATCCTTCAGCCAACATTTTTACACAATACTTTTTTTTGTACGGCGACTGTCTCGTGGCGGCTGTCTCATAGTGATGAGTCTCTGATGGCGCAATTTCGCCGGGGATAATAGTTGACAATTATACACAGGAGATAAACCGTAATTTGGGCATACCGAAAGTGTTGATCGCCGAGGCGAAACATTTTTATCTTTAGAAACAAATTTTTAAAACTATTTATTTCAATCTACTTGTTGTCCTGCATATTTATAAATTAGGTGGTAGAGTATGCATGAAAACACAAGAATGCTGTAAGCTTTCATATTTATCACACGCGGACACCCGGAATTCGTGACTACTGGCACATTTCCAATGAACAAACTTTGTTTGATCATCTCGAAACTTTTTTTTATTTTATCGCAAACATTCCCTCTTCAGATATTTTGTTTAGCATATTTTCGACATCGAACAGAACCTCTAATATTATCACGGAGATAGGTCATCATGTCCCCGACAGAAACACACAAAGCTTATATTATCACGGAGATAGGCCATCATGTCCCCGACAGAAACACACAAAGCTTATATTATCCCGGAGATAGGTCATCATGTCCCCGACAGAAACGCACAAAGTTTATATTCAAGTGAAAAACATATTCGCGAAACGAAATGAATATTTGAGGAAACTAACTCATTTTTCACTGTACGCCCAGTTGTGTATGACCCTTATCGGTAGTCGCAGTGTCGTATAAAATTTAGCTGTGAAGTATGTTCAAAGAACTCCTGTTTCGACAACTGGAAATGGACTCCTGATAGCGAAGAATTCAAAATTTGTTTCACCAACAGCACGTAAGATGTAATAATACATACAGATACACGTGTATGTATACTTAGCCTACACTGTTTTCGCGAGTGAACGCATTTCATCCTTGAATAATCTGCCAGTGACTAAAAGTAGTAGTCCACTAAAAGCACTGCAAACTAATCATTCAATGTGTCGAGTTGAACACTAAACATGCATAAATTCTTTTTGAAATTAAATACCCTTCGACAAATAAGATTAAAAATAACAAGAAAACTGATATGTAAGCAATGATCCCAGTGGGGAATATACTATGAGAGGGAACATACTATAAAAGAAACGACCAGGAAAATGTTGCTCTAAACAGCGAAGTATTGAACCGGAAAACATCTACGCAAACTCGTGCTATTGTACGATGTCTTAAACTCTAACCATTTATGCTCTTCTTGATCTATCAAAATAGTATGTCATTTAACCCTTTACCCAACGCAGACGATATCAAAATTTATTATTTTAAATATAATTTTTTTAAATTTTTCAAAAAATTTCAACAAAACCATATCATGTGACCCCTCGTTGGAACGAGCTCGACGAGCTCGTTCCAACGAGGGGTCACATGATATGGTTTTGTTGAAATTGTTTGAAAAATAATATTTTTCAACTACTGAATTTGCATATTACGCGGGCGGATGCGGGCGATTCGTTGGGTAAAGGGTTAAAAAGAACATGGCAAATCAAACTTGCGTCTTTTAACAGACATGACATGTGAAACAAGGGGGGGGGGGGGTGGGGGGTGAGGTCAATCCCCATCAGCTTACCAACAGTATCCCATGAAATACCTTCGGGCTTATTATAAATGGAACAAACACATCGGGTTCCCCCTCACCAAAACTTTGTTAACTAGTGGTTGTCTGCATTCATATATAGCAAAACAGTTCAGAATGTTTAGTACGTCTAAACTATGAAAAATGTTGAAAAGTGTATTAAAAGCCTATACAATCTGTAAAACCTGTCTGGTCAAGGCTTAATCTTAACTAATATTGAAGCAATTGACACACATTTGAAATCTGAAAGCCCTAGGATACCAGTGGCTGCCTGCAATTATGTATAGCAAAACAGGTCAGAGTTTTTCCAAGTCCACACTACTCCTTCAATATTGGCATTGATGTCCTGAAAATTACTATTTTTGAAGATTCAAGTCCCATAATTGTGGAATGACAAAACTAAAAATTGTCAAAAAATGAAAGAGAGCTTCGTTTAATCAGTCTCAATAATGTGTGTATAAATTTTGAGAATCGGTCAAAACAAACTTGAGAAATGATATGACATAATGTGAACAATTGTCATTTTTTTACGATTGAAGACCCATAACTTCAGAATGATAAACCCGAAAATCGTAAAATTTAAAAGGAGTGTTGCCTTGATGGATTGTAACATTGCTACAAAATTTCAAGATATTCGGCGAAAGCATTATTGAGTTATCGTACGACATGTAAAACATTATCAATTTTTGAAGACTCAAATCCCATAACTCTGGTAAGAAAAAACCCAGAAAACCGTCAAAAACGAAAGTGGACTTCGTTGGATCAATTTCAGTATTGTGTATAAATATTATGAGAATCGGTCAAAGGAAACTTGAGTTATTCGAATTTTACAACCATTGTTTGGACTTTGTTATGTTTGGATGGGAGTGTAAATAAAACATATTTACTTTTTTCTTCAGATAGCTGCTATGGTACTGGAATGGCCGAGGGAGCGAATAAAATGGGCCTGGACATCCCCTACACACTGCCCCCACTACTTCCTTTTTTGTCCAAAATTGCTGCAAAGGTCCTAAGATTGTCTATTTCTAATTTACTGCTCTCGTTATTTAACAGTATAAGATTGGAAGAATTTTATTCGTTCCAATCTTGACATGGGTGGTGGGGGATAACCAGGCCTGGATACCCCCCCCCCCCCCGACATCTTGTCAAAGTACTGCAGCCATTCATAAGACCTTTGCAACCATTGTTTGGACTTTAATATGGTTAGATGAAAGTGTAAAAAAAACTCTTGCTTATATTGTTGCTATTAGATTGGGGAAAGGGGAAGATAATCATATTTTGACATGACTTGAACTTAAAAGGAAATGTTTAAATGTATGTATTCAAGAGTTTGAACAACTTTTTCAATGTTAATGCGATGAAAATTCAGTAAATAAATGTCATGTGATTATAAGTAGTTTTATTTTTAGTTTGTTGGTGGGGGATTCAGAGAAAGAGGAAATATCCCAGGATAACAACCCCTGGGCAGATGTCCAGGTGGGTGGGAAGATACTGTCGCACACCGGTTATAGGTGATGAAATTGTCTCAATTACGATTGAATAAATTTGGCTGTATCTCCATGTTGTGGTCATGATTTGCCATTGTGTAGAAATGTGTGATTTTAAATTCTAATAAATAAATAAATCAATTCACATCTTATTGGTGGCCTGCACAAGATAACAGATGCTGACATCCACTGAAAAAAAACTTTGGTAGGATGACATTATATTTGCTGTGCAAGAGTCATATCTTATTGATATCTATCACCCCCTTCAATCTAAGTGTTATATCAAGTGTTTTGTCAGAGTTACTGCCCTTTGTAAACTTATAGTTTTGTTTGAGATTTTCGAGCATCGAAGCATTTGGCGCAAACTTGGATTTTTTAAACATTTATTTTCTATTTTCTACTGTTAGTTTTATTCAGTGAATGTTATTTTTTTATGTTTACACGTTCTAGTTGATTCATTAACCCTTTACCTAACTTGAAAAGCAGACGACACTTGCAAAAAAATTCTTGAATAACTCATGTTTTTCATTTTTTGTCTCAAAAACATAGGTTATGAACCCCGAATTGGAACGAGCTCGATGAGCTAGTTCCAATGAGAGGTCATAACCTATGTTTTTGAGACACAAAATGAAAAAATAATGAAAATTAGTTGGCGATTTTTGAGAATAGCACTGGCCGGTTTTGGCCGTTACGTTGGGTAAAGGGTTAAAGAATTATGTTACATATTTGCTTTTGATTATCATATTCTACATTTTACTGTTTAACCTTAGGATGTTCAGCATTATTTGTCCACTAATACAACCTACCACACTTGTATTGGGCCCAGTGAGAAATATATTGTGGGGAGAAAATCCACTTACATTGTTCACATTATACCTATATTTGCGACATGTAACAAATACTCTGTTAAAAAGTAAGTTTATCTCAATATAAATTGAACATTTGTAATGGTGGATATGTAGATTCCTTTGTCTGTTTTATTTACTTTAGTTAAAATAGGACTGAATGTAGCTATATATTGTAATTCTGGGGAAAATTACGCATGACGCACCACCAGTTTGTGTCTGCATTAAAAATGTGGTTATTGAAGATGAAACAGGTCAGGTCAATAAAATGATAATTATTCTTAACTCTAAGCTGAAGTGATTTATACAAATGATTAACAAATGCTATTTACAATTGTTAAACGGAAAGCGTTCTCTTTTTAAATCTGCTTTTAGTGACTATGCATTTGCTGCTATTATTACATATGTTGGTCTATTGAGATGGTAGCTTGGTACATATCTCATGTAAAAATTCAGCGTTTTCAAAGAAATATTTTGAAGGCAAAAAGAAATATGTTTTGCGCCGGAATTTGATGCCATGTATCAAGGTTTTCTTGTTCCATTCAAGTTGTGGTGAAAAATGGCAATACTATGCAGTCTTCTCTTCCTCTCCTTTCCTCCAAACTCGTTTACCATATAACGTGACATTTCTGTCCTGAGAATTAAGGAAATGCCGTTGCTGTCGATCCATTCTTCAAATTTTCACCCAGCTCTTCAAATAATAATGGGCATGGCATTGCTAAGGTGTGTTGGATGCGCGAGAAGAAGGGTTTCCATCGGGTTTTCACCCCGAATCAAAATGGTCCAGCTACAGAATTCAATCCTTTAGTTAATATTTTTAAACAATTCTTATAATTTTTTACATTTCAACAAAATCACATCATGTAACCCCTCGTTGGAATAACCTCTACATGCTCGGTCTACTGAAGGGGACACACGATACGATTTTGTTGTACATTCTTATTTTCTCAACTGCTGAATTTATAAGTTTCGGGGGCGGACGCAGCAAAATTACATTTTTCATACTCCAATTCACTGTAATTTATCCAACTGAGGCTCTTGGCAGTCACAAATTCCAAATACAAATCAATATTTGGGAGGATTTTACTACTTTTCAATCCATATTTGGAGGACTTTCACTCACTTCAGTCTAAAAATTCCATATTTTGGCAAAAGTTTTGACATGTTTGCAAAGATTCCATCGGCACTCTCTTTCTAATTTCCAACTTTTTCCAATTTTGGTCTTCGAATTTCCAACACTGTAAAGTTGACGAATGTCTACCTTCGTCTCCCTCTGCCGGAACGTCCCTGATAGTGGGGCTGATTTGTCTTTGATATTTGTGGCTTCGAAATCAAAACTTTCATTGAGCTATTACAACATTTATAAATGTGTTGAGATAAATCCCTTCAACAGAATGTTCATCAGGAAAAGAAGGAACTCATTAAAAAGTCTTCGCAGTCAGCGTTATTAAAAAAACGACTTGGACAGGTTCATCCTCCATTTATGTGGCTATATATTTCTCGCTACAAGAACAACTGTGTTTACATTCAGAATATGTTCGGACATTAAAACAGTGTTTTCCCATTTAATCGTATTAAACTCAAGTCTATGGGTGAGCGACATCACCCGGGGTGTTCGCAGACGCTGGACAGCAGTGTCCCTGGTCCTTAGTCCATTCGCAGTGTTGAAGAAGGAACATATGTTTTGTTTTGTTTTGTTTTTTTGTGGGGGATGATAGGTAGATAGCCAATCTGACTATGTCGTCTCCCTACGATATGTGCAGAAAGAATTCTGTTATTAAAACTTTGTACTCAGAAATGTCTATTTTGTATACAATGCTCATGTCGTACAATAAAGTATTATTATTATTATTATTATTAACAACTCATTTAAATTATGTAAAATGTAATTTGTTTTCTTTATTTCAGAGTAATGAAGAAGAGAACAAAAGCTAGAGTAATGGAGAAGAGAACAAAAGCTCATGTGAGCTCTCAATGACATTTGAATAAAGAGAATCAGCATCATTATGTTGTTTAGTTTTTATTTAGTTACAACACCGATTTATTATCTATTTCTCACGTGTCTGTATGTCTATCGGTCTTCCGTTATGTATGTCTGTTCTTTTTTTAAATTCTTACCTACGCTTCAATCATTAATGATACGAAATAAATAGACAACACAGAAAGAAACATATTCGGCTAAAATCAAATTTAACTCCTAAATAGATACAATATCTAAAAGGTACGCAACGAACTCGTCAGAAAAGTTTTTACTCAGCACCGGGATGCACGTTTTGGATAATATTGTGAATATTGCTAGCGGATAGTTTGAGTTGTGGAGGACTGGGGCGTGTTCGTGTGTAAGATAAACGCACCCATGTATCATGGAATCTGGAAACGCAAACTTGTGTCATTAACAATCATGAACTATAAACAATTCACTCCAGGGGTTGGGTGGAGAATGAAACAACTGAATAGAGAAAAGGAACAAAAACAATATATATCATTCGGGAGTGCGAACCAACAATTACAAGAAGGTGGTCTGACATATGTCACATAACATTTTGACTGGAGTTAGGTAGAGTGGGACTTCTGTTTAAGTATTTCGAAACAAGTTTCCTGTTTAGTGAATGCCTTTGAGTGCTATTTCAGCGAGAGACGCGTTCATCGTGGGTTTATCGATAAATGAATGCTCGTAATGCTTCTCATAATAGCAGCATCATAGCTGAGCAATTGCTCTATTCCTGGACGGTGACCTGACGTGTACCACTGTTCATGGCCAAAAAGTAGTTCAGCAATCTGAACGCAGCGGCTACCCCACTACGTTCAGATTCCGTCCATTCAATTTCTCAGCATGCATATCGTCCAAACGTGACGGGAACTTTGGCCGTAAAAATACTTAATAGAGTACGCATTCAGAACCGCGAAAAGCGCCGTTCAGGAAGTGAGCTCTATATGTAACACACATGCGTATGTTAAGAAATCCACAATTTCCAATCAATCAGTATATCTTACAAACCGAAAGTTGTGTTTGCCGGTTTAACCATCGGGGGCGGCCATTTTTTCGTTCAAAATTGAATTCTGGGATAGTTGAAACAAAAAATAGCAACAAAAACAAGAGAACCCACCGCATATTGGCCGCGTCAATCTTGCCGAATAAATTACTTTATTATTTCTTTCAACTTGAACACTGGCTTCCTAGAATTCAGTATTAAATTAATTTTTATCACTTGAAAATTTTAAAATACTACTTTTTACTCTTTAGGTTTATTCCTGCCAATATCAAAAGCTGACAAAACTACCGACGGTAGAAAGGATCATTTTCTTTCAATGTTCTCTTCTAGGTCTAACCTAATTCACATATTTATTGATCACATTCTTCTCTTATCTACTGTCACCGATAGAGCAATTACTTATTCCCATTAAGACAGTGTCTTTTAGATTGAATGAGATTCTGTTTACCATGTATCGTGAGATTATTATTATCCTCGATGGGTATCTGGATGGGATGGAGAAACCTCACCCGAGGGGCAAGATATTTGAACCAGACACGAGGCTTGCCCTTAGACCTACTTCTTATGGAGCCTCGGGTGGATAGCGCAAACTTTAGTGGTGGAAGACGCTGTTTTCCGAATTTGCTCAGCAGCTAGCTTGAAGACGCAACTAAAGTTGGAGAGCCTCACAGATATTCGCCGTTGCTCGGTGGTTTTCTTCGGTTACTCCGGCTTCCTTCACCCCTAAATTTGTCCGACACGATATGACCATGGATGTTGATAGTCTCGTTAAAACCCAATAAAAATATAAATAAATCAACAAATGTGTGCGTGTATGACCCTGGGTTGCTTGGTAGCTAAGTCATAATTATGAGATAACTAAGTCATAATTATGAGATAACTAAGTCATAATTAATTAAAAGTCATAATTATGAGATAACTAAGTCATAATTATGAGATAACTAAGTCATAATTAAAAGATAACTAAGTCATAATTACGTGTTATTAAGTCATAATTATGAGATACCTAAGTCATAATTATGACATAAAAATCTTAATTACGAGATAACTGAGTCATAATTGCGAGATAACTAAGTCAAAATTATGAGATAACTAAGTCATAATTATGAGATAAATCCAACTGCATTCCACGTGACACGAGTACGCCCCCATTGGCCTTTAAATATACCTGCATCGATAATGTCAGTTCCATTTTGTTCTCACTGTACTTGTGACCATTCGCGTCAGCTTGTCAAAAATGGCAAAAAAGCCTGGCTTTCATGGCTATTGTGTGTTTTTTTTAGCTCACCGAAGGGGGCTAAACTTATCACTTGCCGATCGTCGTCCATCGTCATCCGTCCGGCGTCGAGAACATTTTTCAAACGACTTCTTCTCTGAAAGCGCTAGGTCGATTTGCTCGAAACTTGGTATGAATGTTCATTACCATATGTCAATTCAAGTTTGTTCAAGTGAAATGGACATGCCCACTTGGGGCTCCATAGGGGGCATAACTCTGATAGTACCCTATGTATATTAGAGAAATTACTAAAAAATCTTCTTCTTCCGCACAAGTGGGCACAATCATTTGATATTTGGTATACAGCATTATGGGGTGGATCTGATTCAAGTTTGGGCCCACTATAGAAGCCCAAATTCGAACTTAGTGCATTTCAGGCGAATTTCTTAAAAATATTCTTCTCCAGATCCAGCAAGTAGAATCTTTTGATATTTGGTATGCAACATTGTGGAGTGCATCTGATTCAAGTTTGTTCAAATTGGCCCCCTGGATTCACATTTGGGCTCAGTATAGAAGGCCGAATTCGAACTTAGTGCATTTCAGGCAAATTTCTTAAAACATCTTCTTCTCCGGATCCAGCAGGCAGAATCTTTTGATATTTGCTATGCAACATTGTGGGGGGATATGATTCAAGTTTATTTAAATCGGCCCCTGGATTCATATTTCGGCTCACTATAGAAGCTCGAATTCGAACTTAGTGCATTTCAGGCAAATTTCTTCAAAAAATCTTCTTCTCAAGATCCAGCAGGCAGAATCTTTAGATATTGGGTATGCAACATGCTTAGAGGTGAGATTCAAGTTTGTTCAAGCCAAGTCCCTGGGTCCATATTTGGGCTCACTGTGTGGTAGCCCGAATTATAACTTAGTTTAAAATGAGGAATTTTCATTAAAAATCTTCTTCTTCTTCGGATCCAGCAGTCGGAATGTTTTGATATTTGGTATGCAGCATCCTTAGGGGGTGAGATTCAAGTCTGTTTAAACCATGTCCCTAGGTCCATATTTGGGCTCACTGTGGGAGCCCGAATGACAACTTAGTTCAAAATGAGGAATTTTCTTTAAAAATCTTCTTCTTCACATCCAGCAGTCGGAATGTTTTGATATTTGGTATGTAGCATCCTTGGGGGGGGGGGTGTTCAAGTTTGTTCAAGCCATGTCCCTAGGTCCATATTTGGGCTCCTGTGGGAGCCCGAATTATAACTTAGTCAATATGAGGAATTTTTTTTTTAAAATGTTCTTCTTCAGATTCAGCAGTCATAATGTTTTGATATTTGGCATGCAGCATCCTTAGGAGGTGAGATTCAAGTTTGTTCCTGCCAAGTCCCTGGGTTCATATTTGGGCTCACTGTGGGAGCCCGAATGATAACTTAGTTCAAAATGAGGAATTTTCTTTAAAAATCTTCTTCTTCAGATTCAGCAGATGAATGCTTTTGATATTTGGTATGCAGCATCCTTAGGGGGTGAGATTCAAGTCTGTTTAAACCATGTCCCTAGGTCCATATTTGGGCTCACTGTGGGAGCCCGAATGACAACTTAGTTCAAAATGAGGAATTTTCTTTAAAAATCTTCTTCTTCACATCCAGCAGTCGGAATGTTTTGATATTTGGTATGTAGCATCCTTGGGGGGGGGGGGGGGGGGGATTCAAGTTTGTTCAAGCCATGTCCCTAGGTCCATATTTGGGCTCCTGTGGGAGCCCGAATTATAACTTAGTCAATATGAGGAATTTTTTTTTAAAAATGTTTTTCTTCAGATTCAGCAGTCATAATGTTTTGATATTTGGCATGCAGCATCCTTAGGAGGTGAGATTCAAGTTTGTTCCTGCCAAGTCCCTGGGTTCATATTTGGGCTCACTGTGGGAGCCCGAATGATAACTTAGTTCAAAATGAGGAATTTTCTTTAAAAATCTTCTTCTTCAGATTCAGCAGATGAATGCTTTTGATATTTGGTATGCAGCATCCTTAGGGGGGTAAGATTCAAGTTTGCTCAAGCCATGTACCTAGATCCATAAAATTTGTCTCTCATGACTTCATTCCTTTGTAGAGTTGATGAACCATGTCTAACTGAATGTGACCCCAGATACTTCTTTGAACCACTTTGGCCGGTGAGCGATTAAGGCTCCTTGGGGCCTCTTTTCTTTATTCCTTTGACGTACACTGATAGTTGTAAACCTTGCCAGAGGTACATGACATTGTCTCAATTTGTGTGTTCGAATTTAGTCCTTTTTTCTGACTGGAGAAAACATTCAACTCTCCGAGCCAAATTTTCAGAGGGAAATTGTTTCTGTAATATCTTCAGCGTTTACGCGGTCGAAAAGTTTTATCTCCTGAGTGGAATTTCGGTACCGTGTTTTAACACAGATCCAGCAAAAATAGAGGGGACGCGCGCCAGGTGCGCACCCCATTGGGTTCGCCTCACCCCCACCCTAGGATCAGATTTATAGCATCGGCCGAAGGCACATGTACAACAGATGTGCAGTTCTCTTGATACGTCCAAGTACACACCGGCGCCGTTATTCCAAGAATGCAAAGTGGATCAAGCCATCATCAGGGTTAATGTTTTGATCTCCAACTAATGCCACCCTCCCCCCATTCCCCAAAACATGCAATTAAAATTGAGTGAAATTAAAAGGGACTCGCAAACATATCATTTTGTGACGAGCATGAGGAATCACCGCTCGTGATTCTCCAGTTGTCTGTGTGTATGTGTGTGTGAGTGGGGGGGGGGGGGGGGGCGGGGGGGGGGAGAGAGTATATGTGTTTGTAAACCAATAGGTCGACGGTTCCATCCTGGCCCGCACAATTCGCGTTCTTTCTTTTTACAAAACACGTGGGAGCACATTGGCGCTGTGTACCCCGATGCGCTGCACGCCGGGTGCGCTTGCCTTCAACTTCTGCTAACCCTGCTTCGGTCGGTGTAGTAAGTCGGAGAGCCTCACAGATGTTCGCCGTTGCTCGGTGGTTCTCTTCGGTTACTCCGGCTTCCTTCATCCCTAAATCTGTCTGACACGATATGACCCTGGATGTTGATAGTCTCGTTAAAACCCAATACAAAGGTAAATAAATCAACAAATGTGTGCGAGTATAACCCTGGGTTGCTTGGTAGCTAAGTCATAATTATGAGATAACTAAGTCATAATTATGAGATAACTAAGTCATAATTACGAGACAACTAAGTCGTAATTATGACATAATAAGTCATAATTATGAGTAACTAAGTCATAATTATGAGATACCCAAGTCATAATTATGACATAATAAGTCATAATTACGCGATAACTAAGTGATAGTTTCGAGATAACTAAGTCATAATTATGAGATATCTAAGTCAAAATTAGGAGATAAATCCAACTGCATTCCACGTGACACGGAAGTGCGCCACCATTGGCCTTTAGGTATGACTGCATCGATAATGTCAGTTTTGTTCTCGCGGAAAGCTTTTCGAAAATGTCAAAAAAGCATGCAGTTTTAACACCGAATGCGATAAGCTTCTATTTTATGGCTATTGGTTTTACTTTCTCTCTCTGATGTACACTAATTGTTGTAGGCTTAAACCTTGTAAGATGTTGACCACAAGTACATAGGCCCACGTGTTCGAATTTATTCTGTTTTCTAACTGGAGAATACATTCACCTCTCCAAGCCAAAGTTACGAAGAGAGAAATTGTTCCCGTTATCTTTGACGTGTACTCCGTCGAAAATTCATTTTGCTTTCGGAACAGCGGGGAAGATAGCTTTCGCGGGTTTGTGAATTTAAGGGGGGGGGGGGAGTATGGGATCAGACATTTTCCCAACAATTTCCCAACAAAATTTAGACTTGGAACACTCCTTGAAAGCGAAATTTCTACAATTCTGCCTTTCAAGTCCGGTTAATTACCAAACATTCAGTCGAAAAACAAAGCGTTTTTTTTGCCAGAATAATATTAAGCTTCCTTGCGTTATCCAAACTTATACAACAAAGATGACTCAAAATTGTTACACCGGTCCAAAAATGTTCAGATAAAATTGGTGGGGGTGGGAGCGTCGCCCCTTCGGCAGCCCCTATTATTCACGCCACTGTTTCAGAATATGAAAAAAATGGTTGTCCTGAAGTCGATATGACTCATTTTCTGAGCATTACAAGATTGAGTGGGGAGAATTTCGATGTATAAGAAAAAATAAACTTTTTTATTGGAGCTTTTCAGCCCAGACTACAGCGGACCGTGATCTAAATATAAAATCAACAGTGGGCCTATAACTTCAAATCGAAAACAGCGATGACGCCCATGTACACCGTGCATAATATGAATTGAAGCTGTCCGAGGAAAGAAGAAACGAAGTAGCAACAAGCCTTCACTCCTTATTGTCAAGTGCATTATGGTTGAAACGCACATACATACGCAATGGGCGCTGTACAAACAGGCAGTAATTGTCGTTAATGACAATGATACTCGTGAGAGTGAAAGGAGGTTACCTAATCTTCAGGTAGAATATGGGTAACAGTGGCGTAGAAAGGGTATGTGTTGGAGGTGAGGGCTGCTTCGGCTGCAATGCAATGTATTCCCCCATAAATTAGCATATCAGTAGGTTTAGAAGCTTTTTATGGTAAATGTTTGAAACATATTCGCGAAATATATTAATGTTATTTTGGCCAAAATGTGGGTTTTAGACTGAATTTTTAACAATCAAGGTGCCATTAAAAAAAAACATTTAGTGCTTTATGGAACTCAAACTTCACACCTGAATTTTTTGTGTAAAAATAACAATGCCTGGCTTTATTTGTCTCAACTGATCTTCTGAGTGTTGCTTTCAAAAGACTATGACGGAATAACTTTAATGTTTATAGGCCTATCCATGTTTACAAAATAAAACATCAGCTTAAATTTAAAACTGCCTTTAACCCGACAACGTATTGTTTGATGACCATATCATTAACTCGTTCTGAATGCCAAAACGGTACAAATTGGATGCCCAATTCTAAAATCTGTCGGGAATTTTTTTGGTCGGTCGGGAACTTTTTGGCTATCACCGCACACCCCGGAGAGATTTCCTACGGTGGACGAGGGTTGTTTTACAGCAAACGCGTTTGACTTCACGTCAAACCATTAACAGAACATTGTTCGGGCAGGGCGGGGGTGGGGGCGGACGTTTCTGGTCAGTTTAACGCAAGCTAGAACTTACACAGAATGCATCTGCTTCTTGACAGAGCGATTTTTTAGGAAAACAGTCATGTTATCTGGCTATTGGACATGATTGTGATTTAAGATTTCGTTAAAACCCACCTTAAGCTCAACTCAGTGACAGTGGAAAAGAGGCGGGAGAAGAGGGGTAGCTAACAAATTGTAGAAAAATTTGGGCTTGTTGAAAAATTGTTCAGGCTTTCCTGTAATAAAATACTGCAAATCTACAAGGAAAATTAAAGTTGTTCGGACCAAAACGTGTGTTTTTACGCTTAATTTTTGATAATTAACCTATTTGAAATACCAAAACGTTAGAAGTTTGTTCCTAAGTTTAAATTCTGTCGGGAAATCTTTTTCTTGTGTCGCAATTGAAAGTTGGGGTACGGTGGGTTGTCTGCGCCTGGTCGAGTTTTCTGCAACAGTCATTTAGGAACGAAATGTAATAATCACAATCAGATCCGATTTTCAAGGGTTTTTAGATCGTCGGAAAAATTTTGTGTCATTTTTATAGTAAAAGTTTTGATAACACAAGAAAGTTTAGTCCAGCATACTGGCATTGGCGATAACACCTCGAGTCTCGTCGGAATGCTTCAAAATGCGATAGATTCCCGCACAGATCTTTGGTGGAAAGAATTTTCACTATAAAATCAATTAAACGTAATTCTGATTAATTAGATTGATAAATTTGTTATTTAGAACATCTTTCGAACCCACGCTGACCGTCAAAATAATTGTTCACATCTTAAAATGCTTTTATTCAACGAAATTGGACACTTCGGTAAAATGTCTAACGAAAAAGCAAACGTTCCACACTTGTGTCACCCTGTCACGAATCGCAGTATACAAGAAGACGGAACGGCACGTATTTTTTCAAACGGACGACTTTCTACTCTCGGCTAAAAAAGAGGCGTCCGAAGTTTCTCAAATTTAATGTTCACCGACACACAGAAGGGAGTGGGAAAAGGTGCAGCCCAGTAATGCTTTGCAATAAACACACAAACATATATAGTTTTTCAAAACAATTATTCGACCCCGCAAATGAAATAATCTCAATCAGAGACGTGGAGGTGGTTGCCACTCCCCAAATGATCGACTGAATATCAAATTGGAATCCATAAGACCCAACTTCAACCTTATACATCTATATTTCCAAACTGCGTTCAATATTTTTGATCCAACTGGCTAATATTCTGATTATATACGTTAATAGGGTCAGACACCAATCAACATTCTTGTCCCGACTGGCTAATGTTCCGATGATATCGAGTCGCGACCCACACGAATACACCCCAACCGCACTCCACTCTAACCAGAACCGTCCTCTACAGCGACCAAACCGTCCGCTGAGCAATTTCAGCCGCACCGTCCTCCAGAAAAAATCGGGGGGGGGGGGGGGGTGGATGGGGGTGTGGTAAAGATATGACGCCTGCTTACACATATTATTTTTTTATCAAGTGTCGAAAATTACCGGCAGTAATTTTCAACACATATTAACAAAACAATATTTGTAAACAGGCATTATTTCTTTACGGGATGTGGGGAAGGTGAGGACTGGGGGAGAGGCTATTTGCTGTTTACGAATATTGTTTTTTTTATCAAGTGTTGAAAATTAACGGCAGTAATTTTCAATACTTTACGGGAGGTGGGGCTCGGGGAGAGGCTGTTTGCGCATATTATTTTGTATGAAGTGTTAAAAATTACCGGCAGTAATTTTCAATACCGATACATAATAACAAAATAAAATTTGTGGACTGGCATTATTTCTTTACGGAAGATGGGAAGTGGGGAGAGGGGGGGGGGGGGGGGGCTGTGGGAAAGGCTGTTTACGCATATTATTTTTTTTATCAACTATTGAAAATTACAGGCAGTAATTTTCAATACCTAATAACAAAAGATAACATTTGTGATAAGTCCCCCCCCCCCCTCCCCACGGGAAGGTGGGGTGGGGGCATATCTTTCGAGAACGACTAGTTAGTCACACTCCAGTGGGAAACAAATTCCAACAAGCCGAAAATCAACAAACAAATCCTAGCGATTTACAAGCATCCGCACCCCCATCCCAACCCTCCAAAAAAAATCAACCCAGATATTCAATTGGAACACCTTAATCAATAAAACAACCAAATCCGCCCAGCGTAATGTGCACCAAGAAGACAGTTTACAATGCGTCGGCTGAGTGCTAGAATGTTCTATGATATGTCCCATAGGGGACATAGAACATTCTAGTACTCAGGCGATCAATGGTTTACATGTAATAACTGTATATATGTTGTGAATTACGCCGAGTGGATTTGGTCGCGTCATTATTTTTTTTATAAAAAAACCCCATGTAACTCGTCCTTTGAACAAACTAGAAGAGCTCGATCCAATGAGAGGTTACCTGATACAGTTTATTTTAATGGACAAAATGATAAAAAGTAAAGAATAAAATGAGGAAGTCTTCATTATTTATTTATGGGTGTTTAAGGTCACATTTTTGCAGCTATGGCTAATTGAGTAGTCTTCATTAGGTAATATGTTAACGGAAATGACAATGAAGAGAGATTGAGAGAAAGATGAATCGCGTGAAGTGTAGGGACTTACTTATGTCGTTCGATGAGCTGGATGCCTGGAACTATTGTGCTTCTATTTGATTGCGAAACTGTCGAGCCTGTCAGAAAATATCTGTCAGGTTATTCCTCGTGGTACTGAATTTATTTACTTATTCGTGCTTAGCGCCACGTCAGCATATAAGGGCATATCGTGATGGTAGTGCGTGGAACTGAATGTGATTTAGAATTAAAAGTGCACTTTCCGCGTCCGAGTTCTATTTTTCAATATTACTGCGATGACCTTGACATAGTCCTCCTTGTCACTTGGAAATTATCCACACTTCAGAAACGAATTTTGTCGAATGAAGAATTTCTGTTACTTTCTCATTGTTATCCTCATAGATGTTTACTGTATATCTCACCACTTAGTTTCATTTAATTTCCCTGTGTGACGGTGTCGTTTTATGCCTTCAACATGAGTTTTATTGGATTTTACTTTCAACGGTTTGCAGATTGAATTCTGCTATCGGCTTTTTTCACAATAGTACTAGACTCCGCGTGTGCATACACAATAGAGAAGTTTAGTTTACTGGACTTGCCCCTCCTCACCCCTCCTCACCCACACACCCATCTGCGAAAAGTTGTCCATGCCCCTGTTCCGAAAACAAAAGAAAATTTTCGACGGAGCAGTGCTGCGGCGCAAACGCAAAAAGATAACAAACAATTTCCCTTTTTGTAAATTTGGCTCGGACAGTTGAATGTATTCTCCAGTCAGAAAACACAGAGTAACTTTGAACACACATGTACATCGGACAAGGTTTATAACTACCAGTGTAAATCATAGGAAGAAAAAAAACAACACGATAGTCAGGAAATAGAAGTTTACCGCGTATCATTGGTATAGAGCAACCTTAGTGGGGTCAAATTCAAGGCTGTCCAAATCAAGTCCCTGGGATCATATTTGGGCTCCCTATGGGAACTCGAAATTTAACTTAGTGCAATATGGGGAATGGTATTAAAATATTCTTCTTGGATTCTACCAGTTAGAATCTTTTGATATTTTGTATACAGCATCTTTTAGAGGTTCATATTCAAATTCGATCAATCTTGCCGTAGGATTAATATTTGAGCTCTGTATGAGAACCCGAAGTTTTACTTGGTGGAATAGGACGAAATTTATTTTAAAACCTACTTATAGAGATCTAACTGTCAAATCTCATTATATTTGGTATTCTGCATCTTTGGGGTGGAGTGGGTGCAACTTGAAGTTTATTCAAATCTTGTCCCTGGGGTCATATTTGGACCCTCTGTGGTTACTTGGAACGTTAATTTAGTGCATTCTGAGGAATATTCTTTAACAATTTTCTTCAGATCTATCTGTCAGAATCGTTTGATATTTGATTAGTATCTTTATTCCAAATTGTTTTAACCCTTTACCCAACGAAATGGCTACATCCACTCGCGTAATATGCAAATTCAGCAGTTGAAAAAATATTAATTTTCAATTTTTTTGTAACAAAGCCATATCATGTGACCCCTCTTTGGAACGAGCTCGTCGAGCGTCCGAATGTTGAACTCAGTGCAATATGAGGAATATACTTTAAAAACCTTCTTCTTCAGATCTACAATCCAGAATCTTTTGGTATTTGATTTGCAGTACCAAAAGAGCCGTCAAATTCCAGTTTGTTAAAATCAAGTCCCGGGGTTCCTATTTGGACTTCCTATGGCAACTTAAATTTGAACTTGGTGCAATATGGGAAATCTCTTCAAAGGTTCCCTTCTTCAGATCTACCGGTCAGAATCTTTTGATATTTCATACACAGTAACCATAAGAAGTTCAAATGCCAGTTTGCTCAAATCAAGGTACCTGGATCATATTCGGGTTTCCTGTGGGATCCCAACTTTAGTGCAATATAAAGACTATACTTTTGAAAATATTCTTCTTCACATTCACGAGTCACATTCTTTTGATTTGCAGCATTGACATCCTGAGCGCGGTGAGATTCAAGTTTGTTCAAATCAAATTCCTGGGCTCAGCGCAGTATGAGGAATATTCTTCAAAGATCTTCGGATTCATCGGGCAGAATCTTTTGATATCTGGTATATAGCATTACTATGACTCCCAGGTTAACATTTGTTCAAAATGTAACGTTTTATTGATTTTGGTGGGCACCAAAGGGGTTTGAAATTTAACATAAAAACAATGGAGAATTTACTGCTTGTTTAAAGAAATCACGGAGCTGGTAAATTTTAGCTATATGTAAATGTGTGTACATAAGATTAACGTTTCTTATAAATGGGGTAAAACGAGTCAACTTGAATTCCGTGGGGGGGGGGGGGGGGGGGAGGGGGGGTCTTTGTGTATTTCGTTTTCTTTTTTGTTTGATAACAAAACATGATGGATTTTGAGTGATTGCTGTATTGATGTATGCAACAACTTTCATCCTGTTGGGGAGTGGGGGAGGGTGATCAACTGGGCGATTTTTTCTCTTTGCTTTTTGAAGAGGGTTGAGAGAGTTTATGCCAAAAATCACACAAGAGACCCTTCTTCCCCACTCTCAGTCCTCAATCAAAATTAGATTAACTGCATTAACATGTAAATGCTGATGTCTTCCAAAAATACACGAAGATATTGTCGCATGTAAAAGAAATACAGTAGAACAGAGATACGTATCTTACCAACGACTTAATTTAAACATATTTCCAGGCGTTTGATTGTGCAATTTGTTCCAATTTCATGAGATTTGTCAGTATAATGTCAAAGCACAACATGATAATGGCATAGCGTCCGTGATCAAAGTAGTTTCTTACATAGAATCACCATTCTTCTGTTACTAACTGTAATTTTCGTCACATATGATTATTAAAACTCCAGTATATGGCCGCTTTTCTGACAGGGGTGCATCGATTTGTGATACTGTAACACTCGCTCGGCGGTGTCAAAATATTCAGTTGTTCAGCGCAGAAGAATAAAACAGTGTTCGTTTGTAACTTTCTGAAACGTTTGTTTTCCCATGATGCATGCTGAATTGTCAACAATAGTCTCACCGCAGGATAATTCTGATAGAATCTGTGTTTCGAATGCCTCATTTACAAGTAAGTTACATTATTATTTACTCATTAAAATCACTACACATGACTAAAAAAATAGGTTGCAGGCGACACAACAAATCGGACAAAGTATATTTTATTATTAATATTTCACCAATATAATCACTAATAGTGATGCCGGGGATCGCGGTGGCTCAGTGATTACGACATTGGACTTCAAACCGAAAGGTTGAAGGTTCGACCCTGCCATTGGTAACTACGCTAAGGCATTTAATCCCGATTTCGCACGTGTGTGTGTATGTGTGTGTGGGGTGGGGGGGGGGGGGGGCGGTGGCTGTGTGTACTAAAGCGTACTGCACGTCGATGATACACTTGTAATCAAACAATGCAAACGCTGCTAGTGTTGTGTGTAGTTAGTACGTTGGGGAATCTGACAGTTGCTCTCCGCTGTTGGATGGTTCTCCGGCTTCCTCCAACCTTAAAACTGTTCGAAACGATGTGTTCCTGACTGTCGAAAGTGTCGTTAAACCCCAATAAATAATAATAAAAAATAATGAAGGAAACAGATATGGAGTGTTGTTTACTTCCACGTCGATTCGTCCTTGTATTCTCATTTACACAGTATTATGATCGCAAAAAGCAGTCTCTCTCTCGAACCGAACAATTTCAACAAAACAATATCATGTGATCCATCGTTGGAACGAGCTCGACGAGTTCGTTCCAATCAGGAGCCACATGATATGGTTTTGTTGAATTTGTTTGAAAAGATTGGAAAAATTAACTAAAATAACAAACTCTGATATCGCGTGCGTTGCTTAAAGAGTGAACATTGCATAATATGAGCGAAATCTTGACGAGAGTGAAATTGGCTGTATGTCTTCCAACATACTTTACTCCAAGAACAAAAATATTATCTCTTAATTGGGGTTCAAAGTACAAAGCTCCTGAAAATAAGACTAACAGATGTGAGTGCCGATTATCTGTTATGAAGCTAATCTGGGGAAAAAAGAATCCTAATCGAGATAGGACTTTAGCATCGGTTCATCCTCTCACTGATTCTGTTTGTAGTGTACATGAAATATTTAAGAGAAGAGTTGACTGCAAGTGCAGACGAGGTCGCAGGTCAATGTTGGAGACAGACATTCTAGGGTTATTTCGTTTGTGTCTGAGAGGTAATACCATGGTGATCGTCTCGTGGATATGAAAGAATAAGGTTAGAACTTCAAGAACTGCAATAGCCACAACTGTCTTTTAAAATTGGAAAAGGTTCTTATGAGGTGGCCCAAGTTATCAGTGTACCATTCGTTGCTTCGGCTGTGTGGCAAGTATGGGAAGTAACGGATGGTTCAGTAAGCAAGTATTCGGCAAGTACTTTTTATGTATATTTATTTTGTTATACGTCTATACAAGTTTCAACAATATTCATCAATACAATTTAACGCTGGACAATTCAATTAATTTCGTTTAACTAGAGCGACCGTGCGGTAGTTTTTTCTGAAGGCAGTCACAATTTGCTCACCCACAACTTTACAAACAAGATTCTGATGAGCACACGTCCGTCGGCTGTGAGAGTTGACACGAGAGTGTCTGATCTGGGCTTCTGTTGGCTCTTTTATACCCAGTGGAGCGCGATTGGCCTTGAGCAGGATCGCGTGATTCCTACTGACCACGCAGTGCGTGACTTCGAGCGGATCAAGTGACATGAAGCCAAAGGAGTGGCTCCACCAGTCAGTTCCCAAACCTCTAACAGGAATCTCTGAGCTTCCATAGCCGTCGGCCTGGAAGATGTTCTGTTAGATGTGGACGTGATAGATTAGCCAGTAAAAGTTAAAATTCGTCAGAGCTGACTAAGTATCAGGCCACTGTTCTGTTTCTGAAAATCAGATCTGACATAACAGAACAATGGAACGATTTGACAGTTAAGTGCCAAGTAAAAATCCCCCCACATCAATAGGGGAACAACATCTCATCAAACTTGACAACTTAATATACCAAAACGTCCGAACATCATCACTTTTTCCAAACAGTTTTAGTTTAACTGGGAATAATTGACGTTATAGAGAGCTTCTACTCAGCTCTCGTCAACTGTTTAGCAGGGAACGCGGTGGCTCAGTGGTTACGGCATTGAATTTCAAACCGAGAGGTCCACGGTTCGATCTTCGCCAGTGGTAACTGCTTTATGTACTTGAGCAAGGCATTTAACCCTGATAGCGCAAGTGTGGGGGGGGGGGGGGGGGCGCCGTGTGCTAAGGCGCACTGCACGTCAGTGGTACACTTGTCTTCAACCAATGCAAACCCTGCTTGTGTGGAGTTAGTACGCTGGGGAGTCTGACAGTTTCTCAACGCTGCTTGGTTGTTCTCGCCGGGTACTCCGGCTTCCTTCACCCGTAAAACTGTCCGACACGAGGTGAACCTGGCTGTCGAAAGTGTCTTTAAGCTCCAATAAATACATAAATAAATAAATAACTGTTTAGCAATACTTTGAGAGTAATATAACCATTGGTATACACAACTGTAATCGACAGGTGTTAACAAGAATGTTTGTTTCTCAGTAATTCTCACCAAACCTGCTGTGTGTAACAGAACTTTAATATCTTTCTATGGTATACAATTATATCCTGTCCGCCGAGTACATTCAAGTATTTTTATAATATTTTATTACAATTTACTAGGGGTTCTAATGACCCTTTGAACGACTTTGGCCTTCATAATTCTGCTACCGTAGGCTGAATTTCGCAACACTCGCTGAACAGATAACTTTTAAGCTAGAAGTGAAGAGGGGCAACATACATTGTTAACCATTAGAGGATAGTACGGGGACAAACAACGATTTAACTGAACGGAGACAAGAGTAAGGTAACTCCTATGGGTTGTAGGGTAGATGATCTCGAAGGTGGAAGTTGGGCAGTTTTTCTCTTGATGAACAGGAAAGCAAACATTGCATATTCAAACAATACTTTATGTGCTACAGACAAGAGAACTGCTTCAATAAAGTGTTCGCTGGAAAAACTATTGGGAGTGGTTGGGATTATCAAGTATAACACATAGAACGGATGTGATTCCTTCAAAACAAACAGTAGTGGAGAATTTTAAGATTCTAGAAGGGTTCCTGAAACAGGGGAGCAAATGTATCGGGGGAAGTGTCCTTGAGGATTGCCATAGAAACTTTCGACCTGGAGCTCGTGGAGATAGTTATGTATGGTGTACGAACAGGTTCGAAAATAATTATTGAGGTACATACTATATTATTTAAGGTTCATCCTATAGTATTTCAGGTTCATCCTATATTATTTGAGGTTCATCCTATATTATTTCAGGTTCATCCTATATTATTTCAGGTTCATCCTAAAATAATATTTATGACCCTCTCTTACGCGATCAATAATTTGTCTGACCCTGGATGGACTATAATTATTGTTTCATGTTGAACCAGGTTCGACATAAATATTTCAGGTTCATCCTATATTAATTGAGGATGAACCTGAAATAATTTGTCCGACCCTGGATCGACCATAATTATTGTTTCGTGTTGAACCAGGTTCGACATAAATATTTCAGGTTCATCCTATATTAATTGAGGATGAACCTGAAATAATTTGTCCGACCCTGGATCGACCATAATTATTGTTTCATGTTGAACCAGGTTCGACATAAATATTCCAGGTTCATCCTATATTGAGGGTGAACCTAAAATAATTTGTCCGACCCTGGATCGACCATAATTATTGTTTCATGTTGAACCAGGTTCGACATCAATATTTCAGGTTCATCCTATATTAATTGAGGATGAACCTGAAATAATTTGTCCGATCCTGGATGGAACATAACTATTGTTTCATGTTGAACCAGGTTCGACATAAATATTTCAGGTTCATCCTATATTAATTGAGGATGAACCTGAAATAATTTGTCCGACCCTGGATGGACCATAATTATTGTTTCATGTTGAACCAGGTTCGACATAAATATTTCAGGTTCATCCTATATTAATTGAGGATGAACCTGAAATAATTTCCCGACCCTGGATGGACCATAATTATTGTTTCATGTTGAACCAGGTTCGACAAAACAATTTGAGGTTCATCCTATATTAATTGAGGATGAACCTAAAATAATTTGTCCGACCCTGGATGGACCATAATTATTGTTTCATGTTGAACCAGGTTCGATATTTTCTCGCCCTAAATCGGCCCAAATGAAACTGTTTGAGGTATTCTGAAGTGGGGATTGACACTCCAGAAGCCAGGAAATTGCTCCTTTCAATGTCAAAGTTAACAATTTTCTCACGGCCCGGCGCGACCATGCTCGCCGAATTAGGAAGATCTACAGTTCTAATAGTTTGCCAAGAACGCCCCCACTACCCAGTTGGAATTTCGAGGGCTCTCACCCCTCCCCCACCCCCACCCCCCATTAAAAGACTCTAGCGTCTGCCCTATAGCTGAGGCATTATCGCGTGATTTGTTCAAAACACTCACCTGCTTCCATGAACATAACACCGTGACATGCCCCACAATGACACCGAAAACATGCTGACCCAGGAGCCGCAGAGCAATTTGAAATTCTTTGGGGGGGGGGGGGGGGGTGATGGGGTGGGGATGCATTTCGAGCATTCTAGCATACTAAACCGCTTCCCAACATTGTTACCTGTGTGAAATGATGAGTTAAAACAGGTTTTAACAAATACTAGCAGGGTTACCCGATGCTGTACGGTAAATGTTTAAGAAAAAACAGTTCATAAAACCACAGCCCTGACTTCAAAAGAGTAACTTGGGCAGGCCTGTGGCCCTAACCGCACCATAATATTCCCTGTAAAAAGTTACCTCAGGTAGACCCCTTTGAAGATCTATAGAGGTGAAAAGAAAAATTGTCATGACATTGGGTGACTCTCCCCAACCCGGCACTTTTTCAATCCTGACTTTTTCAATTCATGACTCCCGGTGTAGAAAAAAAACCCTAGCAGAACCAGCTTGTGCACTGTGGGTGGCTCCGTATGCCTTTTTATAGTGGTCATACAGACATACACACAAAATCCACACAAAATCCACAAATTTTGCCCCTCCCCAGCACCACCACCGGCAATTTTTTGAAACCTTTAAGATTCCTGATAAGAACTCACCACTAGTAGACCCCTTTGAGGACCTATATCAGTAAAAAACAAATTGGTCATAGCTTTTGGTGCCCCTCTCCAATCCCACCCCTGCACTTTTTTTTAACCTGACAATGACCTCCGCCATAAAGTAGTCCAATTTTGGGCACTATGGATGGGCCCATATTTATTTCTAAAGCAGACACACAGACAAACAAACATGCATACGAAATCCATCATTTTTGCCCTTCTCCACCCTACACCACAGAGGCACTTTTTTGAACTGCTCCATTAAATTTTTAAACTGCACGAGACGTTTTCCCGATATGTTGGTTAGCAGTGATGCGGACAGTACCGGACCGCCAATGGTGTTCCGGTCCGGTCCGGTCCAAGAAATAGCGGTCCGATATTCGGGCAGGCGGTCCGTTTTTTCTAGATGGACCGGTCCAAGGATGGTCCAATTCAGGGGCACAGGTCTCTCTCTCTTTAGTGTGTGTGGGGGGAGGGGGGCGGGGGGGGGGGGGGCTACACAATGCGCAGGGCCAACCATGTTTTGGTCCTGCGGGCGGAAAATTTGAAAATGTAAGTTGAAAATACACGATTTCCACCTATTGCAGCATTGCTCGGACACACAACGCGCAGGGCCAAGCATGGTTTGGCCCTGCGGGAGGAAATTTTGAAAAAAACAATATCAGCTGCTAACGGACCTATATGTGTGGTAGGAGCGCGGGGGACATAACATCTAATCCCCCCCCCCCCCCCGAAAAAACTCTGTGGGGCACACTCCCCTCGCCCCCCCCCCCCCCCCCCCATTATCTGCGCCCATGGTCCAATTTAATAGGGTCACCACACCACACCTACCAGATGAAAATATAGGGATCAAGTTACTACCAACTAAATAGTTTCCATGTGAACATAATCCAGATCGGGGTTTAAAGAAACTGATACACAATACACATTGAAATTCTTTGCCGACAAAGGAATTGAATGACAGCTTCTTGTCACCGAATTTGAGCGTTCGCTATTTTGGGAATTTGTTTGTAGAACCGCTCATAACTGATACCTTCACCCGACACCGTGACAGGAATCACAGGATGCAAGTGGTTGATTGGTGACAGATTGGCTCAATATAGTTGACAGTTACTTCAGACTTACTCGACTTCAATGTATTCACCGTCTATCAAGATAAAATTATCAGTTTGTGTATCAATTGGGGGAGTGCAAAACTTCCCTTTGCGTCTCCCTGGACCGGTCCCTTGGACCGCCCCGGACCGGTCCAGCGTGCCTGTGTACCGGTACAGCAGGGGCGGCCCGGTCCTCATCTGACCGTACCGCGGACCACGCCTGGACCGGTGCCGGACCGTTTGTTTGCGGTCCGGTCCGCAACACCATTGGTTAGCGAGTCATATTTCAATATTAAAACACAACTTGTTTGTAACAGTACAGTAAACAATCAACACTGCCCATTTGACATTTTCATGGGAAAAAATCTTATTTATTTTGCGTGATTACAAAGGGTCGAAAAAAAATCGTGTGAAGCGCATACAAAACAATCTCTCAGCGGGATTCTTTGTCTGAAGCTGTGTGCCTGCATCAAGTTTTTCTTGCTTTTTCCCCCAGTTATGTCCCATTGTTCGCGTTTGTATCGACTCAACTGATTGGCTCGTGGAGCGTATTGCATCGTGGGGTTTTAGCATCATCCTGAATAATTATGGTCGATCCAGGGTCGGACAAATTATTTCAGGTTCATCCTCAATTAATATAGGATGAACCTCAAATATTGATGTCGAACCTGGTTCAACATGAAACAATAATTATTATGTCTCAAAGTTAGTTTGTCCAATCAAAATGCTGGAATACCTTCTAAAGATTCCACCGTATCGGGTTACTCACCTGATATTATAAGTTACATGGCGTGTAGCTGGCTGATACATTTCCATACAAGGCGATGAGTGTTCATATCAGGTGAGGCGAAGCCGAACCTGATATGAACACTCAGAACCTTGTATGGAAATGTATCAGCCAGCTACACGCCATGTAACATATTTATTATGTCGAAAATCAATGAATGAAACAGAATTAAATCAAAGTCGGTGTGCGTTTCAGATTCAACTTCAAAGTTCAAGTTGCGTTATTGTTATTGTTTGCTCTGCAGTAAAAAAGTGATTTTTAATGTTCAAAACTGCTTTATTAGTCCTTTTTAGGTAGTAACAACAGTAAATGTACGCAAGGGGCCTCCAGATTATGCCGAGTTGGCAAGCAGCACTGATCTCAGTGGCAAGCAGCGATTCGTTTCATTTGTAAACAAGTACGGCAGTCGCCCTTCGCAAAGTGATGATTTGTTTACAATTACCATGGTTACATGTACCGGTGCCTGTTACTGTTCATGATTCTGCGCGGTGCTATCAATAGTGGTTCCTGAAAAATAAATTCCGGGCCGTTGTTTGTTTATGGAGAAAATTATTAATCGCTTGATTTACATGGACTTTCGACATAATAAATATGTTACATGGCGTGTAGCTGGCTGATACATTTCCATACAAGGCTCTGAGTGTTCATATCAGGTTCGGCTTCGCCTCACCTGATATGAACACTCATCGCCTTGTATGGAAATGTATCAGCCAGCTACACGCCATGTAACTTATATTATGGTCCATCCAGGATCGGACAAATTATTTCAGGTTCATCCTCAATTAATATAGGATGAACCTCAAATATTGATGTCGAACCTGGTTCAACATGAAACAATAATTATGGTCCATCCAGGATTGGACAAATTATTTCAGGTTCATCCTCAATTAATATAGGGTGAACTTGAAATATTGATGTCGAACCTGGTTCAACATGAAACAATAATTATGGTCCATCCAGGATCGGACAAATTATTTCAGGTTCATCCTCAATTAATATAGGATGAACCTGAAATATTGATGTCGAACCTGGTTCAGCATGAAACAATAATTACGGTCCATCCAGGGTCGGACAAATTATTTCAGGTTCATCCTCAGTTAATATAGGATGAACATGAAATATTGATGTCGAACCTGGTTCAACATGAAACAATAATTATTGTCCATCCAGGGTCGGACAAATTATTTCAGGTTCATCCTCAATTAATTTTGGATGAACCTCAAATATTGATGTCGAACCTGGTTCAACATGAAACAATAATTATTGTCCATCCAGGGTCGGACAAATTATTTCAGGTTCATCCTCAATTAATATAGGATGAACCTGAAATATTGATGTCGAACCTGGTTCAACATGAAACAATAATTATTGTCCATCCAGGGTCGGACAAATTATTTCAGGTTCATCCTCAATTAATATAGGGTGAACCTGAAATATTGATGTCGAACCTGGTTCAACATGAAACAATAATTATGGTCCATCCAGGATAGGACAAATTATTTCAGGTTCATCCTCAGTTAATATAGGGTGAACCTGAAATATTGTTGTCGAACCTGGTTCAACATGAAACAATAATTATAGTCCATCCAGGGTCGGACAAATTATTGATCGCGTACGAGAGGGTCATAAATATTATTTTAGGATGAACCTGAAATAATATAGGATGAACCTGAAATAATATAGGATGAACTTCAAATAATATAGGATGAACCTGAAATAATATAGGATGAACCTCAAATAATATAGTATGTACCTCAATAATTATTTTCGAACCTGTTCGTACGCCATAGTTATGGTTGTTCAGAATGTGATCAAAGTCATTATACCACGGTTGCTGTGTGCATTCGACTTTACTCGTTACAGTACAGATATTGTGAAATTTGCTACGTACACCACGCGTTGAAACCGGCCTACGTGTAAAAACGCTACGAAAGAACACATCTGATTGGTCCTTACACAACTGAGTGACGTTTTGACGTGAATGAAACGCTCCAGCAGATGATATTTTTCTTTAAAAATATTGACTTTCTTTACCGAATTCAAGTGTAATCGTGGTATAAATATAGAACATAACTCTGGTAGAGTACGAGGGACAGGAATCAACGCACCTTGTTGGGACTTTCTCCTGCATTTAATTTGCGCCTTCAGAAAGACGGGAAAATGTCCCGGTTCGTTGATGCTAGTCCCCCGTACCCCACCTTTGTATTATGCCTTACTAGATGTGAGTGGAGGAATCGTGAAAGGTGAGAAGGGAGGATGCCAAATGTACAACGTAGAAATAATGAAGACAACGGAACATTCCATGTCAGAATGTTCCAAGTACACAAAGGACTCCTTACTGGATGAATGGGATGGAAACATGAGAGATAAGGGAGTGGAGCACGGCATGGAAGAAAGGGTCAATATTGTAGTGTGGGAGAAAGAAAGCGCCTATAGATGATATTATTAAATAGTTTGTGTCCGAATGCTGTCAGATTTGGGGTGAGAGTGGGGTAAGAATGACCGTCGGGGTCGTGACGAAAGAAAGTAAAAATCATCCAATGGTAAACAGATTAGTGGAAAGGCGAACACACAAAAATCACCATTCTCATTTCAATTTACCTTTTGGCAATAGTTTTTCCACAACATAGCCTCCGACACCTCACTGGAACGAGTCCGGTGCGCTAGTTCCATCGAGTGGTCATAATCTATATTTTGAGGGCCAAAATCGTCAGTTATTGAAGAAAGGGTTTTGCAAGTATCGAGGTGCTGAGCAAAATGTTAACTCTCAGTGATTAAAAAATGTTTCGTTTCAGACAAGTTACCGACTACGACTAGTTCATCTTATTTTAAATGCTTCCTAACATCATTTTCCTGCTACTTCCTACGCAAATCATAACAACTCTCACTAAAAGCAGGGGCCGCGGGACATGTTTTTGTATGCATATATTTTAACACAACCAATGACTGGTGAAACAAAGGGCGGATCCAGAGCCTCCCTCATATTTTCGCCAGCTATGTTTCTTTCGTTCTGGTTCAGTTTCGATGGATTTCGGATCATTTTTTGCAGAAAGTGGCAACAAACGCTAAAATGTATGCAGTCTGTTAAAAAATCGGTTAACTGAAATTGATCGTGATCTTACAGACATACAAGTACCAAATCCACCCCAAGACAAGATAATCCACAGACAGTATAATATAACAATAACTTGATTTTGGAGGGCGTTACGGTTTATTAACAGCCCGATAGGAATGATAAACAGCTATAGGGTCCATTAACAGCCCCAGACGAAGTCGAGGCCTGTTAACGGCCCGAAGACTGTTAATTATGCCTGGAGGGCCGTTAATAAACAGGGACGCCCAACAAAATCTTGTTATTACTATTATTACCATTTCTAAAATGGTTAAATCCAAAGGTTCTTCATCAAGTTCACTTGATTGTGACATACCGAGTTTTCGCAATGACATTTAACCAAAACACATGTGTCGTCTGTTTCTAGATAAACAAAACGTCACGTGGTCAATCACATGATAGCTTAATTTAATATTTTTTGTTTGCCACGGAAAATTGCCCTTCTCCCGAAATCTACTAACAAAAACCTACCGTAATGAATTAATTACACTCACCTTGACAATTCGAATGCTTCATCGCCGAAGTAATGGGGAAATCACACAAATTTCACGTGTTTTATTAACATTTATTGCAGTTAAGCACGTTGCATCATCTCGGAACCAGTGGCGCGTTTGGTATGACGGATTACATAAACTGTAACCGGAGCCGGGGCTGTTAACGAAACATTCAGCCGGAAGCGGGCTGTTAACCACGTTAACACACAACTTCCGGTTTGAGGCTGTGCATTGTGCACTTTTACCGTAAAGGTAAAATTGTGTTAGTATACTAGAGAAAGCACGCTAAAGTGGTAATAATTGCTGTTAACGTCTGGTAAAGCATACATGTGAGGTCTGTCAGCTTTGGTCGTTACGAACAAATCTGATAAATTGACCTCACCTGTATGCTTTACCGACGTTTTTAACGGCTCTCAAAGCGTGAAATCTTTCCAATACATCTGAAAAATCTCAAAATCCCCGCTCAGATGCATGGAAATGGGCATTTTGGGACCCTGGAGTTTAAAATTTTCGTACGACGGGTCAAATTATGGTCGGTCCCTCATACCGTTGACCATCCATCGTCCGATCCAGCTGCCCCCCCCCCCCCCCTCCACACACACACACACACACTTTGAAACTCTTTCCTGCGTCCCTGAAAAGCGCCCACAATGTCACTCCAGTTAGAGTGCAAACGAGTAGGTCTAGAAGAAAATGAAGAATCTATGGAAAGAAACCGTTTTTTTTCTTTTTATTGGGGTTTAACGACACATTAACAGCCAGGGTCATATCATGTCGGTGACAGTTTTACGGGTGGAGGAAGCCGGAGTACCCGGAGAGAACCACCGAGCAACGACGAGCAGCTGTCAGCACTCCAACGTCGTAACTCTGAACACTGCACCGCGGCACAGGCAGTGTTAGATTGGTTGAAGACATGCGCGCCATCGACGTGCAGTACGCCTTAGTACACAGCGTCATCGTGCCCCCATGTAGGCAATCGGGGTTAAGTGCCTTGCCCAAGAAAGAAATTGTTCTAAGTTCAGCTTGAGTAGATATATCAGATATTTAAGACAGAAATACAGGAGAATATAATTAAAATGCTTCTCCTGTGATCACAATGGGGTTGTCAATTTTCAGAATTGTAGTTTAATATTAAATTATGAAGAATATTGATAAACGAAGTGGTAGAAGTGTCTAATATATTGACGTTTTGAAATATAACAGGGTATAATAAAAATCTTTCCGTATGCGATCACAATGTGAGGTTTTCAACTTGCAGTAATTAGCTTTAATTATGTTTTATAATGCGAAGTGAGTTGGACGTTAAAGATTATGGTACTTGTCACAATAAGAAAATACAAATGAGATCAATTTGCTTTCCCTAACACGAAAAGCAGACGACACTTGTAAATAAAATTATTGAAGCACTATTTTTTTTTTATATTTGTTGCGTCAAAATTATAGCATATGACCCCACATTGCAACGAGCTCTTTGGGGAACGATGACGCCGTGTACTAAGGCGTACTGCACGTCGATGGTTCGCATGTCTTCAGCCAATCTAACCCTGCGTGCTGCAGTTCGGAGTTACGATGTTGGGGAGCTGGTAGCTGCTCGTCGTTGCTCCGTGGTTCTCTCCGGGTACTCCGACTTCTTCCACCCGTAAACTGTCACCGACACGATATGACCCGGCTGTTAAAGTGCCATTAAACCTTAATAAATAAATAAATAAATATGGGTACAACTTCGGTTTTAACTCGTTAACTCTTTGAGCTCGTTCCAATGAGGGGTCATAAGCTATGCTTTTGTAACAAAAAATGAAAAAGTACTAAAAATTGAATGGTGAATTTTGTGAATAGCGCTAGCCGGTTTTGGCCATTGAGTCATTCAAAGAAGTACGCCATCGCTGATATATCCCCAGCTAAGGAAAAGTGCATGTCGCTATTTGACGTCCTACCGCTCGAAAACGCATTCGCCACCATTCTTTGCCGTTTCCCCGCAGTGTGAAATAGGAAATATAGTACCGTTCTCTGAAAATGAACTATGTCAAAACGCTGGAGAGCAACTTCTTGAACTTTTAAGCGTTTTTATTTTTTTCAAAGAACTATGGGTAACTTTGTCGTCACATTTTCGGCTCTAGAAACTGCATTTGAGTCCCTTGGTAATCCCACAAATAATTACAACATTTCTTACCTGTTCCGTGTATGAACATCTCATCTCTACGAATACATTTTCCATACTTACTCATAAATATTATTATTCGTAAGACGTATTGATGGACCACACAAATTTTACACATAGGCACTAACATGTCATGTAGATACAGATTCTTACATGAGCATGTTCATGGTCACAACGTCATGGTCAGATAAAATATTTTTCCGTTATTCGAGCTGTTATACTTTTAGATGTCATTTTTTCAACAACAAGAAATTCACAAATTACTTCACCTTATTTGAACTAGTAATTCCTTTCCGCGTAAATCAAGGTGTGACAGGGTTACAACATAAAAATATCCTATTCCGACTAATAACCAGTTAAAACCGAAGTTGTACCCATATTTATTTATTTATTTATTTATTTATTTATTTATTTATTTATTTATTTATTTATTAAAGTCACTTTAACAGCCAGGGTCATATCGTGTCGATGACAGTTTACGGGTGGAGGGAGCCAGAGAACCACCGAGCAACGACGAGCAGCTGCCAGCTCCTCAACATCGCAACTCCGCACTGCAGCACAGGCAGGGTTAGATTGGTTGAAGACATTCGCACCATCGACATTCAGTACGCCTTAGTACACGGCGTCATCGTGCCCCCTGTGGACAATCGGGGTTAAGTTCCTCGCCCAAGGACACAACGCGGGAGTGCGAATCGATCACTCAGACGGTCACTCATCCATGTACTAACTGGGCTCGACGTTGCTTAACTTCGGTCATCTAACGAGAACCGGTTACCGTAACGCCACCGCGCCCCTCCATGCTTTAATATAAGGTTGGGTAGCTATAAATGTTATTAAAATGAAGCTAACCCCCCAAAAGTTATTTTTTCAAAGCTGTCACCTCAAGTTTTAATACTAACGCTAGGTTCGGGTGTATCCTGAACGTCAAGGTTATCTACTGCCTGGTTCGCCTATATTTCTTACTCATTCACCTTTTCTTCAAAAGACATGAACTTCGAATTCACTGGACGTCCTGTGGAAATAGATTGGAGCTTGTATGCAATCAGCTGTTCTTATTCCAACCGCTAGTCTAAAGTGCATAAAAATGTACCATTTTCATGTCGAGGTTTTAAAAAGTTTCCAATCCACCCCTTCGCCTCATGTGCTTCGCTTACATGTGAGTGGAATGTCTTGCAGAGATAATCATTTCGTATTTTGAACCATGCTAGTAGTAGGAGATGAGGTAAACGACCTTGTTTGGGGGATCTCATGGGGGATCTCATGTGACGTCATAGTCACGTGACCTGGTGACACCATGTTGTGTTGTCATGGTAACCCGCGTGAGCGGCCATATTGTGACGATATATTCATAGTGACACGTGGTGTGAGTGCGCATGCACAGCGCGTGTTGTTAGGGTGATACGTGTTTCCGTCGTCCATTTTGTATACTGGAGGCCGCCATCTTAGTTTCTATGGTAGCACGTGGTTGCTATGTGACCTAAAGTCTTACAACAAGACAGGGGTATATTCGGAGGATGTGTTCCTTTTAGAAGAGTAATTTCCCGATTCATAGAATTACCACAGACAAACCGACAAGTTGTATTATTTCGAATTCTTTCAGAATTTTCTGATTCTATCTATATATGCAATAGTTTTCGTCTATCAGACCATGTTCCTTTGTCCTGGAGTATACTCCTGTAGCGCAGAAGAGCCTATTAGTTGGAACAGCTTTGCTTATTATTACTATATTTAGCTATTCTGGTCTATTCTTGTTAATTCTGGCTCTATTCCAAGTACTCTTGTTGTTTCATTTATCTAGATCATTTATATAAATTATTGCTAACCAATCAGATTGCTTGATTTCCCATAATCTGTATGCAGAGTTATCTCCCCTTATAACAATGATTCTCATCTCCTCTATATCCAATGACCATATCACCAGGCACCCCAATTTCGGCACCCCTTTTTGGAAGACATATAGCCTTCAGCACCCCTTTTTGTCGTATGAGGCCACGAGGGCTATGTAAAAGCCCTCATTGAGTCCTCATTTATTATCCCTCATAGCCTTAACAGCCATATCCCCAGGCATCCCAACTTCGGCACCCCTTTTTGGAAATCATATGGCCTTTGGCACCCCCTTTTGTCGTATGAGGCCATGGGGGCTATGTAAAAACCCTCAATGAGTCCTCATTTATTATCCCTCATAGCCTCGTTGAATTTTTAGGTTATGAGGACCATGAAAATCCCTCAATGAGGTATAATTTACTACAACTCTTAGCCTCATTGAGGGATTTTTCAGGTATATCCTATGGAATCCCATTTTGGGAAACATCCGTGACTATGGAATCCCTTTTTGATCATATGAGGCCATGAGGGCTATGTAAAAGTCCTCAATGAGGCCTTATTTATTATCCCTCGTAGCCCCATTGAATTTTGAGGTCATGAGGCCATGAAAAATCCCTCAATGAGGTATAATTTACTACGACTCTTAGCCTCATTTCAGTATTTGAGGACACCTATGGCCTGGTATTGTATTATTCGAGGATACCTGTCGAGGATACCTTTTGGAGAATCCCTTTTTTGTCATATGAGGCCATGAGGGCTATGTAAAAGCCCCCAACGAGGCCTCATTTATTATCCCTCATAGACTCATTGAAGTTTGAGGTTATGAGGACAGAGAAAAATCCCTCAATGAGGTATAATTTACTATGACCCTTAGCCTCATTTCAGTATTTAACAGCCATATCCCCAGGCACCCCAATTTCGGCACCCCTTTTTGGAAAACATATGGCCTTCGGCGCCCCTTTTTGTCGTATGAGGCTATGTGGGCTATGTAAAAGCCCTCAATGAGTCCTCATTTATTATCCCTCATAGCCTCATTGAATTTTGAGGTTATGAGGACCGTGAAAAATCCCTCACTGAGGTGTAATTCACTACGACTCTTAGCCTCATTTCAGTATTTAACAGCCATATCCCCAGGCACCCCGATTTCGGCACCCTCTTCTGGAAAACATATGGCCTTCGGCACCCCTTTTTGTCGTATGAGGGCGTGGGGGCCATGTAAAAACCCTCAATGAGTCCTCATTTATTATCCCTCGTAGCCTCATTGAATTTTGAGGTTATGAGGACCCCTCACTGAGGTATAATTTACTACGACTCTTAGCCTCATTGAGGGATTTAACAGGTATATCCTATGGAATCCCATTTTGGGAAACACCCGTGGCTATGGAATCCCTTTTTTGTTTTGTCATATGAGGCCTTGAGGGTTATGTAAAAGCCCTCAATGAGGCCTCATTTATTATCTCATCTCATCCCTCATAGCCTCATTGAATTTTTAGGTTATGAGGACCATGAAAAATCCCTCAATGAGGTATAATTTACTACGACTCTTGGCCTCATTTCAGTATTTGAGGATACCCATGGCCTGGTATTGTATTATTCAAGGATATCTATCGAGGTTACCCTTTGGAGAATCCCTTTTTTGTCGCATGAGGCCATGAGGACCATGAGTAATCCCTCAATGGAGTCCAATGTAGTCTTACCAACGGTTTCCATCTTGTCGCCAAAGCTCCAAGGCCACTACAGGTCTTTGACCTATCTGTCCTATCATTAGCTTCTACAGCAAGCTTGTTCCATTGCGGCCTTGTACCAGTACTATTGACTAAACTATCATCCATTAATATTGACTTGTATCACTACATCATAGCTTTACGCTTTCAAAATGTTCAATCAGATTTTCCCTGTATACATATAAGGCATTCCGTAATTGAGATTCCTAGCCGAGTCCGTAAAACTTGGATTCCGTGATTTGACATCAACACACGAGGGTATGAAAAGGGATTGATAACACCCAATTCAACAATGACTACAAGACTCTGAACAGATACAACCAGCCACTACAAAACAACGAATGTACAGAACGAAGATCCAACATAACCAAGATCGCAGTAAACATAACAAAGTAAAAGAATGTCAAACTAGTCGGATTGATCCAACGAGTTGGACAGACTGAACAGATCTGATCAAATACACTCAAGATGGAAGGGAACAGAACAAAGTGAACAAAGATCCAACACAACCAAGATAGAAGTGAATTGACCATGACAAAGTTTCAACTGAATGAACTATAACCCCTAAGTATAACCCAATGTTAACTCTTTGAATGAACTCTAACCCCAATGACGGTATTCACCCTCTTGAACTGAACAAAATTGATTGAATCCTTTGAAGCCAATACAGTTTTTAACTATAACCGCTATAACCCAGTGTAAACCCCTTTGGACTGAATGAACTCTATTTTTGAACCATAACCTTAATGAAGGTATTAACACCCTTTGAACTGAACAAAAGTTTAACTGAATAAAATTTTAAAACTTGATGAAAATATAACGTAGGTGATCTGAATGAATTTTTTAACTGCAGCCCATTAAACTAAATTCTTCCAATAGGGAAGGGGAATATCCCGGTGTTTTGATGTCAAATCACGGAATCCAAGTTTTACGGACTCGGCTAGGAATCTCAATTACGGAATGCCTTATATGTATACAGGGGAAAACTGATTGAACATTTTGAAAGCGTAAAGCTATGATGTAGTGATACAAGTCAATATTAATGGAAAATAGTTTAGGCAATAGTACTGGTACAAGGCAGCAATGGAACAAGCTTGCTGTAGAAGCTAATGATAGGACAGATATGTCATAGACCTGTAGCGGCCTTGGAGCTTTGGCGACAAGATGTAAGCGGTTGGTAAGACTACATTGGACCATTGAGGGATTACTCATGGTCCTCATACGACAAAAAAGGGATTCTCCGAAAGGTATCCTCGATAGGTATTCTCGAATAATACCATACCAGGCCATAAGTATCCTTAAATACTGAAATGAGGTTAAGAGTCGTAGTAAATTATACCTCATTGAGGGATTTTTCATGGTCCTCATAACCTCAAAATTCAATGAGGCTAAGAGGGATAATAAATGAGGCCTCATTGAGGGCTTTTACATAGCCCTCATGGCCTCATATGACAAAAAAGGGATTCCATAGCCACGGGTGTTTCCCAAAATGGGATTCCATAGGATATACCAGTTAAATCCCTCAATGAGGCTAAGAGTCGTGGTAAATTATACCTCATTGAGGGATTTTTGATGGTTCTCATAACCTCAAAATTCAATGAGGCTATGAGGGATAATAAATGAGGACTCATTGAGGGCCTTTACATAGCCCTCGTGGCCTCGTACGACAAACAAGGGGTGCCGAAGGCCATATGTGTTCCAGAAAGGGGTGCCGAAATTGGGGTGCCTGGGGATATGACTGTTAAATACTGAAATGAGGCTAAGTAGTAAATTATACCTCATTGAGGGATTTTTCACGGTCCTCATAACCTCAAAATTCAATGAGGCTATGAGGGATAATAAATGAGGACTCACTGAGGGCTTTTACATAGCCCCCATGGCCTCATACAACAAAAAAGGGGTGCCGAAGGCCATATGTTTTCCAAAAAGGCGTGCCGAAATTGGGGTGCCTGGGGATATGACTGTTAAATACTGAAATGAGGCTGAGAGTCGTAGTAAATAATACCTCATTGAGGGATTTTTCACCGTCCTCATAACCTCAAAATTCAATGAGACTATGAGGGATAATAAATGAGGACTCACTGAGGACTTTTACATAGCCCTCATGGCCTCATACGACAAAAAGAGGTGCCGAAGGCCTTATGTCTTCCAAAAAAGGGTGCCGAAATTGGAGTGCCTGGGGATATGGCCATAGGATAGAGGTGACGAGAATCATTGTTGTAAGGGTAGATAACTCTGCATACAGATTATGGGAAATCTAGCAATCTGATTGTTGGCAATAATTTATGTAAATGATCTAGATAAATGAAACAACAAGAGTACTTGGAATATGGCCAGAACTAACAAGAATAGACCAGAATAGCTAAACATAGTAATAATAAGCAAAGCTGTTCCAACTAATAGGCTCTTCTACGCCAATGGAGTATACCCTAGGACAAAGGAACATGGTCAGATAGACGAAAACTATTGCATTTTTAGATAGAAGCAGAGAATTCTGAAAGAATTCGAAATAATACAACTTGTCGGGTTGTTTGTGGTAATTCTGCGAATCGGGAAATGGGATTCCATAGGATATCGGGGTCATAACCTATGTTTTTGAGACAACAAAATGAAAAACATGAGTTATTCAAGAATTGTTTTGCAAGTGTCGTCTGCTTTTCGTGTTAGGTAAAGGATTAAAAGAATGTTTCTCACATTAAAGCCCCTGTCATATCTTTGCGATTTTCTGTACGAATATCCAAGAATAGCCACGATTCCAAATGTTCACAAATCACGACCACGATTTTTACAAAAAATCACCCTGAATCGGCTTATCTCACGACATTACTACACAACCTCCATACGACCTTGTACGGTTCATCACGACTGTAGTAAGAATCTGCTAGATTTTCCTAGCCGATCCAATACGAATCGATACGACCTTAAACTTTGCTTTCACGACACCGGTACGAACTATACACCTGGAACTTGATTAAGCGCCCCCTGTCTTTTTTCGCAGTGGTGTTAATATTGTCAAAAGTGACTGCAGAAAGAATGGTTTATTGACAAATGAAAGACAACATAATGATGAAAATATACAGTAATTTAATGGCGCTAATTACACATATCTGTCATTAATTGTTTTTGATGGAAAAAGGTTCTGTCGACAAGTATGGTGCTGGAACGGTCCACGATGAAACAATACCGGCAATTACTGACCAAAAATGTAACTAGTGATCTCTTGAACACAATAGCAGGGTCTGACATCAGTAGCGAGTGTATCCACCACGTGCCCGAATGATAGCCGGAACCCTCCTCCTCATGCTACCAGTGAGCTTTCCGATACCATCCAGAGGCAACTGCTGCCACTCCTCATGCAATGCAGCTTCCAAATTGGCCAAAGTATGTACAGGAAGAGCCCTTGATTGCACACGATGTCCAAGAAAGTCTCAGATGTGTTCTAAGGGATTCAAATCGGGGATCATTGCAGGCCAATGAAGTGCTGTAATAGCGTTGTTCTGAAGGAATGCTCTCACAGCATGGGGACGATGTGGTCTTGCATTGTGGTCCTTGAATACAAGGCGGATAGCCAACGGGTGGTTGTCAAAATGAGGCACGACAACCGGGATGAGAATGTCTCGGATGTACTGATTACTTTTGAGATTCCCACGTACAGTCACCATATCAAGTTTGCAATCATGGGAGGGGCAGCCCCAGATCATTACTGATCCTCCACCATAATGAACAGTAGGTCTGATGTTCCTGGGGACGTAAACAGTATTTCTATGCCTCCACACTCTGATGCGACCATATGTGACGTGAAGCAGGAACCTACTCTCGTCTGATCAATGAACTCTCCTCCACGTCCTGAGATTCCAATATTGTCGTGCCACACGCCACTCCTAACCTTGTCTTTGGTGCTGACCGGAGAGAGCTGGACGCTTTATGACCCTTCTGCACCTCATACTCAGTCCTTTGAGACGGCTTCGGACAGTACTGTTGCCCAAACGCCTGTTGGGGATCAAAATGCGTTTCAAAACCCCACTTAAAGCGAAGGGTTCACGCCCCAAGAGGCGTGCCTGACTTCGATCTTTCCAAGAAGTTGTCTTTTAGGGTTGTTCAGGCCTTGGTCGATCATTAACATCGTTGGTTTGTTGATGTTTTCGGACAAGTCTGCTGATGGCAGAATGGCTACAGCCAAGTTGCCTTCCAGTTGCTTTTAGGGACATGCCTGTTGCATTCATGCCAACGATTTGTCATCTTTGTGCGCTTGACGGTCTCCTCCTTGCCATGTCAACATTTATTGATAAAAGAAGTGACAAGCTTTCTTGTTTTATACCCAGATATTGCATGTGGATGATAGTATTTATTGTGACATTTCGTGGCATGCATGCTTCACCATGACGAGGAGAAGGGTTTGGGGTACGCTGTCAACCAGAAACATCGTGTTTCACTAGATGGAATGTACTGCAATCATTAAAACATAATAATCACTAACATCAACTTCACTGTCATGAAACATTTCAAAGGGTGCTTAATTAAGTTCCAGGTGTATAGAAAGATGACGTAAGACCTACCAAGAATTGCATCACGACTCCTCGACAGTCAGAACAGAATGATTTCAAAGCCGCTGACTGTACCCTTTTTGTCAGGAATCGTGGCGAAAACGTGAGTTTTTCGAATTTCCTACTGTATCCTACTGGATTTTACAAGAATCGTATCCAAATCGTCCAAAATCATGACACTTCGTAGAGATTCCTAGTGTGGCAGTACAGGTTCTTACTTGTATCATGATAAATCTTGGTACGCCGTACTATAATCTAGATAAAGTCGCATGGAGTCTTGGCGGAGTCGTACAAAACTTGTAGTGCCAATGTAGTAGATCGTATCAGATCTCCCCCAGTTCTTACTGAATCTTGACTCAACCGTAGGCCTACTAGCCAGGTGCGCACGAACTCTCACGAACACTCAAGAATACCCCATGTGGTTTAGTACGGGTCTAGTTCGATAGCCATACGATGCAGTACGGAATTAAAAGATCGCACGATGGAGTACGAAAGTTTTAAACAATTTAAAACTCGTACGAATATGTCTATCAATCAAGAATACACAAGAATGATTACAAAGCAGTACTGATCTCAGTACGAATCTCCACAATAACCCACGATTTTCATACCGTAATAGATCGTGTCAAAACTCGCAAATGTAACAGGGGCTTAAGCAAAATTCGGGTCCCCGTACATGTTGGGAGCTTAAATGTATACACATGGTCATGACTTGAACAAACTTGAATATGACACCCTTCCCAAGGATGCTGTGTACCAAATATGAAAACAAAATTCTTACTGTTGATTCTGGAGAGAGTATTTGTAATTTTTGAGATAATGTCTGTGGTGCTAGCAGACTTATCTCCTTACGGTGCCAACTATTGGCCTGGTAACTTCATCTGAATAAACGTTAGTTAATTAACATTTATTAATTTCGAAAGTGTGATTTACTGGGATTTCCCGGTTTGATTATAAACGATAACTTAACAAGTGAATTATGCAACCAACAAATGTGGCATGTATCTGCGCGCGCAAATGAAGACGCTTTTCTGTGAGTGTAATGGAGACTTCATTGTTTTTTGTTTTTTAACCCTTTACTAACATGAAAAGCAGATGACACTTGCAAAAAAAATCTTGAATAACTATTATTTTCATTTTTTGCCTCAAAAACATAGGTTATGACAACCCATGGGAACGAGCTCGAAAAAGCTCATTCCAATGAGGGTCATAACCTACGTTTTAGAGACAAAAAATGAAAAAATAATGAAAATTAATTGACGATTTTTGAAAATAGAGCAGGTCGGTTTTGGCCGTTAGGGTCAAATAATATACTTATCATTAATAATGAAAAGTAATAAACAGAGTAATCGCTTGACTGGACTGGTTACGTGAAATAATGTGAAATGCGTGAAATAATTCATTTGAGGCGAGGGACTATATTGTAAAACCCTCATGCGCATTCGTGCACTCGTATTTGTACAAAGTCCCTCACCTCTCATGAATTATGTCACGTAATCAGTCCAGTCAAGCGATTACTCTCTATATAATGTGCAACATTAATACTTCCTTTGGTTCAGTTCGGTCCAGTAGCTCTTGAGAAGTCGAAAGTGTAAGTTTACGCGGGACTAGCGATGAGCGGAAAGTGATCAGTAAAACTTGTTGCGCATAATTTTACATAAACGCACCAAACACCGCATAATTTTATAACTTTTTCTTACGCATAATGTTATAAAAATCAACGCATAATGTTACAATTTTTTTCAATGCATAATCTTAAAATTAACAAATGAATAAATTAACCGATAATGTTATAACCTTACGTACAATCAGCCCATTCAGCACTATTTGAGCTACGTGACTTGAAGTTGCATAGCTGCTAATTACCATTTGAAACATGAATATTGTATAGGAGATGGGTTTCTTGCCCGGTTACGGCGACCTCAGTTGGAGACGCCGACTGTGGGACTTATTTTAAGAGGCCTAATCACTTTGACATAGCCATCATAGCCCTCCATCTCATGATACACGCGCACGTGCTTCAAGGATGTCAAGTTATGGGAATAACCAACTTGGGAGAATTTTTTAGCCGTATCAGAATCTCGCGAGAATTCTCTCCACTTAAACCAGATGGGAGGGGAAGGGGACGCTATGTTATCCGGAGAGTATGTTTACCGACTCGAGTAGTCTTCTCTACCAAACAAGTAACATATCATAGCCATCTGACTCATTTTGGAGGGTCAAATAAATTCATTCTTTTGCCTATTTTGAGTGACTAAATCCCCATTCTCGCACAGTTCTCTCTTAATAGCAATATCCTATTGCTTGTTTTCTTTTTCTAAAAGTTTTTTTCCTAAAAGTGAAACTTGAACAGAAAAGAGATTCAGTTGGAGGTGGTAGTCATCGTGGAGGCGAGAGTACAGATTGTGGAAGTGGTGTAGTCATTTGGAGCAGCGATTACTAGGATGAGCAGTTATTAGGATGAGGAGGAAGAGGAGTAGGGATTAGGAGGATTGAAAGTGGAAGGGTATGGAGTAGGTTGAGGAAGAGACAGGGATTGAGAAAAGGCCATCGGGAAATTCTATAGAGTCTAGTACTGGTTGGTATGATAGTGCAGTGAAGGTTGTGCGGGGTGAAAAGGTGGAGGTGGATTGGAGATTACATGTTTAGGAGATGGTGGAGTCACTCTGAGCAAATATTATGAGGAGAGGGGAGGAGGAGTGGGGGAGGAACGTGTGGCAGGTTTGCTTGGAAATACATACTGGTTGTTTTCGATTCTTGTCATTGCGATATTTTGACACTTCCTGTTGTTTCCTTAAAGCTGATAAACCAATGTATCTCATTGGTTGTTCATTTCCAGTGTCTGTAACTTTCTAGTTGGTTGAATCCAAAGCGAGGGATCAATCATATTCGAGTTCTCCAGCTCTAATTGGCTATATAAAGCTGCCTTCACTTAGTGAAGGCCCCCCATTCTTGGCATCAAAGCTCTAATTCAGCTGCGCCAGAACAACTGCCTGTTGAGGTTAGTTGAGGGGCCATTCTGTGCTCTCCTATTCAGGGGTGTTACGGACCAGAATCTATTCTGGAGTTGCTCCATTATACGGGCACATACGCCGGTAGAGACAACGTCCATGACGTGCCTTTTCCGGTGGAGGTGATCAATATAGTGGAGTTGCCCAGTTAAGGCCACCCTACAGTTGAAATTGGCAGTATATGGCCTCCCAAAATGGTTTTTTTTTTTGGATGATGTAATATAAGGTTAGAAACCCCACCTGAAATTGAGCCAAATTTGGTCCCAGTATTTTTCTTTTTTTTATGTAGCATACTACTGGCAATGTCACCCACAAAGGGCCGTGGTTTAAATAAAATATTATAATTTGGTCGAGTTTGAACTATTTTTTTTTTGTTTTGTTGATAATTTTATTTTGATTTTGTTTAGTTGTTGAATAAACCACGTTAAACTTATTTCTTGTACTTTTTATCCTTAACTGGCAGAGAGCTTCAAATCCTTATGAATCTGACATTAACAGGGTTCCAATCTTCTGTATATTCTTATACTTAGTCCCATCCTGTTACAGTTTTGGCGAGGCTACCAGGATTTGAAGGTTGATTCGACCAGATATGGATTCTGTTACAAGAGATAATTTACAGAGAGTAGGGAGTTCAGTTAAGCATGGACAATTTGGAAATATGGGTCTAAAGACCGATCCCTGGGGTACACTTTCAACAACTTGTGCAGTAACAAGTTCAGTACACCCTTTGATGAGTACAAGCCCAGAAGTATCTTGTGTTAAAATTGAAACATGTGTAGGTCCCCCATCTTTTCAAGCTGGACCCTTGTATACAACAGGTGGGGGTACTCAGAAAAAATATTGTGAGTCCCAAGGAAATCTGGGGCCTACCTTAAATCAAAACAGAATGGGGCCTGGGTCACCAGACTTACTTTTTGATTATTCCCCTTTTGATTTTGAAAGGACTAATGTTTCAGGGGAAATTTTGAATTTAGGTTTTCATAGTGAGAGCAATCCAGGAGAGTTGAGTTTGCCTGCTAAAAAGTTACAAACTTCTAGTACCACAGCAATTAATGAAAGGTATCTTGATTATCAGCCTCCTCAGTTCAGTGAGTTACATCTTCCTAGGCTGAATCGTGGGTATATTCCTGCTGGGATGGATTTTTTAAGCTCCACTGAAAACCTGAGTTTATGTGCTGTCTCTTCAGAAGCTACTCCTTGGAGAGCTGTAGACAGGACAAGTGCATTTAGGTTGCGAGAGGATGCAGGACGGTTACAGAGGCCTATGGAATCCAGACATGGGGTACATTTTTTTGAAGATTCTTCTCACCTTCCTCCAAAGTTCCCTTATTCAGTATATGAGAGGGAAAATCAAGGTATATCTTCCCCTATAGGAGAACATGGTTTTTCCTTCCCTTCCTTTGTGGAACAAAAATCTAGTTCATTTGCAAAATCATATCCACAATTTCTGAATAGACAAAATAGGATTAATTTTAATCATGATAAAACAAGTTGTGGAAATCAGAGCTATGGCCAGTTATCGTCTTTACAAAAAGGGGCTAATCTTGCCCCCTTAGAAAGGTCATCTCCAAAGTTAAATGAGACCCCATACAATGTGGGTAAATTAGGAGACGTGAATGTTCGTCAGGCAAAGGTACATCCTATTGACCCTGTGGTATGGGGTCCAAGCATGTGCCAAACATGGACGTCTCCTTCTGGTCACCGACAGAATTAGTTTTCACAGATTCCTACAAATCATGCCCAAGAAAGCAATAACTTTTATCATGATCCATTACATATAGTAGAGACACCTGTAGGTAGAAAATTGACTGGAAATAGAACCCCCAGGGCTGAAGCTGAATATTCAAATAATTTTCTTAAGGTCAAAAGCCAAAATACAAAAGAACCACAGACGTATGATGGCTTATCTGACTTTCAGGACTACTTGATACATTCCGAGCAAGTAGCTGCCTGGAATGGTTGGAATGATTGTGAAAAGTCTCAGCAGTTAATAATGTGTTTGAGAGGTTCTGCTCAAAAGATATTGAGTGATCTCACTCTTAGTCAAGTTAGTAATTATGCTGAGGTTAAGCATGCATTTTTGCAACGCTTTAAACCTCCTGGTCGAGAAGTCGCATATCAAATGGAATTTAGGAATAGGAATAGAATAGAAACTGAAACTTCTGCTGAATTTGGTTTTGCTTTGCGTCGGCTGGCTAATTCAGCCTTTCCAGACTTACCAGGCTCAGCAAAAGAGGCTTATACTATTGATCAATTTATTAATGGCTTGGGGTCTTATGAGCTCAGAAAACATGTTCAATTTAGCCGGCCAAAAACTCTGGATGAAGCAATAACTAATGCTGTAGAGTTTGAAGCTTTTGATGGATCTCATAATACCACAACCAAGTCGGTAGAAACAGAACATTTAGTGTCTGTGATACAGGAAAAGAGAGCTCAAAGTAAGCAACATGAACCAACTGGCCAAGACATTATTGATGTTATTCGGGAAGAGTTTAGCAAACTGAATAAAATTGTAGGGGATGCCCTTAACTCTGATAAAGGGATGGGAAAGTTAAAGAAATGTTTTAAATGTGGGGAGAATTGGAACTCTAAACACAAGTGTTCTGGTAAACTTGAGAACGATGTAGATATTAAAATGAAGTCTGAATCAGTTGAAAAGTCGGGAAAATAAAAAGGGTCAAGTTTGAGCCCCAAAATTTGGCCTTGGATTATGTTTGTGAAGATTCAAAATGTGGGCAAACAATATGTATAACATCTGTTCAGCCAAGTTGTCTTTTTGTGAGGACTCTGATTGAAGGTAAATCTGTTGATTTTTTAGTGGACTCTGGCTCTGCCGTGTCTTTGGTATCTCAGGATATTTATGATAAGTTGAATGGCAGTTTTACTTATGATATTAAAAGTGTTGCTGTCACACTGTTGTCTGCTTCTGGTGATAGTCTTTCTGTTCTTGGAGAAACTTCATTGGAGATTAAAATTGGTCATCAGAATTTTGTTCATAATGAAGTTGTAGCAGATTTGGATAATTTGTCTGGAATAATTGGAGTAGACTTCTTAACTAAACATAATGTTAATTTGAGTTTCAGTCAAAATCTCCTTGATGTAAATGGTGAATGTGTTGAACTTTTTCCACAGTTTGGGAAGCATTGTGCTCGAATAAGGTTAGATGAATCCGTGACGGTACACCCTGGTACTGAACACGTAGTTCGAGGTATTGTAGATGGCTCATATGTTTCGCATGAAGGTTTAGTCGAACCAACCTCATTGGTTAAAAGCAAGGGCTTGCTGATGGCTCGAGCCGTAGTGAAAACAGAAAACAGTGGAATTTATATGTCAGTGATTAATATTGGGAAAAAAGTGTTAAGATTAATGGTAATTCTGTGGTTGCAACTCTGTCCCCAGTGAACATACTTTCTGATGTAGGAAAAAGTATCCCAGATTTGATCCCCACAGCACTACCTGGCCATTTGGAGTCACTTTTTGATGGAATGTCAGAAAAATTAAAGCCTGAACAAAGAGAAAAAGTAAGAGATTTACTCATTGAGTATCGGAATATTTTTGTTGGGCCTGATGGTAAACTTGGTAAAACAAACTTAGTGGAGCATAGTATAAATACTGGAGAACATAATCCCATTAAGATACCTCCCAGAAGAGCATCTTCTGTTAAAAGGGAAATTATTGACCAGGAAATTGATAAAATGCTTAAAGAAGGCATTGTTGAACCTAGTACAAGTCCATGGTCGTCCCCTGTAGTTTTGGGTTCTCGAAGTGATGGGAGTGTAAGATTTTGTATTGATTATCGTAAGCTAAACTCAGTGACAAAAAAGGATGCTTTCCCTTTGCAGAGGATAGATGATGTATTAGATACTTTGGGCAATTCATAGTGGTTTAGTACCTTGGATCTCGCAAGTGGATACTGGCAAGTTGGTATGGACGAACTAGATAAACACAAAACAGCCTTTGTCACTCATAAGGGGTTATATCAATTTAATGTAATGAGTTTTGGGCTCTGTAATGCCCCGGCAACGTTTACAAGGCTAATGGAATTAGTTTTGGGTGACCTACAGTGGTCTAAATGTCTTTGTTATCTGGATGACGTCATTGTGTACGGAGCCTCATTTGACATTGCCCTAGATAACCTAAGAGCTGTGTTTGAGTGTTTCCGAAATGCCAATTTGAAGCTAAAGCCAAAGAAATGCAAACTGTTTGCTTCAGAGGTATCATATTTAGGTCACAGGGTATCTGAAGAGGGAATTAGTTGTGATCCTGGAAAGACTGATGCAAATCGACAATGGCCTACACCAAGTTCAGTTACAGAGGTAAAGAGTTTTCTTGGCTCTGCAGGGTACTATCGCCGTTTTATTCCAGATTTTTCAAGTGTGGCCTCTCCACTAACAAAAACAAACTCACACAAAAGAATTTTAAATTTAATTGGAATAAAGATTGTGAGCTGTCTTTTGAAAAGCTTAAAAAGCTGCTGACTTCTGCTCCAATTTTGGCTTATCCCACCAGTAAAGATTTATTCATTTTGGATACGGATGCCAGTTTAACTGGCATTGGTGCAGTTTTATCTGAAGTACAGAACGGGGAAGAAAAGGTCATAGCATATGCAAGCCACACCTTGAGTAGGTCCCAACAAAATTATTGTGTCACTTATAGAGAATTATTAGCTGTTGTTACCTTCTTGAAACAATTCAGACACTATTTGTGGGGACAAAAGTTCTTGATTCGAACTGATCATGCCTCTCTAGTATGGTTAAGGAATTTTAAGGAACCAGAAGGGATGCTAGCCAGATGGCTTTCTATTGTTGATACTTACAATTTTGAAATCCAGTATAGAAAGGGAAGTAATCACCTCAATGCAGATGGCCTTTCAAGGAGAGCCCGGAAATGTAAACGTGATGATTGCCCCTCATGTGGAAAAGAGATTTTTAGTAGAATAACATCTGATGTTGGTTCATCTAACAGCTCTCTTCAGGCTGGCAGTTTGGATTGTAAGGTTTTGACAGTGTTGGATGAGCCATTACTGAGTGTTATTTATAACTGGGTAGATTACTGGTCACTCAATCTGTTGAGATAGTGGCAGGAAGAAGATTCAGATATACAGCACATTCTTTTGTTGAAACAGAGATATGATAAAAAGCCGCCTAAGTCTGTGTTGGCAGATTTGAATCATAATGTAAGGATATTGGGACAAATTTGGGAAGTATTGGAGGTTAAGGATGACATTCTCTATTGTGTGTGTGAAAAAGATCCCCAAGGGAACCTTTACAACCAAATTATGGCACCTTTTAAATATTGGAATTTGTTCATAACACAAGAACCTCAGGACATCTGGGAAGAGATAAAACTCTGCAAACATTGAGAAAATGCTTTTATTGGGTTGGAATGAGTCAAGATGTGAGGAGATGCTGTTATGAATGTGAACAGTGTGCCAAACGCAAACCAAGGGGCAGGCAAAGGAAAATCTCCCCTCCAGCAAGATCCGATTTCAAAGCCTATGCAGAAAATTGCAATTGACATTTTGGGAGGTCTTCCAGAGACCCAAAATGGCAATGAATACATTATTGTAGTTGGTGACTATTTTTCAAAATGGAAAGAAGCATTTGCTGTTCCTAACCATAGAGCCTATACTGTGGCTGACAAATTAGTCACTCAATTCTTTGTACATTTTGGCGTGCCCTTACAAATTCACACAGACCAGGGAAAAGAATTTGATTCTGAACTTTTCAAAGCCATATGTGATAAACTGGGCATAGAAAAAAGTAGAACAGCTCCTTATAGACCACAGTCTGATGGGTTGGTGGAGCATTTTAATCGCACATTAATTCAGATGCTCTCATCCTTTGTTAATGAAAATCAAGATGACTGGGATGAACATTTACCATATGTAATGATGGCATATCGCTCCACTACCCATGACAGTACAAAGTGTAGTCCCAATTTAATTATGTTGGGCAGGGAAATTGATAGCCCTTTAGATCTTATGGTTGGAAACCCATTGGCATATAAGAAAGAAATATGTTCTGTACATTACGTGCATTGGTTACAAAATGCTATGAGATACTGTTTTGAATTTGTATTCAAAACTTGGGTGAAGCAGCTAGCAGGCAGAAGAAGTATTATGATCGTGGCCTTAAACCCAGAGAATTTCATTGTGGGGATTGGGTTTGGAGGTGGTATCCACCAGCTCGTTCAAACAAACTTGGTCAAGGTTGGACTGGACCTTATTTAGTACTTCAAAAAATAGCAAGTGTTAATTATGAAATTCAGGAGAACTCGCATGTTTCACCTATAGTAATACATGTGGATCACCTTAAACCGTTTACTGGAAGCGTACCCCCCAACAGGTGGATCGATGATGAGGTGAAAGTTTCTTCTGAAACTGAGACAAGTGCTTCTGAGAAAGTTATCAGTCCACAAGAAATTCAACTGGCTACTTTTGGTGCAGGACTACTAGGAGAAGGAAATTCTATAGGTGATAAAACAGGTTTTGATGTAGGGTTAAGTGAACCTCTCAATGTAAGTCCCATTAGGACAAGGCGGGGTAGAATTGTGAAACCAAGGGATGTTTATTCTCCATGATAAATTGTCATGTTTTGTCAGAAAAAGGTTTTGATTAATAGATTCCACAATTTACAATTCTGTTTATCTGACTGCAGGCTTAGAATGTTATTTTAATAATATTGATTAAATGCTTGGATTTTGAAAGCAGGACTAAAAGCAATGTATCTTGCTGTTCTTGCTGGAAATTTATGTCTTTTTCCTATTTTTCAGAAATGGAAGACCTGTTACAAGTGAGTGTATCACAGAGGGAATTGGAAGAATTGGACCGAGATATATGGCCTGTTTTCCCACCAGAGGGCATGCCATGCAATGTTTTAAATTGTGGTGTTACTATTTTCAACACCTATCAGCAACTGAGGGTCCATTGGGAAACTTGCCACAGATTTGCTGAGATTATAAAGTTCCGTTGTGAACTGTGTCCCTATCAGCACAATAGGCATAATCAGTTACAAAGACATTATCGTCGTTTTCATCATTTTAATATTTGTGATGCCAAGACTCGTCCGGCAGCAGCCGTTGGACGTTCCGAGGTGAACCAGCGTTTTGTGGATCCTGGTGATGTTCTCATGCCAACAGAGTCTGTGTCAGCTCATAGAATCCAGTTTCGTGACAGTGTTGCTAGGGCACGACATCAGGGTAATTCCTCCCAGACAGCAATATTGTTAGACAGAGTGAATACTCCAGTAGCGAGATGTGAGGAGGTAGAGGTCACCATTTCTTCGGCAGGAGAGACTCACTGTACACGCCAGATGAAGAGACACTGGAAGACTGTGGATGAAGAATCTGATGTTGTAGAAGAAATTGCCACAAAGACAGATTTTAGAAAGTTTAGAAAAACAGAATGATTTTATTATTTCAAGATTTTTTTTGTTTGTTTAAATGTGTACCACCACCACTGAAGGTGATGACCTGTTTGGGCCATCAGCTTCAGTGATGGTGCTACACATTACCCTTGACATTGCCATTGGTATGCTGCAAAATATTATTTCATTAATCTTAATAGTTATGAAGTCTAAAAATGTGTATACATTTTGTTTTTTTAAGGAGGGGGGAGTGTGGCAGGTTTGCTTGGAAATACATACTGGTTGTTTTCGATTCTTGTCATTGCGGTATTTTGACACTTCCTGTTGTTTCCTTAAAGCTGATAAACCAATGTATCTCATTGGTTGTTCGTTTCCAGTGTCTGTAACTTTCTAGTTGGTTGAATCCAAAGCGAGGGATCAATCATATTCGAGTTCTCCAGCTCTAATTGGCTATATAAAGCTGCCTTCACTTAGTGAAGGCCCCCATTCTTGGCATCAGAGCTCTAATTCAGCTGCGCCAGAACAACTGCCTGTTGAGGTTAGTTGAGGGGCCATTCTGTGCTCTCCTATTCAGGGGTGTTACGGACCAGAAGCTATTCTGGAGTTGCTCCATTATACGGGGCACATACGCCGGTAGAGACAACGTCCAAGACGTGCCTTTTCCATTGGAGGTGCTCAATATAGTGGAGTTGCCCAGTTAAGGCCACCCTACAGTTGAAATTGGCAGTATATGGCCTCCCAAAATGTTTTTTTTTGGATGATGTAATATAAGGTTAGAAACCCCACCTGAAATTGAGCCAAATTTGGTTCCAGTATTTTTCTTTTTTTATGTAGCATACTACTGGCAATGTCACCAAAGGGCCGTGGTTTAAATAAAATATTATAATTTGGTTGAGTTTGAACTATTTTTTTTTGTTTTGTTGATAATTTTATTTTGATTTTGTTTAGTTGTTGAATAAACCACGTTAAACTTATTTCTTGTACTTTTTATTCTTAACTAGCTGAGAGCTTCAGATCCTTAAGAATCTGACATTAACAGGGTTCGAATCTTCTGTATATTATTATACTTAGTCCCATCCTGTTACAAATGGTTAGGAACAGGTGGCGTAGTACTGGATGGTAATCGAGTGTTGTGAAGGTTGTGGAGGTGTGAAAAGATGGAGGAGATGGTGGATCTGAGATTATACATGTGTTGGAGGTGGTGGAGTCACGATTATGAGGAGAGGGGGAGGGGTGGAAGAAGAGAAGGAGGAGAATGGACGAGAATGGAGGAGAGGGAAGGAGGTGGCATAGGAGGTATTCTTATTACTTCAATTACTTACTTTTCTCTTTCTATCTTCCCTTCCTTCTCACACATATATATCTCAGTTTTCCTGTTCCGTTTCTCACTCAAATGGCTACCCACCATCTTCTAGCCTATATAAGAGTAGTAACGAATGTGGTTTTCAACCCAGTTCTTCCGGAGGCCTGGGTGGAAGACGTCATCTTTATTAAAAAGTTACGTAAGATAATTAGCATGACGTCACTTAATGAATATTTTTTTAATCACTTTAATAACTGTTGCTTAATTAATTTCAATTAATGACTGTTGCATAATTAATGTAATTAATGTAATTAATTAGTGTAATTAGGGTTGATTATAATAATTAGTATATTAATAAATGAATTAATAATGTCGATCAGTACATATTTTTTTTTAAATTCATAATTTGGGATAGATATTATTAGATAAAAAAATAATATATTTAAAAATAATATATTAGAAAATAATATTGACGTATTGAACATATATATGAATGCTATCGACTGACCCTGACCTGGACACGTGCTAAGGTAAACACTTCATTGTGTCTGGGTGTAATTAAATCGATTTTTGTTTTCAAACGCCAACTACTATATGAGAGTGACAGATGTTGAAGCAATTAAATCTATTGTTTAAAAGTTATGGGTGTAATAAAAACCTCATTAAATTAGCGGTCAACACGCAACCTTCCTCCTGACTCTGAGGTTCAAATTTTCAAATTTCATCGTCCAATGACCACATGAACAAATAACATTTCAGTTATTGAAAAGCGGGTGTGTTTGTATTTTCCCCTATAAAGTCCGACGATTCGAATCTCACTCTCATCAGAAACTGTCAGAAAAGCCAAGATGACAAGCATCGACTATACTTCTGTGAACAGCTATAAGCAAACCAAGAAGCAGTGAGCCAACGAAGAATTTGCATTACGTTAAAATTGGTGGTCAGCGATGCTCCCCATGAAGGAACAAGAAAAGAGACTAAAAGACTACCATTTTGTTGAGGCTGCTAGACGTCCTTTCGGGGAGATCCTGTAGAAAAATCGACCTAAACACTGGTTCAATCTTCCCGTACGCATGCAGGAGGAAGCACTATTAGGGCCACCAGTAACAGTTGACGATGACTGGGAAATGGAGTTCTTCACTGAGGCGGAGATGGGAGGAAAGAAATGGCTTTCTATGGAAAGCAAAAAAAACGGCCCTTCTCAGGGCCACCATAATCTTAAAAAGAGTTGCTTTGTCACAGACACACACTTTTTCAACCAATCAGACACCTCCATTATCCCACACCCTCACAGTCAAACACCTGTATACCCTCACAGTACCTAAAACTTTCATGAACTCCCCTCCTCCAGGTCATCCAATACTAAAAAAACTTTTGGAAACCTCTATCCCCCTCCTCCAGCCCTCACAATAGCTAAAGTATCTCGAACCCCAGTGCAGTTCTCTAAATGTAATGGACATGTCAGGCCCTGGATACCCCTTCCCCACAATTTTGAGCAATCAAATTACCCCGATTAGTCCTCTCTCATAACTTACCACACTCTTAACCCGTATTTACTATGAGATTGTCCCCCTAATAAATAGCGTATGTTCATTTAATATAATATATAAATAATTTTTGTTAAATAATTTATTCAGCAAGGCACGTTTCGAAAAAAAAAAAAACAACCTCTCATAACTTACCACACTCTTAATCCGTATTTACTATGAGATTGTTCCCCTAATAAATAGCGTATGTTCATTTAATATAATATATTAATAATTTTGTTAAATAATTCATTCCACAAGACACTTTTTGAAAAAAACAAAAAAGAAAATGGTGGATTTGTTTGACAGAAATACGCATATCAATTTATTCATGAGTGTCTGTCGGTTGTGTCCTTGGGCAAGACACTTCATCCCCATTGACCATGTGGGGAACGGTGATGCTGTGCACTAAGGCATACTGCACGTCAATGGAGCACCAGTCTTCAACCAATGCTAACCCTATGTAGAATTTTAACAGTTGATTGCCATTGCTTGGTGGCTCTCTCCGGCTGTCTCCGGCTTCCTCCACCTGTAAAACTGTCGTGGTCATGATTAGCCATTGTGCAGAAATATGTGACCTTAAACACCAATAAATAAATACAAATAAATATTCGGTTATCAAAACAGCCCTTAGGAGTTTAACAGTTAATTGTGGACCAGTGTGTTTAAAAAGAAAAATTTGGGTGATAACATTACGGACTGTGTTTAATCATAGAAAAATCACACCTGCACTATTACTAACCCGTATGATTTATTTCTGAACATTTACTGAAGAATAACCCACCCATCTAAGTAAAAGCATGAAAGAGCTACCGTTATCAAATTACCTATGTGGGGTGGGGTGGTCAGCAACGTTGTGTACTATGGAGTACTACCTTCAGCCAATGATAACCCTGTGTAGAACTTTGGCAGTTATTTGCCTCTGCAATATGGTTCTTTCCAGATTGCTCCAACTGTCATTAAATAAATGAAAAAAAAATACAATTCTATAATAACAGGCCAAGCCCCCTGTCGTTTTACATGTTTTGTGAGGGGGAAAATCAACAGTACTTTCACCCCCCCCCTCCTCATTTTAATAGTTGAAAAATGCTGTTACTCGATCAAATATGGTAAAAGGATATGCGACTCTGTATTAGCCACCCAAATTTGCGAGAATTGGGAAAATATAACCCACCTAGAGCTGCACCAAAGCTACGTACACTATTCGAACTCCCGCATTATGTCCTTGGGCAAGGTAATTTACCCTGATTATCCACATGGGGGCATGATGACGGCATGTACTAAGGTGCTCTGAACGTCAATGATACGCATATTTTCAAAAAATCTAACCCTGCATGTGCGGATTTCCGACGTTGGTGAGATGACAGTTACTCATTGTTGCTCTGTGGTTCTCTTTGGATATTCTGGAGGCTACCCATAAAATTGTCATGTTTAATTATAACTTGAACTTGATGTCCGGGTGTAATGAAATAGCGTATTTTCTGCAGACATTCTAAATAAACGCAGCTAGTTTACAGACCTGTATATATTTTTTTTTCAATTAGTATAAATATATGACAGTTACTGATGTAACATGCCGATTAGCATGTTTAATGAATCTAACTATGCCAGCCCGACTGACCCTTTGCCCACCATGATCACAACAAATGTTTCAATTCTCTCTCTGTCTGTCTGTCTCTCTCTCTCTCTCACCAATACAGTACGGGTGGAAACTAATTGCATTCAAGCTGTTGTTTTTTTTCTAGGTTTTACCACCCCCCTTACAGCACAAATCGAAATGAAATCTGATTCATTGAATCATACTACAGCGTATGTGCTAAAATGATTATTTTTGTACAAAACTCAAGACCTTTCCCTCTCAAATACATATATAAAAACAAGATAATACGCGAGAATGCATTGTGTACCTGCATTTTGTTGATGAAATATGTCATGACCACATTCCCAAATATTATTAATGTATCCTGTTAATAACCGACAAATTTTTATGGGATCACAGAGTTTGAATAATTCATAAATAAAATAAAATCAAAAATCAAAGATATATTGCATTTATTTATTTCGATCTTAACCAGAGGTCGAAACTAGTCAAATTGATTAGTATTAAATTACAAATGAATATGAAATTTGCAGTAAAATGAACACCCCCATATACTGCTATTCGGAGTGACACCATATTGGTGTGAGTTTTTACTTTTTTGTGCAGTTTCATGAGAGCTTCCACGAAGTCCATTCCACATTCGCAGTTTTTTTTCCAGGGGCCATTCTTCAAAGGCTGGTCCATCGCAGCTTTGCAGATATACCGTTTTCTGGAAGAAAAAAGTCCATACATTTTTTATTTTCAATGAGACCCCTCGGGATATTTTGATCTTTAAGGATGTTTGCCAAAATTTTCCACCCTGTTGGTTGAAAATCTTTTCTTTTTTCGCAGATCATTTATCAGATTACACATATTGGAGCCCGAAATTGTAATGCCGTTATACACGAATTGATCTTTCTCATTCCAGGATAAATTGGGTATATTCTTTATTATCTGGAGTAACAAAAGTGCCGTCTGCTGCATGGAATCTGGTATAATGGCTAACCAGTCCGGATGATTTTCCACTGAAAAACTAGTCATTAAGGAGTGTGGTTTGGTGTTTTCTTTGTGTAAATTTGATTGGCACTGAAAGATTGTCTGGTACAGCAACCCTTTCTCTTCAGAACTCGATGCTGAAGATTCAGTAATTGGTCTCATACCCTGGTCTATGGGCGGGACAGCTACAGCGTTCAGGGGTGTGCATATTTCCTGCAACTGTTCACTCCCCCAAGGTTCAATACACTGAATCCTGCTTGAGGGTAGGCTGGTTGAGTCATCTATAAGTTTTTCCCTTAGTGATTCCCCCATCACTAGCGATTTTGCTGGTTCTAGCTTATTTGCAAGCCCCAAAATATTTCAACTTGTTAAAGCATTGTTCCAACTAAAGGCTGATTTCATATGCACTGGAGGATAGGGTGGCTGGTTACAGACAGATCTGGTTGTTAACTCGGCTGTATTCAGGTTTGCCCCCTCCCTATAGTGTGTTTAAAATTTAGATTTTTGTGTAATATTCATCAATGTCAATAATAATTAGTTTTATTAGAGTAAGATTTTTGACACACTTCACAGACGTAGCGTGAATTCATCCTTTTGGCTTGTCATGAATGTGACTTTGATGTTTCTTTTTTGAAGTAAACTATAGCAATGTGTGTGAAGTTGAGCAAAAACTTATTTTACCTCAGAGCTCTATCACTGTAATTTCCCACAATGCACTGTGTGAGAGTTTGGAGTAACCAATGATCAACAGGTTGGGGTAGAACCTGATCTTGGTATATAATTAGCCAATCAGTGATTAACAGGTTGGGGTGGGACCCATCATATTCAAACATATAAATGCCAGAGTGTTGGAACAGTATTTCCACTCTATTAACTCGCTTCTGAAAAGGATGAATTCACGCTAGGTCTGTGAAGTGTGTCAAAAATCTTACTCTCATAAAACTAATTATTACTGACACAGACGAAAATTACACAAAAATGTAAATTTTAAACACACTATAGGGAGGGGGCAAACCTGAATACAGCCGAGTTAATAACCAGATCTGTCTGTAACCAGCCACCCTATCCTCCAGTGCATATAAAATCAGCCTTTAGTTGGAACAATGCATTAACAAGTGGAAATATTTGGGCCTTGCAAATAAGCTAGAACCAGCAAAATCGCTTGTGGTGGGGGAATCGCTGAGGGAAAAACCTATAGATGACTCAACCAACCTTCCCTCAAACAGAATTCAGTGTATTGGGGTGTGAACAGTTGCAAGAAATATGCACACCCCTGAATGCTGTAGGTGTCCCGCCCGTAGACCAGAGTATGAGACCAATTACTGAATCTTCAACATCGAGTTCTGAAGAGAAAGGATTGCTGTACCAGACAATCTTTCAGCGCCAATCAAATTTACGCAAAGAAAACACCAAACCATACTCCTTAACGACTAGTTTTTCAGTGGAAAATAATCCGGACTGGTTAGCCATTATACCAGATTCCATGCAGCAGAAGGCGCTTTTGTTACTGCAGATAATAAAGAATATACCCAATTTATCCTGGGATGAGAAAGATCAACTTGTGTATAACGGCATTACAATTTCGGGCTCCAATATGTGTGATCTAATAAATGATCTGCTGCGAAAAAGAAAAGATTTTTAACCGACAGGGTGGAAAATTTTGGCAAACATCCTTAAAGATCGAAATATCCCAAGGGGTCTCATCAGAAATAAAGAACGTACAGACATTTTTCTTCCAGAAAACAATATCTCTGCAAAGCAACAATGGACCAGCCTTTGAAGAATGGCCCCTGGAAAAAAACTGCGAATGTGGAATGGACTTCAGGGAAGCTCTCATGAAACTGGATGAAAAAGCGAAAACTCACACCCATAGGGTGTCATTCCGAATAGCCGTATATGGCGGTGTTCATTTTACTGCAAATTTCATATTCATTTGTAATTTAATACTAATCAATTTGACTAGTTTCGACCTCTGGTTAATATCAAAATAAATAAATGCAATATATTTCAGATTTTTGATTTTGTTTTATTTATGAATTATTCAAACTCTGTGATCCCATAAAATGTGACGGTTATTAGGTGGGTACATTAATAATATTCGGGAATGTGGTCATGACATACTTTATCAACAAAATGCAGGTACACAACCCATTCTCGCGTATTATCTTGTTTTTATATAGGTATTTGTGAGGGAAAGGTCTTGAGTTTTGTACAAAAGTAATCGTTTTAGCACATATGCTGTAGTATGATTCAATGAATCAGATTTCATTTCGATTTGCGCTGCAAGGGGGGGGGGTGGTAAAACCTAGAAAAAAACAACAGCTCGAACGCAATTAGTTTCCACCCATACTGTATCGGTGAGAGAGAGAGAGAGAATTGAAACGTTTGTTGTGATCATGGTGGGCAAAGGGTCGGTTGGGCTGGCATAGTTAGATTCATTAAACATGCTAAACAGCGTGTTACATCAGTAACTATCATATATTTTTATGCAATTGAAAAAAAAATATATACAGGTCTGTAAACCAGCTGCGTTTATTTAGAATGTCTGCAGAAAATACCCTATCAAGTTCAAGTTATAATTAAACGTGACAATTTTACTGGTAGCCTCCGGAATATCCAAAGAGAACCACAGAGAAACGACGAGTAACTGTCATCTCACCAATGTCGGAAATCTGCACAAGCAGGGTTAGATTTTTCGAAAATATGCGTATCATCGACGTGCAGTGCACCTTAGTACATGCCATCATCATGCCCCATGGGGATAATCAGGGTAAATTCCCTTGCCCAAGGACATAATGCGGGAGTTCGAATAGTGTACGTAGCTTTGGTGCAGCTCTAGGTGGGTTATATTTTCCCAAGTCTCGCAAATTTGGGTGGCTAATACAGAGTCGCATATCCTTTTACCATTTTTGGTTGAGTAACAGCGTTTCTCAACTATTAGAATGAGGGGGGTGAAAGTACTGTTGATTTTCTCCTTCACAAAACGTAAAACGACGGGAGGCTTCGCCTGTTATTATAGAATTGTAGTTTTTTCATTTATTTTATGACAGTTGGAGCAATCCGGAAAGAACCATGATGCAGAGGCAAACAACTGTCAAAGTTCTACACAGGGTTATCATTGGCTGAAGGTAGTACGCCATAGTACCCAACTTTAATGACCACCCCCACCCCACATAGGTAATTAGATAATGGTAGCTCTTTCATGCTTTTACTTAGATGGGTGGGTTATTCTTCAGTAAACGTTCAGAAATAAATCATACGGGTTAGTAATAGCGCGGGTGGGATTTTTCTATGATTAAACACAGTCCATAGTGTTATCACCCAAATTTTTCATTTTTAAACGCACTGGTCCACAGTTAACTGTTAAACTCCTAAGGGCTGTTTTGATAACCGACTATTTATTTATATTTATTTATTGGCGTTTAAGGTCACATATTTCTGCACAATGGCTAATCATGACCACGACAGTTTTACAGGTGGAGGAAGCCGGAGAGAGAGCAACTGAGCAACAGCAAGCAACTGTCAAAATTCTACTTAGGGTTAGCATTGGTTGAAGACAGGTGCTCCTTCGGCATGCAGGACACCTTAGTGCACAGCGTCACTGTGCCCCCATATGGTCAATGGGGATAAAGTGTCTTGCCCAAGGACACAACCAACAGACACTCATGAATAAATTGATAAGCGTGTTTCTGTCAAACAAATCCGCCATTTTGTTTGGGTTTTTTTCGAAAAGTGTCTTGTGGAATGAATTATTTAACAAAAATTATTAATATATTATATTAAATGAACATATGCTATTTATTAGGGGAACAATCTCATAGTAAATACAGGTTAATAGTGTGGTAAGTTATGAGAGGTTTTTTTTTTTTTTTCGAGACGTGCCTTGCAGAATAAATTATTTAACAAAAATTATTAATATATTATATTAAATGAACATTTGCTATTTATTAGGGGGCCAATCTCATAGTAAATACGGGTTAAGAGTGTGGTAAGTTATGAGAGGAGACTAATCGGGGTAATTTGATCGCTCAAAATTGTGGGGAAGGGGTATCCAGGGCCTGACATGTCCATTACATTTAGAGAACTGCACTGGGGTTCGAGATACGTTAGCTATTGTGAGGGCTGGGGGAGTGGAATAGAGGTTTCCAAAAGTTTTTTTAGTATTGGATGACCTGAAGGAGTGGAGTTCATGAAAGTTTTAGGTACTGTGAGGGGATACAGGGGTGTGATGGTGAGGGTGTGGGATAATGGAGGTGTCTGATTGGTTGAAAAAGTGTGTGTCTGCAAAGCAACTCTTTTTAAGATTATGGTGGCCCTGAAAAGGGCCGTTTTTTTTTGCTTTCCATAGAAAGCTATTTTTTTCATCCCACCTCTGCCTCGGCAAAGAACTCCTTTTCCCAATCTTCATCAACTGTTACTTGTGGCCCTAATAGTGCTTCCTCCTGCATGCGTACGGGAAGATCGAACCAGTGTTTGGGTCGATTTTTATACTGGATCTCCCCGAAAGGACGTCTGCCAGCCTGAACAAAAGGGTAGTCTTTTAGTCTCTTTTCTTGTTCCTTCATGGGCTCGTCGCTGACCACCACTTGTTTAGCACTAATGCAAATTCTTTGTTGGCTCGCTGATTCTTGGTTTGCTCATAGCTGTTCACGGAAGTATAGTCGATGCTTGTCATCTTGGCTTTTCTGACACAGTTTCTAATGAGAGTAAGGTTCGAATCGTCGGACTTTACAGGGGAAAAAACAAACATGCCCACTTTTCAATAACCGAAATGTTATTTGTTCATCTTGTCATCGCACGATGAAATTTGAAAATTTGAATCTCAGTGTCTGGAAGAAGGTTGTATGTTGACCGCTAATTTAATGAGGTTTTTATTACGCCCATAACTTTTGAACAATAGTTGCTTCAACATCTGTCACTCTCAGATAGTAGTTGGCGTTTGAAAAGAAATCGATTTAATTACACCCAGACACAATGAAGTGTTTACCTTAGCACGTGTCCAGGTCAGGGTCAGTCGATAGCATTCATATATATGTTCAGTACATCAATATTATTTTTAAATATATTATTTTTAAATATATTATTTTTTTATCTATTAATATCTATCCCAAATTATGACTTTAAAAAAAAATATGTACTAATTGACATTATTAATTCATATATTTATATACTAATTATTATAATCAACCCTAATTACACTCATTAATTACATTAATTACATTAATTATGCAACAGTCATTAATTAAAATTAATTAAGCAACAGTTATTAAAGTGATTAAAAAAAATATTCATTAAGTGACGTCATGTTAATTATCTTACATAACTTTTTAATGAAGATGACGTCATCCACCCAGGCCTCTGGCCCAGGCCTCTGGCCCAGACCTCAGGCCCAGGAACAACTGGGTTGAAAACCACATTCGCTACTACTTATAAGGGCTGTGTTTTGATTCTTGCTCTTTCTCTTTTTGTATTTGTGTATGTTTATACATGCCACCTCCCTCGTCCCTTTTATCCCGCCTTTCCATGGTATTTATACCAACAACATCTCCTACCCTCAATCTTCGATGCCCTTTGCTATCCACCACCATCCCTGTCATACTCTTCCAGCCAGCTTTTCCCTCCGCCACTTTCAGCCTTCCATACCCCCCTCAGACAACGCCATCAACCCATAACTTTTCTGTATTTTCTCTTGTTTGTTATCTTGTCTTTATTTCGTTCGAATTATTGCTTATTAAGAGCTAGAGAAACATAACATAATGTCGCTTTGGTTGATGGTGGGCGGTCCCATAAAACTGTCATTGACACAATATGATCTTACCCGTTGAAAGTGTCAGAAAGACCCAATAATCCATCCTTCTACAATAATGTTTCAGAATTGATGAATTCATAGACGCGTTCATTTCCACTTGGCAGGTGTTCTCATGGAAGATCACTCTTTATGTGCTGTACACAATCTGCAATCCAGTTTCGAACCTACATGTACTTTTTCTGTGAGCCAGACAAAAATTTGGCACTGTGCGTGCGGTAAAGGTGCATCCATAATCATGACATTTTACTCCATCTGCCTCGTTCCCATGAACCCCCTACCCCCCCCCCCCCCCCCCATCTCTCTAGATACTAGTCCGACAATACCAAGGCTGTCTGTCACCAAAAGACACATTCTATCCACACATAGCCAAGTTCAATACAGTGTGTACTATTATCTTTAGTTCTACATAAATCAAGAAAATATCGCATCATAGTCTCTTGAAATTGATGCCATAACACTATAACTTACCCACGATACGAGTTTATTAAAAGTAATAACATTATCGGGTCATCTGTTTAACATTAACATTGGTAATCAGCGTTGGAAAAAATTGGAACATTATCTGTTGATTTTTATAACAGTATGCGTTAGAAAAAGTTATAACATTATGCGGAGTTTGTAACAATATCGGTTGTTTAGTTTTTTTTGTAAAATATTGCGTTGGTGTTACATTATTCAGAGTTGTAACATTATCAGTTATAACAAAGCTTCCTCCTGAGCGTCGCTCAAGTGAGCCAAAGAGTGGAAAACTTGTGGGTACAATGTGCGAACATTATAACTTGATTTGTCCCAATATCCCGATAAATTCTGTCTTTTGATTGGTTTGAATGCCTTGCACAAATAGTCATGACAAAGGGTGCGCCCAACATCCAAGGTATTTGAGAGCGTGTAACATCCAGGGTATAAGCGCACGCGAAACATCGGGGGTATATGGTTTCAATGAACGCTTTTTGCTTCCGCTCTCCTCATTATAAAACTCGAACCAAAAAACCCAAAAATTGTCACAATATATATCATGAGATTTCCGACAACTCAATCATAAAAATAAAATAAGAGCAAATAATTCGTCCCCTCAATTATTTAATACCTGGATGTCTCATTTAAACAACTCGCTTGCGGCTCTGTTTTTAAAAACCGACATCCATGTGTTAAATCTCCATATATCATACATGTTGGCGGAGATAACTTATAATGTGTCCAAACGGGCATGTCATGATAAATATTCATGTAAGATTTCTTTTCTGACTACTGTAAGCTGATTTACGTTAACAGAATCGCTCGATGAAAATGTATATTGCATAACTCTTGAGTGAAATGCCCGGACCGCAAAACAAGATATGTACCTGTCAGACCGCTATGTAAGTTTTCCTTAATATCTGACTACTATCAGCTGAGTTACAGAATCGTTCAAAGAAAACGCCTACTTCTCAGCAGAACGAAGGGGCATAACTCACGACTGGCATGTGTTGGCTGCATAATGTGATATGTGTGTGAAAAGGCATTCCACGCTGGACATTCAATTAAGAACTCTTTAAAATCTGACTACTGTCACCTAAGTTAATGATTCATACAGACGTACGCTCTGCTGGTCAGTTCAATAGATGTAATACAGTATATTCCACTCCTTTTTAAAAAAGCTGCTATATAATGAGGGATCCAAATAAGGGGATACATTATAAACGTGATCATGATTTTTTTTCACCCAGTTGATTGTAATTCCTATAAGGACATATCGTGCCAGATATCAATTTCTTCCCAGGGCTTAAAATTCTTATGAGAATCAGAATTGATTCTCGCAAACGATTCTCGCAAGGAAACACTGGGAGTCAAAATTGATTCTTGCTAGAGATTGTGAGAGATTCTACACAAGTGACCTTAAATGTTTGGATAATTTTACTCATTTTGTCTGGCTCGTTTTCAGGTAAGTTATGTAACACATTGAATTAGCTTTGTTGTGGTGTCTAGTGAAGTCCAGGCAGTCTATGGCGCCAACACTTAACTAGAAAATACTGCCAGTATATAGTAACTTCCATCAGCAAGATCACCAAAAGCCTGAACATTTATGCTATAACATGTGTTCTACGTGTACATCTTAGACAAGAAACAAAATTGGAAATAGGATCTTTAGGTTCCACTCTACAGTTTCGCACTATTGCACAGAGGTAAAATTCAAAACACGGGGCATATGTTGAAACTAAGGCCATGTAAAATAGAGATATATTTTTAGTATCAGATATATGGTTGAATTAGGCTTTTTGTTGGACAAGAGAATCTGAAGTTTTGGTCCCAAAGTTAGAGTCTGACACATGGGGGTGAATTGCCAGATGAATTATGGGAAACAGTGGCTTCGAAAAATTAGCTATTTTTTTTTTTAAATGTAATTTTTACACAGGTATGTTATATTATTATTTGACATGTGACTAAAAAATGAAACGGGAACATATAAGTTTTTTTTTGCATTTTAAAAACAGGAGATGCTATGCTCCAGAGGCAGGTAGGTGGGGGTGCTGGGAAAATTTTGTTTTGAGGCTGCTGGGTAGCTGAACATGACTGGTTTTGGCATTTTTTCATGCCATTTTCCAGGTTGAAGTCTTGCCTTTGACAATAAATTATTCCACCCACATTAAGATTGTTGATTTCTACTTAGACAGATAGTGTTATATGTTTTTTGTGGATTTGGGAAATGTTATATATGCTACGGGTTAGTTAACCAAGTTACAGAATATTTGCATTTGAAGAGAGTGTATGGCACATCATTTTTAGAAATGCCTGGAAAGCTGTGGAACAAATCTTATGGTTAATCCTTTACCTAACATAAAAAGCAGACAACACTTGAAAAACAAATCCTTGAATAACCTATTTTTTCATTTTTGTCTCAAAAACATAGATTATGACCCCTCATTGGAACGAGCTCAATGAGCTCGTCCAACGAAGGGTCATAACCTATGTTTTTGAGACAAAAATGAAAAAAAATGAAAATAATTGGCGATTTTATGAATAGTGCTGTTCGTTTTTGGTCATTACGTTGGGTAAAGGGTTAAACTCGAGAAAATAAAGGAATGTGAGGCTGCTTTAACTATGCAATATGTACCGTTTGTATTCAAGGGGTATAACAGTGCTCACAAATTCTAAGTTATTGAAGTTCTGAAAAAATGAGTATTGCAACAAGTGTTTGCGGAAATCAAAACTGATTCTCACGAATGTGGCCAAATGTTAAGGCTTGCTTGTGGCTGTCGTGAGGCACCAAAAAAAATGACGGTTGAAGTTTTGTTCTATTTCGGGGTATTTGAAGGATAAATCTTTTTTCTTGTAAAATCACGGCCCCATCCAATAAAATTGACGATATGTTGTTTTATTGCCGTTTGCAGTGAGGATATTAGGAAAAAGCAGTTTTTTACATGTAAACCTTTTTATTCTCCCCTTTTCATATTCCACCCTTTTTTTGCCAATAACAAGTCAACTCACCTGTAATCATTGTTTTGTAACTGCATTTAGAAGTTATAACCTTGCTTCGATACACAGGATAGGTTGACAGTAAATAAAAAGGTAACACAACTACTCGATTTTTTTAATGTTTTGGTGAGTATGGATGGGGCGAGGGGGGTTAGGAGCTTAAAATTCGTGGGAGAATCAAAATCGATTCTCGCAAATGAATGATTCGAGCAGTGAAAACAATGAGAATCGGCGTTGAGATTCTCACAAAATGTCAAATTGATTCTTGTCAAAGATTCTGAAATGGTCCTTAAAGACGTGATGAATTACATTTGTTTTTGCTGCTTCATAAGGTGACATATATCCTAGAACTGGGGAGAAGCATCTCATGTCTTTGGAGAAAGCATGCCTTGGATAATGTAATTTTAGCAATACTATATCAGTTATGAGTGTCAGTTGTTTTCGATTATTAACCCATTGAACCCGAGCGGCCGTCATGTCGTCATTAACCCCCCTGCACACTGATGTCAAAATATCTAAATGTCAGGCAGAAAAAATTTCACATAATGCAACTAGAAATTTAACCAATTCAATCTCGTTTGACAGAGCTCATTGAGCTCTGTCAAACGAGATTGAATTGGTTAAATTTCTAGATGCATTATGGGGAAAAACAGCTTCCTGAAATTTTGGTATTTTGACATCAGAGTAAAGGAGGTTAAATAGAATGGCTGTTCAGTAAATGTGTGGAGTAGAGACTGCACGTTGAAAATATTGATGGTCCACACCAAATAATGAATATAGACTCTTCCAATTGTTGACATTGAACTGACATGGAAGATACCACCAGAGCTTAAAGGGTGAATGAAAACTGTATAAAATGTACTAAATGGGGAGGGGCATCTCATGCCTCACTAGGAATCAAATTTTATCCATTGGGATGTGAGTCCCGACAGCCAGGAAAAAATGGGTTCACTCCCCTTCCAAATGAGCCAACTTCGCGACGACCCTGAAGACCTGAATGAAATAAATAACGCGGTTTACTCCGACTTTCCTCAACTAAGACACTATTTGGCGATTTATCAATGCATGGCGTTGGAATGCCTACAGAGAACGCATGAATGCATGCCTTCGGAAATCATGCCTGGCTGATGTACTTGGAATAATATTTTGTCAGTCGGGAACGTTATGGAGACTATTTTATTGTGACTAGACCTATGAGTTATGAAACACACAAGAATCGTGCAAATACTCTCCGGATATCAGGCAAAGGTGTATGTACATGTACTCAACATGTCTCGGATATGGGAAATAAAGGATTATTTATAAAGTCTAACAACAAAATGTTTTAAAATATTATACATTAGATTGTGTGACTGCAGTGAACATCCGGTGGACAGGAATTAAATTTATGGCACATCTGTTTGGGATCCACACAGTGAAATCGACATCACGCAACTTGTAAAAATACAAAGGAAGGCAGCCAGATTCATCCTTGGAAATTATAAATCCAACAAAGAAGGCTGTGTAACTGACATCCTCCAAAAAAGAAACTTATTGTCACTGAAAGTAGGAACCAACGACTGAGCCTATTCTACAAAGTGGTAGAAGGGTGGATCCCTCCCAAAGCAGAGTATCAAAGCCAAAAATATTCACTGGCTTTGACTGAACAAACGTCAGAGAAAAGCCACAAAACAATAATACAAGGCATTTAACATAACACACCCACAGCCAGAACAATGCAAACAGTTCTTCTTCCCAAGAACTATAATTGACTGGAACCATCTAAAGGACAGCACTGTAAACCAAGCCGACATTGAGGGCTTTAAGTCGTACTTGGCAAACGAGGACTGCACCATCCCACACCCATCATGTTAACCCTTTACCAAACGTAACGGCCAGAAGTGCCAATTAATTTTCATTATATTTTCATTTTCTTGGTTTCAACAACAAAGGTTATGACCCCCCTTTGGGCTCATTCCATGACAGATCATAATGTTTTTGAGACAATAAATGAAAGAAATTAGTAATTCAAGAATTTTGTTTGCAAGTGTCGTCTGCTTTTCATGTCAGGAAAAGGGTTAACGTCAAAATTGGCAACTTAGACGTACTTTACAGATTCTGATACAGATAGTTTAATCTGTGCCGAAATTGTATGATTTTCTGGAAATGCATGTGATTGTGAACTAGCCATTATAGGATTCATTCAAATTCAAGGACAATTTATGGATCACTCTTTCAGTGAAAGGAAAGTGAACGTAAGTAGGTGATATGAGCGGTTGGAAATCTTTTCTTTTTCACAGCAGATCATTTATTAGATCACACATATTGCAGCCCGAAATTGTAATGCCGTTATACACGAGTCGATCTTTCTCATCCCAGGATAAATTGGGTATATTTTTTATTATCTGGAGACACAAAAGCACCTTCTGCTGCATGGAGTCTGGTATAACGGCTAACCAGTCCGGATGATTTTCACTGAAAGACTAGTCATTAAGGAGTGTTGTTTGGTGTTTTCTTTGTGTAAATTTGATTGGCGCTGAAATATTGTCTGGTACAGCAACCCTTTTTCTTCAGAACACGATGATGAAGATTCAGTAATTGGTCTCATACCCTGGTACATGAGCAGGACAGCTACAGCATTCAGGGGTGTGCGTATTTCCTGCAACTGTTCACTCCCCCATGGTTCAATACACTGAATTCTGCTTGAGGGTACGCTGGTTGAGTCATCTGTAGGTTTTTCCCTCAGCGATTCCCCCACCACTAGCGATTTTACTGGTTCTAGCTTATTTGCAAGCCCCAAAATATTTCCACTTGTTAATGCATTGTTCCAACTAAAGGCTGATTTCATATGCACTGGAGGATAGGGTGGCTGAAGAGAAAGGGTGGCTGTACCAGACAATCTTTCTTCACCAATCAAATTTACGCAAAGAAAACACCAAACCACACTCCTTAACGACTAGTTTTACAGTGGAAAATCATCCGGACTGGTTAGTTGTTATACCAAATTCCATGCAGCAGAAGGCGCTTTTGTTTCTCCAGATAATAAAGAATATACCCAATTTATCCCAGGATGAGAAAGATCGACTCATGTATAATGGCATTACAATTTCGGGCTCCAATATGTGTGATCTAATAAATGATCTGCTGCAAAAAAGAAAAGACTTTCAACCGACAGGGTGGAAAATTTTGGCAAACATCCTTAAAGATTAAAATATCCCAAGGGGTCTCATTGGAAATAAAGAACGTACAGACTTTTTTCTTCCAGGAAACAATATCTCTGCAAGGCTGCGATGCACCAGACTTTGAAGAATGGCCCCTGGAAAAAAAACTGTGAATGTGGAAAGGACTTCGTGGAAGCTCTCATGAAACTGGACGAAAAAGCGAAAACTCACACCAACAGGGTGTCATTCCGAATAGCTGTATAAGGCGGTGTTCATTTTACTGCAAATTTCATATTCATTTGTAATTTAATACTAATCAATTTGACTAGTTTCGAGCTCTGGTTAACATCGAAATAAATAAATGCAATATATCTCAGATTTTTGTTTTTGTTTTATTTATGAATTATTCAAACTCTGTGATCCCATAAAAATTTGGCGGTTATTAAGCGGATACATTAATAATATTCGGGAATGTGGTCATGACATATTTCATCAACAAAATGCAGGTACACAACGCATTCTCTCATATTATCTTGTTTTTATATAGGTATTTGCGAGGAAAAGGTCTTGAGTTTTGTACAAAAATAATCATTTTAGCACATACGCTGTAGTATGATTCAATGAATCAGATTTCATTTCGATTTGCGCTGTAAGGGGGGTGGTAAAACCTAGAAAAAAAACAACAGCTTGAATACAATTAGTTTCCACCCGTACTGTATTGGTGAGAGAGAGAGAGAGAGAGAGAAAGAGAATTGAAACGTTTGTTGTTGGGCAAAGGGTTGGTTGGGCTGGCGTAGTTAGATTCATTGAACATGCTAATTGGCATGTTACATCAGTAACTGTCCTATATTTTTACTCAATTGAAAAAAAATATATATACAGGTCTGTAAACCAGCTGTGTTTATTTAGAATGTCTGCAGAAAATACGCTATTTCATTACACCCAGACATCAAGTTCAAGTTATAATTAAACGTGACAATTTTATGGGTAGCCTCTGGAATATCCAAAGAGAACCACAGAGCAACGATGAGTAACTGTCATCTCACCAAGCCGACATTGAGGGCTTTAAGTCGTACTTGGCAAACGAGGACTGCACCGTTCCACACCCATCCTGTTAACACTTTACCAAACGTAACGGCCAGAAGCGCCAATTAATTTTCATTATATTTTCATTTTTGGGGTTTCAACAAAAAGGTTATGACCCCCGTTTGGGCTCATTCCCATGACGGATCATAACCTATGTTTTTGAGACAATAAATGAAACAAATTAGTAATTCAAGAATTTTGTTTGCAAGTGTCGTCTGCTTTTCATGTCAGGAAAAGGGTTAATGTCAAAATTGGCAACTTAGACTTACTGTACAGATTCCGATACAGATAGTTTAATCTGTGCCGAAATTGTATGATTTTTTGGAAATGCATGTGATTGTGAACTAGCCGTTATAGGACTCATTCAAATTCAAGGACAATTTATGGATCACTGTATCAGAAAAAGGTAAGTGAACGTAAGTAGGTGATATGAGCGGTTGAAAATCTTTTCTTTTTCACAGCAGATCATTTATTAGATCACACATATTGAAGCCCGAAATTGTAATGGCGTTTTACACGAGTCGATCTTTTTCATCCCAGGATAAATTGGGTATATTCTTTACTATCTGGAGTAACAAAAGCACCTTCTGCTGCATGGAATCGGGCATAACGGCTAAAAAGTCCGGATGATTTTCCACTGAAAGACTAGTCATTAAGGAGTGTTGTTTGGTGTTTTCTTTGTGTAAATTTGATTGGCGCTGAAAGATTGTCTGGTACAGCAACCCTTTCTCTTCAGAACACGATGTTGAAGATTCAGTAATTGGTGTCATACCCTGGTCCATGAGCAGGACAGCTGCAGCATTCAGAGGTGTGCGTATTTCCTGCAACTGTTCACTCCCCCATGGTTCAATACACTGAATTCTGCTTGAGGGTAGGCTGGTTGAGTCATCTGTAGGTTTTTCCCTCAGCAATTCCCCCACCACTAGCGATTTTACTGGTTCTAGCTTATTTGCAAGCCCCAAAATATTTCCACTTGTTAATGCATTGTTCCAACTAAAGGCTGATTTCATATGCACTGGAGGATAGGGTGGCTGAAGAGAAAGGGTTGCTGTACCAGACAATCTTTCATCACCAATCAAATTTATGCAAAGAAAACACCAAACCACACTCCTTAACGACTAGTTTTACAGTGGAAAATCATCCGGACTGGTTAGTCATTATACCAGATTCCATGCAGCAGAAGGCACTTTTGTTACTCCAGATAATAAAGAATATATCCAATTTATCCTGGGATGAGAAAGATCGACTCGTGTATAATAGCATTACAATTTCGGGCTCCAATATGTGTGATCTAATAAATGATCTGCTGCGAAAAAGAAAAGACTTTCAACCGACAGGGTGGAAAATTTTGGGAAACATCCTTAAAGATCAAAATATCCCAAGGGGTCTCATCGGAAATAAAGAACGTATGGACTTTTTTCTTCCAGAAAACAATATCTCTGCAAGGCTGCGATGGACCACACTTTGAAGAATGGCCCCTGAAAAAAAAACTGCGAATGTGGAATGGACTTCATGGAAGCTCTCATGAAACTGGACGAAAAAGCAAAAACTCACACCAACAGGGTTCCATTCTGAATAGCCGTATATGGCGGTGTTCATTTTACTGCAAATTTCATATTCATTTCTAATTTAATACTAATCAATTTGACTAGTTTCGAGCTCTGGTTAATATCGAAATATATAAATGCAATATATCTCAGATTTTTGTTTTTGTTTTATTTATGAATTATTCAAACTCTGTGATCCCATAAAAATTTGGCAGTTATTAAGCGGATACATTAATGATATTCGGAAATGTGGTCATGACATATTTCATCAACAAAATGCAGGTACACAACGCATTCTCTCATATTATCTTGTTTTTATATAGGTATTTGCGAGGGAAAGGTCTTGAGTTTTGTACAAAAATAATCATTTTAGCACATACGCTGTAGTATGATTCAATGAATCAGATTTCATTTTGATTTGTGCTGTAACGGGGGCGGTAAAACCTAGAAAAAAAACAACAGCTGGAATACAATTAGTTTGCACCCATACTGTATAGGTGAGAGAGAGAGAGAGAGAGAGAGAGAGAGAGAGAGAGAGAGAGAGAGAGAGAGAAAGAATTGAAACATTTGTTGTTGGGCAAAGGGTTGGTCGGGCTGGCATAGTTAGATTCATCAAACGTGCTAATTGGCATGTTACATCAGTAACTGTCCTATATTTTTACTCAATTGAAAAAAAAATATATACAGGTCTGTAAACCAGCTGTGTTTATTTAGAATGTCTGCAGAAAATATGCTATTTCATTACACCCAGACATCAAGTTCAAGTTATAATTAAACGTGACAATTTTATGGGTAGCCTCCAGAATATCCAAAGAGAACCACAGAGCAACGACGAGTAACTGTCATCTCACCAAGCCAACATTGAGGGCTTTAAGTCGTACTTGGCAAACGGGGACTGCGCCATCCCACACCTGTCCTGTTAACCCTTTACCAAACATAACGGCCAGAAGCGCCAATTAATTTTCATTATATTTTCATTTTTTTGGTTTCAACAACAAAGGTTATGACCCCCATTTGGGCTCATTCCCATGACGGATCATAACCTATGTTTTTGAGACAATAAATGAAACAAATTAGTAATTCAAGAATTTTGTTTGCAAGTGTCGTCTGCTTTTCATGTCAGGAAAAGGGTTAATGTCAAAATTGGCAACTTAGACATACTGTACAGATTCCGATACAGATAGTTTAATCTGTGCCGAAATTGTATGATTTTTTGGAAATGCATGTGATTATGAACTAGCCCTTATAGGCGTCATTCAAATTCAAGGACAATTTATGGATCACTGTATCAGTGAAAGGTAAGTGAACGTAAGGAGGTGATATGAGCAGTTGAAAATCTTTTCTTTTTTACAGCAGATCATTTATTAGATCACACATATTGCAGCCCGAAATTGTAATGCCGTTATACATGAGTCGATCTTTCTCATCCCAGGATAAATTGGGTATATTCTTTATTATCTAGAGTAACAAAAGCACCTTCTGCTGCATGGAATCTGGTATAACGGCTAACCAGTCCGGATGATTTTCCACTGAAAGACTAGTCATTAAAGAGTGTTATATGGTGTTTTCTTTGAGTAAATTTGATTGGCGCTGAAAGATTGTCTGGTACAGCAACCCTTTCTCTTCAGAACACGTTGTTGAAGATTCAGTAATTGGTCTCATACCCTGGTACATGAGCAGGACAGCTACAGCATTCAGGGGTGTGCGTATTTCCTGCAACTGTTCACACCCCCATGGTTCAATACACTGAATTCTGCTTGAGAGTAGGCTGGTTGAGTCATCTGTAGGTTTTTCCCTTTGCGATTCCCCCACCACTTGCGATTTTACTGGTTCTAGCTTATTTGCAAGCCCCAAAATATTTCCACTTGTTAATGCATTGTTCCAACTAAAGGCTGATTTCATATGCACAGGAGGATAGGGTGGCTGAAGAGAAAGGGTTGCTGTACCAGACAATCTTTCATCACCAATCAAATTTACGCAAAGAAAACACCAAACCACACTCCTTAACGACTAGTTTTACAGTGGAAAATCATCCAGACTGGTTAGCCATTGTACCAGATTCCATGCAGCAGAAGGCGCTTTTGTTACTCCAGATAATAAAGAATATACCCAATTTATCCTGGGATGAGAAATATTGACTCGTGTATAATTTCATTACAATTTCGGGCTCCAATATCTGTGATCGAATAAATGATCTGCTGCGAAAAAGAAAAGACTTTCATCCGACAGGGTGGAAAATTTTGGGAAACATCCTTAAAGATCAAAATATCCCAAGGGGTTTCATCGGAAATAAAGAACGTATGGACTTTTTTCTTCCAGAAAACAATATCTCTGCAAGACTGCGATGGACCAGACTTTGAAGAATGGCCCCTGGAAAAAAACTGCGAATATGGAATGGACTTCGTGGAAGCTCTCATGAAACTGGATGAAAAAGTGGAAACTCACACCAACAGGGTGTCATTCTGAATAGCCGTATATGGCGGTGTTCATTTTACTGCAAATTTCATATTCATTTGTAATTTAATACTAATCAATTTGACTAGTTTCGAGCTCTGGTTAATATCGAAATAAATAAATGCAATATATCTCAGATTTTTGTTTTTGTTTTATTTATGAATTACTCAAACACTGTGATCCCATAAAAATTTGGCGGTTATTAAGCGGCTACATTAATAATATTTGGGAATGTGGTCATGACATATTTCATCAACAAAATGCAGGTACACAACGCATTCTCTCATGTTATCTTGTTTTTATATAGGTATCTGCGAGGGAAAGGACTTGAGTTTTGTACAAAAATAATCATTTTAGCACATACGCTGTAGTATGATTCAATGAATCAGATTTCATTTCGATTTGCGCTGTAAGGGGGGTGGTAAAACCTAGAAAAAAAACAACAGCTTCAATACAATTAGTTTCCACCCATACTGTATTGGTGAGAGACAGAGAGAGAGAGAGAGAGAGAGAATTGAAACGTTTGTTGTTGGGCAAAGGGTTGGTCAGACTGGCGTAGTTAGATTCATTAAACATGCTAATTGGCATGTTACATCAGTAACTGTCCTATATTTTTACTCAATTGAAAAAAAAAATATATACAGGTCTGTAAACCAGCTGTGTTTATTTAGAATGTCTGCAGAAAATATGCTATTTCATTACACCCAGACATCAAGTTCAAGTTATAATTAAACGTGACAATTTTATGGGTAGCCTCCGGAATATCCAAAGAGAACCACAGAGCAACGACAAGTAACTCTCATCTCACCAAGCAGACTTTGAGGGCTTTAAGTCGTACTTGGCAAATGAGGACTGCGCCATCCCACACCCTTCCTCTTAACCCTTTACCTAACGTAACGGCCAGAAGCGCCAATTAATTTTCATAATATTTTCATTTTTTTGGTTTCAACAACAAAGGTTATGACCCCCCTTTGGGCTCATTCCCATGACGGATCATAACCTATGTTTTTGAGACAATAAATGAAACAAATTAGTAATTCAAGAATTTTGTTTACAAGTGTCGTCTGCTTTTCATGTCAGGAAAAGGGTTAACGTCAAAATTGGCAACTTAGACGTACTGTACAGATTCCGATACAGATAGTTTAATCTGTGTCGAAATTGTATGATTTTTCGGAAATGCATGTGATTGTGAACTAGCCGTTATAGGACTCATTCAAATTCAAGGACAATTTATGGATCACTGTATCAGTGAAAGGTAAGTGAACGTAAGGAGGTGATATGAGCAGTTGAAAATCTTTTCTTTTTTACAGCAGATCATTTATTAGATCACACATATTGCAGCCCGAAATTGTAATGCCGTTATACACGAGTCGATCTTTCTCATCCCAGGATAAATTGGGTATATTCTTTATTATCTGGAGTAACAAAAGCACCTTCTGCTGCATGGAATCTGGTATAATGGCTAACCAGTCTGGATGATTTTCCACTGAAAGACTAGTCATTAAGGAGTGTTGTTTGGTGTTTTCTTTGTGTAAATTTGATTGGCACTGAAAGATTGTCTGGTACAGCAACCCTTTCTCTTCAGAACACGATGTTGAAGATTCAGTAATTGGTCTCATACTTTGGTACATGAGCAGGACAGCTACAGCATTCAGAGGTGTGCATATTTCCTGCAACTGTTCACTCCCCCATGGTTCAATACACTGAATTCTGCTTGAGGGTAGGCTGGTTGAGTCATCTGTAGGTTTTTCCCTCTGCGATTCCCCCACCACTAGCGATTTTACTGGTTCTAGCTTATTTGCAAGCCCCAAAATATTTCCACTTGTTAATGCATTGTTCCAACTAAAGGCTGATTTCATATGCACTGGAGGATAGGGTGGCTGAAGAGAAAGGGTTGCTGTACCAGACAATCTTTCATCACCAATCAAATTTATGCAAAGAAAACACCAAACCACACTCCTTAACGACTAGTTTTACAGTGGAAAATCATCCGGACTGGTTAGTCATTATACCAGATTCCATGCAGCAGAAGGCACTTTTGTTACTCCAGATAATAAAGAATATATCCAATTTATCCTGGGATGAGAAAGATCGACTCGTGTATAATAGCATTACAATTTCGGGCTCCAATATGTGTGATCTAATAAATGATCTGCTGCGAAAAAGAAAAGACTTTCATCCGACAGGGTGGAAAATTTTGGGAAACATCCTTAAAGATCAAAATATCCCAAGGGGTCTCATCGGAAATAAAGAACGTATGGACTTTTTTCTTCCAGAAAACAATATCTCTGCAAGACTGCGATGAACCAGACTTTGTAGAATGGCCCCTGGAAAAAAAACTGTGAATGTGGAATGGACTTCGTGGAAGCTCTCATGAAACTGGACGAAAAAGTGGAAACCCACACCAACAGGGTGTCATTCTGAATAGCCGTATATGGCGGTGTTCATTTTACTGCAAATTTCATATTCATTTGTAATTTAATGCTAATCAATTTGACTAGTTTCGAGCTCTGGTTAATACTGAAATAAATAAATGCAATATATCTCAGATTTTTGTTTTTGTTTTATTTATGAATTATTCAAACACTGTGATCCCATAAAAATTTGGCGGTTATTAAGCAGCTACATTAATAATATTCAGGAATGTGGTCATGACATATTTCATCAACAAAATGCAGGTACTCAATGCATTCTCTCATGTTATTTTGTTTTTATATAGGTATTTGCGAAGGAAAGGTCTTGAGTTTTGTACAAAAATAATCATTTTAGCACATACGCTGTAGTATGATTCAATGAATCAGATTTCATTTCGATTTGTGCTGTAAGGGGGGTGGTAAAACCTAGAAAAAAGCAACAGCTTGAATACAATTAGTTTCCACCCATACTGTATTGGTGAAAGAGAGAGAGAGAGAGAGAGAGAGAATTGAAACGTTTGTTGTTGGGCAAAGGGTTGGTCAGGCTGGCGTAGTTAGATTCATTAAACATGCTAATTGGCATGTTACATCAGTAACTGTCCTATATTTTTACTCAATTGAAAAAAAAATATATACAGGTCTGTAAACCAGCTGTGTTTATTTAGAATGTCTGCAGAAAATACGCTATTTCATTACACCCAGACATCAAGTTCAAGTTATAATTAAACGTGACAATTTTATGGGTAGCCTCCGGAATATCCAAAGAGAACCACAGAGCAACGACGAGTAACTGTCATCTCACCATGGTCGGAAATCTGCACAAGCAGGGTTAGATTTTTCGAAAATATGCGTATCATCGACGTGCAGTGCACCTTAGTACACGCCGTCATCATGCCCACATGGGGATAATCAGGGTAAATTACCTTGCCCAAGGACATAATGCGGGAGTTTGAATAGTGTACGTAGCTTTGGTGCAGCTCTATTTTCCCAAGTCTCGCAAATTTGGGTGGCTAATACAGAGTCACATATCCTTTTACCATTTTTGCTCGAGTAGCAGCGTTTTTCAACTAATAACTTGAGGGGGGGGAGAAAGTACTATTGATTTCCCCCCTCACAAAACATGTAAAACGACGGGGGGCTTGGCCTGTTATTATAGAATTGTAGTTTTTTTTCATTTATTTAATGACAGTTGGAGCAATCCGGAAAAAACCATCGTGCAGAGGCAAACAACTGTCAAAGTTCTACACAGGGTTATCATTGGCTGAAGGTAGTACGCCATAGTACACAACATTACCGACCACCCCCACCCACATAGGTAATTAGATAATGGTAGCTCTTTCATGCTTTTACTTAGATGGATGGGTTATTCTTCAGTAAACGTTCAGAAATAAATCACACGGGTTAGTAATAGCGCGGGTGGGATTTTTCTATGATTAAACACACTCCGTAGTGTTATCACCCAAATTTTTCATTTTTAAACGCGCTGGTCCACAATTAACTGTTAAACTCCTAAGGGCTGTTTTGATAACCGACTATTTATTTGTATTTATTTATTGGTGTTTAAGGTCGCATATTTCTGCACAATGGCTAATCATGACCACGACAGTGTTAAGGGTGGAGGAAGCCAGAGAGAACCACCGAGCAACAGCAAGCAGCTGTCAAAATTCTACATAGGGTTAGCATTGGTTGAAGACTGGTGCTCCATTGACGTGCAGTACACCTTAGTGCACAGCGTCACCGTGCCCCCATATGGTCAATGGGGATGAAGTGTCTTGCCCAAGGACACAAGATGACAGACACTCATGAAGAAATCGATACACGTATTTCTGTCAATTAAATCCATCATTTTGTTTTTTGTTTTTTTTGAAAAGTGTCTTGTGGAATGAATTATTTAACGAAAATTATAAATATATTATATTAAATGAACATACGCTATTTATTAGGTGAACAATCTCATAGTAAATACGGCTTAAGAGTGTGGTAAGTTATAAGAGGTTGGGGTTTTTTTTGAGACGTGCCTTGCGGAATAAATTATTTAACGAAATTATTAATATATTATATTAAATGAACATACGCTATTTATTAGGGGGACAATCTCATAGTAAATATGGGTTAAGAGTGTGGTAAGTTATGAGAGGAGACTAATCGGGGTAATTTGATCGCTCAAAATTGTGGGGAAGGGGTATCCGGGGCCTGACATGTCCATTACATTTAGAGAACTGGACTGGGGTTCGAGAAACTTTAGCTATTGTGAGGGCAGGGGGAGGAGGATAAAGGTTTCCAAAAGTTTTTTAGTATTGGATGACAGGGAGGAGGGAAGTTCATGAAAGTTTTAGGTACTGTGAGAGGACACAGGGGTGTGACGGTGAGGGTGTGGGATAATGGAGGTGTCTGATTGGTTGAAAAGTGTGTGTCTGTGATAAAGAAACTCTTTTTAAGATTATGGTGGCCCTGAGAAGGGCCGTTTTTTTGCTTTCCATAGAAAGCCATTTTTTTCCTCCCATCTCCGCCTCGGTGAAGAAATCCTTTTCCCAATCTTCATCAACTGTTACTGGTGGACCTAATAGTGCTTCCTCCTGCATGCCTACGGGAAGATTGAACCAGTGTTTGGGTCGATTTTTGTACTGGATCTCCCCGAAAGGACGTCTGGCAGCCTCAACAAAAGGGTAGTCTTTTAGTCTCTTTTCTTGTTCCTTCATGGGGAGCGTCGCTGACCACCACTTGTTTAACGCTAATGCAAATTCTTCGTTGGCTCGCTGCTTCTTGGTTCGCTCATAGCTGTTCACGGAAGTATAGTCGATGCTTGTCATCTTGGCTTTTCTGACACAGTTTCTAATGAGAGTGAGGTTTGAATCGTTGGACTTTAGAGGGAAAAAAGAAACATGCCCGCTTTTCAATAACTGAAATGTTATTTGTTCATGTGGTCATCGGACAATGAAATTTGAAAATTTGAATCTCAGAATCAGGAAGAAGGTTGCGTGTTGACCGCTAATTTAATGAGGTTTTTATTACGCCCATAACTTTTGAACAATAGATTTAATTGCTTCAACATCTGTCACTCTCATATAGTAGTTGGCGTTTGAAAACAAAAATCGATTTAATTACACCCAGACACAATGAAGTGTTTACCTTAGCACGTGTCCAGGTCAGGGTCAGTCGATAGCATTCATATATATGTTCAGTACGTCAATATTATTTTTAAATATATTATTTTTAAATATATTATTTTTTATCTAATAATATCTATCCCAAATTATGAATTTAAAAAAAAATATGTACTAATCGACATTACTAATTCTTTTATTAATATACTAATCATTATAATCTACCCTAATTACACTCATTAATTACATTAATTACATTAATTATGCAACAGTCATTAATTAAAATTAATTAAGCAACAGTCATTAAAGTGATTAAAAAAAATATTCATTAAGTGACGCCATGTTAATTATCTTACATAACTTTTTAATGAAGATGATGTCATCCACCCAGGCCTCCGGCCCAGACCTTCAGCCCAGCACTCCGGAAGAACTGGGTTGAAAACCACATTCGTTACTACTCTTATATAGGCTAGAAGATGGTGGGTAGCCATTTGAGTGAGAAACAGAAAGGGAAAACTGAGATATATATGTGTGAGAAGGAAGGGAAGATAGAAAGAGAAAAGAAAGTAATTGAAGTAATAAGAATACCTCCTACGCCACCTCCTTCCCTCTCCTCCATTTTCCTCCTTCTCTTCTTCCACCCCTCCCCCTCTCCTCTTAATCGTGACTCCACCACCTCCAAAACATGTATAATCTCAGATCCACCATCTCCTCCATCTTTTCACACCTCCACAACCTTCACAACACCATAATACCATCCAGTACTACGCCACCTGTTCCTAATCCTTCCTCCTCCCCCCACTCCTCCTCCCCTCTCCTCATAATCTTTGCTCAGAGTGACTCCACCATCTCCTAAACATGTAATCTCCAATCCACTTCGGCCTCCACTTTTTCACCCCTCCACAACCTTCACTGCACTATCATACCAACCAGTACTAGACTCTATAGAATTTCCTGATGGCCTTTTCTCAATCCCTGTCTCTTCCTCAACCTACTCCATACTCTTCCACTTTCAATCCTCCTAATCCCTACTCCTCTTCCTCCTCATCCTAATACCTACCAATCCTAGTAATCGCTGCTCCAAATGACTACACCACTTCCACAACCTGTACTCTCACCTCCACCATGACTACCACCTCCAAATGAATCTCTTTTCTGTTCAAGTTTCACTTTAAGAAAAAAAACTTTTAGCAAAATAAACAAACAATAGGATATTGCTATTAAGAGAGAACTGTGCGAGAATGGGGATTTAGTCACTCAAAATAGGCAAACAATGAGTTTATTTGACCCTCTAAAATGAGTCAGATGGCTATGATATGCTACTTGTTTGGTAGAGAAGACTACTCGAGTCGGTAAACATACTCTCCGGATAACATAGCGTCCCCTTCCCCTCCCATCGTGGTTTAAGTGGAGAGGAATCTCGCGAGATTCTGATACGGCTAAAAAATTCTCCCATATTGGTTATTCCCATAACCTGACATCCTTGAAGCATGTGCGCGTGTATCATGAGATGGAGGGCTATGATGGCTATGTCAATGTGATTAGACCTCTTAAAATAAGTCCCACAGGCGGCGTCTCCAACTGAGGTCGCCGTAACCGGGCAAGAAACCCATCTCATATACAATATTCGTGTTTCAAATGGTAACTAGCAGCTACGCAACTTCAAGTCGCGTAGCTGAAATAGTGCTGAATGGGCTGATTGTACGTAATGTTATAACATTATCGGTTAATTTATTCATTTGTTAATTTTAACATTATCCATTGAAAAAAAATTGTAACATTATGCGTTGATTTTTATAACATTATGCGTAAGAAAAAGTTATAAAATTATGCGTTGTTTGGTGCGTTGATGTAAAATTATGCGCAACAAGCTTTACTGATCACTTTCCGCTCATCGCTAGTCCCGCGTAAACATTACACTTTCGATTTCTCAAGAGCTACTGGACCGAACTGAACCAAAGTAAGTATTAATGTTGCACATTATATAGAGAGTAATCGCTTGACTGGACTGGTTACGTGACATAATTCATGAGAGGTGAGGGACTTTGTACAAATACGAGTGCGCGAATGCGCACGAGGGTTTTACAATATAGTCCCTCGCTTCGAATGAATTATTTCACGTATTTCACGTAACCAGTCCAGTCAAGCGATTACTCTGTTTATTACTTTTCATTATTAACGACAAGTATATTATTTGACCCTTTACCTAACATAACGGCCAAAACCGACAAGCGCTATTTTCAAAAATCGCCAATTAATTTTCATTATTTTTTCATTTTTTGTCTCTAAAACGTAGGTTATGACCCTCATTGGAATGAGCTTGTCGAGCTCGTTCCCATGGGTTGTCATAACCTATGTTTTTGAGGCAAAAAATGAAAATAATAGTTATTCAAGATTTTTTTTTGCAAGTGTCGTCTGCTTTTCATGTTAGGTAAAGGGTTAAAAAACAAAAAACAATGAAGTCTCCATTACACCCACAGAAAAGCGTCTTCGTTTGCGCGCACGGATACATGCCCCATTTGTTAGTTGCATAATTCACTTGTTAAGTTATCGTTTATAATCAAACCGGGAAATCCCAGTAAATTACACTTTCGAAAGTAATAAATGTTAATTAACTAACGTTTGTTCAAATGAAGTTACCAGGCCAATAGTCTGCTAGCATCACAGGCATTATCTCAAAAATTACAAATACTCTCCCCAGAATCAACAGTAAGAATTTTTTTTTCATATTTGGTACACAGCATCCTTGGGAAGGGTGTCATATTCAAGTTTGTTCAAGTCATGACCATGTGTATATATTTAAGCTCCCTACATGTATGGGAACCCGAATTTTGCTTAAGCCCATGTCATATTTGCGAGTTTTGACACGATCTATTACGGTATGAAAATCGTGGGTTATTGTGGAGATTCGTAGTGAGATCAGTACTGCTTTATAATCATTCTTCAATTTCTTGTGTATTCTTGGTTGATAGACATACGCGTACGAGTTTTAAACTGTTTAAAACTTTCGTACTCCATCGTGCGATCTTTCAATTCCGTACTGTGTCATACGGCTATCGCACTAGACCCGTACTAAACCACATGGGGTATTCTTGAGTGTTCGTGAGAGTTCGTGCGCACCTGGCTAGTTGGCCTACGGTTGAGTCAAGATTCAGTAAGAACTTGGGGAGATCTGATACGATCTACTACATTGGCACTACAAGTTTTGTACGACTCCGCCAAGACTCCATGCGACTTTATCGAGATTATAGTACGGCGTACCAAGATTTATCACGATACAAGTAAGAACCTGTACTGCCACACTAGGAATCTCTACGAAGTGTCATGATTCTGGACGATTTGGATACGATTTCTGTAAGATCCAGTAGGATACAGTAGGAAATTCGAAAAACTCACGTTTTTGCCACGATTCCCGACAAAAAGGGTACAATCAGCGGCTTTGAAATCATTCTGTTCTGACTGTCGAGGAGTCGTGATGCAATTCTTGGTAGGTCTTACGTCATCTTTCTATACACCTGGAACTTAATTAAGCACCTTTTGCAATGTTTCATGACAGTGAAGTTGATGTTACTGATTATTATGTTTTAATGATTGCAGTACATTCCATCTAGTGAAACATAATGTTTCTGGTTGACAGCGTACCCCAAACCCTTCCCCTCGTCATGGTGAAGCATGCTTGCCACGAACGTCACAATAAATACTATCATCCACATGCAATATCTGGGTATAAAACAAGAAAACTTGTCACTTCTCTTATCAATAAATGTTGACATGGCAAGGAGGAGACCGTCAGATGCACAAAGATGACAGATCGTTGGGATGCATGCAACAGGCATGTCCCAAAAAGCTACTAGAAGGCAACTTGGCTGTAGCCATTCTGCCATCAGCAGACTTGTCCGAAAACATCAACAAACCAACGATGTTAATGATCGACCAAGGCCTGAACAACCCCAAAAGACAGCTTCTTGGAAAGATCGAAGTCAGGCACGCCTCTTGGGGCGTGAACCCTTCGCTTCAAGTGGGGTTTTGAAACGCATTTTGATCCCCAACAGGCGTTTGGGCAACAGTACTGTCCGAAGCCGTCTCAAAGGACTGAGTATGAGGTACAAAAGGGTCATAAAGCGTCCAGCTCTGTCCGGTCAGCACCAAAGACAAGGTTTGGAGTGGCGTGTGGCACGACAACATTAGAATCTCAGGACGTGGAGGAGCGTTCATTGATCAGACGAGAGTAGGTTCCTGCTTCACGTCACATATGGTCGCATCAGAGTGTGGAGGCATAGAAATACTGTTTACGTTCCCAGGAACATCAGACCTACTGTTCTTTACGGTGGATGATCAGTAATGATCTGGGGCTGCCCCTCCCATGATTGTAAACTTGATATGGTGACTGTATGTGGGAATCTCAATAGTAATCAGTACATCCGAGACATTCTCAACCCGGTTGTCGTGCCTCATTTTGAAAACCACCCGTTGGCTATCCGCCCTGTATTCAAGGACCACAATGCAAGACCACATCGTCCCCATGCTGTGAGAGCATTCCTTCAGAACAACGCTATTACAGCACTTCCTTGGCCTGCAATGAGCCCCGATTTGAATCCCTTAGAACACATCTGAGACTTTCGTGGACATCGTGCGCAAGCAAGGGCTCTTCCTGTACATACTTTGGCCAATTTGGAATCTGCATTCCATGAGGAGTGGCAGCAGTTGCCTCTGGATGGTATCGGAAAGCTCACTGGTAGCATGAGGAGGAGAGTTCAGGCTATCATTCTGGCACGTGGTGGATACACTCGCTACTGATGTCAGACCCTGCTATTGTGTTCAGGAGATCACTAGTTACATTTTTGGTCAGTAATTGCAGGCATTGTTTCATCGAGGACCGTTCCAGCACCATACTTGTCGACAGAACCTTTTTCCACCAAAAACAATTAATGACAGATATGTGTAATTAGCGCCATTAAAATACTGTATATTTTCATCATTATGTTGTCTTTCATTTGTCAATAAACCATTCTTTCCTCAATCACTTTTGGCAATATTAACACCACTGCGAAAAAAGACAGGGGGTGCTTAATTAAGTTCCAGGTGTATAGTTCGTACCGGTGTCGTGAAAGCAAAGTTTAAGGTCGTATCGATTCGTATTGAATCGGCTAGGAAAATCTAGTAGATTCTTACTACAGTCGTGATGAACCGTACAAGGTCGTATGAAGGTCGTGTAGTAATGTCGTGAGATAAGCCGATTCAGGCTGACTTTTTGTAAAGATCGTGGTCGTTTGTGAACATTTGGAATCGTCGCTATTCTTGGACATTCGTACAGAAAATCGTAAAGATATGGCAGGGGCTTTAATATGAGAAACATTCTTTTAATCCTTTACCTAACACGAAAAGCAGACGACACTTGCAAAAAAATTCTTGAATAACTCATGTTTTTCATTTTTTTTGTCTCAAAAACATAGGTTATGACCCCTCATTGGAACGAACTTGACGAGCTCGTTCCAGCGAGGGGTCATAACATATGTTTATGAGACAAAAAATAAAAACATAACGAAAATTAATTGGCGCTTTTTGTGAATAGCGCTGGCCGGTTTTGTCCGTTACTTTGGTTAAAGGGTTAAATTATTCGTTTACAGGTCCACCAGTTAGAATCTCTTGATACTTGGTATACGGCGACCTTATGGCGATGAGATTCAAGTTTGTTCAAATCAAGCCGTTGGGTTTATATTTAGGCTCCCAAAGGGAACCCAAATTTCAGCTTGGTACAATATCACGACTATTGTTTAAAAATCTTCTTAGGATCCACCAGCCGGAATTTTTTGATATTTGGTTTCCTGCATCCTTAGGGGATCGAATTCAAGATTACTAAAATTCAGTCCCTAAGTGCAAAATGGGGAATAGTCTTTAATAATCCTTTTCTTCAGACCCACCAGTCAGAATCTGCTGACATGCGGTAAGCATCAACTTTAGGGAGATCAGATTCACGTTGTTCAAATCCAGAGACTGAGTTTATATTTTTACGGGAGCCCAAATTTTAACTTAGTGCAATATGAGAAAAATTCTTTATAATTCCTCTTCAGATCCATCAGTCAGAATCTTTTAATAACTGGTATACAACATCTTTTGGATGGCTGATTCGAGTTTGTTCAAGTCAAGCCCCTGTATTCATATGTGAGCGCACTATGGGAGTCCAGTTTAACTTTGTACAATATGAGGAACAGTCAGCAAAGATCTTATTTAGATACATCAGGCAACGTCCTTTGATATTTGGAATATATCATTACTCTGACACCTATATTAAAGTTGGTTCAAAGCATTACGGCTGATTTATTTGGAGATCAGGTGAGGTAGGTGAGCACTAAAGGGGTTTGAAGTTTGACATAGAACCCAATGGAGAATTTTCTCTATATTTGATTAAATGAATTTTGCACCTGAGTGTTGGGGCTGACTGTTGCTAAATTTAGTAATTTAATGGGTGGATAAGATCAGCCTTTGGTTTAGCTTTCCATCACTAATTCTAGGTCTCGTGTTAAGATATACTAATATATCACTTATTACATATGCAGCGATGTGTCAAGATGCCCTTCTGTGTGTGATGGGGACATGTAGGTGTATATTTATTTTCCTATTAATATTTTTTTATTTATTGATGTTTAAAGTCACGTATTTCTGCACAATAGCTCATCGTGACCACACCATGGATGTGAAGTCAAGTCCAGACAGTCGTCTGTACCCATGTTGCCCAAGACTTCCACCCCAGGCATAGGTGACCGCATCCGATTTTACCAAACTATTTACCACTGCTGCACTTCTCGGGGTTCCCACGGAGAGTGTCGGTGTATGTGTTGTTGAGGGTGTGAATGCGTATGTGTGGTGGAGTGGGAGAAGAGTGATATTTTTTTATTTAGGGGAAGATTACCGAGCATGGTAATAATAGTAATAACAAGATTTTGTTGGGCGTCCCTGTTTATTAACGGCCCTCCAGGAATAATAAACAGCCTTCGGGCCGTTAACAGCCCTCGACTTCGTCTGGGGCTGTTAATGGACCCTATGGCTGTTAATCATTCCTATCGGGCTGCTAATAAACCGTAACGCCCTCCAAAATCATGTTATTGTTATATTATAATGTCTGTTGATTATCTTGTCTTGGGGTGGATTTGGTACTTGTATGTCTGCAAGATTACGATCAATTTCAGTTAACCGATTTTTTAACAGACTGCATACATTTTAGCGTTTGCTGCCGCCATTTTCTGCAAAAAATGATCCGAAATCCATCGAAACTGAACCAGAACGAGAGAAACATAGCTGGCGAAAATATGAGGGAGGCTCTGGATCCGCCCCTTGTTTCACCAGTCTTTGGTTGCGTTAAAATATATGCATACAAAAACATGTCCCGGCAAAAAAAGGGGGGGCTGAAGCCCCGCCCCCATCCGCCAGTCCCCCCCCCCCCCGGTTCCGCGGCCCCTGCTTTTAGTGAGAGTTGTTATGATTTGCGTAGGAAGTAGCAGGAAAATGATGTTAGGAAGCATTTAAAATAAGATGAACTAGTCGTAGTCGGTAACTTGTCTGAAACGAAACGTTTTTTAATCACTGAGAGTTAACATTTTGCTCAACACCTCGATACTTGCAAAACCCTTTCTTCAATAACTGACGATTTTGGCCCTCAAAATATAGATTATGACCACTCGATGGAACTAGCGCACCGGACTCGTTCCAGTGAGGTGTCGGAGGCTATGTTGTGGAAAAAATATTGCCAAAAAGTAAACTGAAATGTGAATGGTGATTTTTGTGTGTTGCGCCATTCCACTAATCTGTTTACCATTAGATGATTTTAACTTTCTTTCGTCACGACCCCGACGGTCATTCTTACCCCTCTCTCACCCCAAATCTGACAGCATTCGGACACAAACTGTTTAATAATATCATCTATAGGCGCTTTCTTTCTCCCACACTACAATATTGACCCTTTCTTCCATGCCGTGCTCCACTCCCTTATCTCTCATGTTTCCATCCCATTCATCCAGTAAGGAGTCCTTTGTGTACTTGGAGCATTCTGACATGGAATGTTCCCTTGTCTTCGTTATTTCTAAGCTGTACATTTGGCATCCTCCCTTCTCACCTTTCACGATTCCTCCACTCACATCTAGTAGGGCGTAATACAAAGGTGGGTACGGGGGACTAGCTTCAACGAACCAGGACTTTTTTCCGTCTTTCTGAAGGCCCACATTAAATACAGATGAAAGTCCCAACAAGGTGCATTGATTCCTGTCCCTCGTACTCTACCAGAGTTATGTTCTATATTTATACCACGATTACACTTGAATTCGGTAAAGAGAGTCAATATTTTTAAAGAAAAATATCATCTGCTGGAGCGTTTCATTCACGTCAAAACGTCACTCAGTTGTGTAAGGACCAATCAGATGTGTTCTTCCATAGCGTTTTTACACGTAGGCCGGTTTCAACGCGTGGTGTACGTAGCAAATTTCACAATATCTGTACTGTAACGAGTAACGTCGAATGCACACAGCAACCGTGGTATAATGACTTTGATCACATTCTGAACAACCATAACTATCTCCACTAGCTCCAGGTCGAACGTTTCTATGGCAATCCTCATGCACACTTCCCCCGATACATTTGCTCCCCTGTTTCAGGAACCCTTCTAGAATCTTAAAATTCTACACTACTGTTTGTTTTGAAGGGATCACATCCGTTCCATATGTTATACTTGATAATCCCAACCACTCCCAATAGTTTTTCCAGCGAACACTTTATTGAAGCAGTTCTCTTATCTGTAGCACATAAAGTATTGTTTGAATATGCAATGTTTGCTTTCCTGTTCATCAAGAGAAAAACTGCCCAACTTCCACCTTCGAGATCATCTACCCTACAACCCATAGGAGTTACCTTACTCTTGTCTCCATTCAGTTAAATCGTTGTTTGTCCCCGTACTATCCTCTAATGGTTAACAATTTATGTTGCCCCTCTTCACTTCTAGCTTAAAAGTTATCTGTTCAGCGAGTGTTGCGAAATTCAGCCTACGGTAGAAGAATTATGAGGGCCAAAGTCGTTCAAAGGGTCATTAGAACATCTAGTAAATTGTAATAAAATATTATAAGAATACTTGAATGTACTCGGCGGACAGGATATAATTGTATACCATAGAAAGATATTAAAGTTTTGTTACACACAGCAGGTTTGGTGAGAATTACTGAGAAACAAACATTCTTGTTAACACCTGTCGATCACAGTTGTGTACACCAATGGTTATATTACTCTCAAAGTATTGCTAAACAGTTATTTATTTTTTTATTTATTTTTTTATTTATTTATTTATTTATTTATTTATTTATTTATTTATTTATTTATTGGAGCTTAAAGACACTTTCGACAGCCAGGTTCACCTCGTGTCGGGCAGTTTTACGGATGAAGGAAGCCGGAGTACCCGGCGAGAACAACCAAGCAGCGGCGAGAAACTGTCAGACTCCCCAGCGTACTAACTCCACACAAGCAGGGTGGGTTTGCATTGGTTGAAGACAAGTGCACCACCGACGTGCAGTGCGCCTTAGCACACAGCGCCCCCCCCCCCCCCCCACCCCCACATGTGCTATCAGGGTTAAATTCCTTGCTCAAGTACACAACGCAGTTACCACTGGCGAAGATCGAACCGTGGACCTCTCGGTTTGAAATTCAATGTCGTAACCACTGAGCCACCGCGTTCCCTGCTAAACAGTTGACGAGAGCTGAGTAGAAGCTCTCTATAACGTCAATTATTCCCAGTTAAACTAAAACTATTTCGAAAATGTGATGATGTTCGGACGTTTTGGTATATTAAGTTGTCAAGTTTGATGAGATGTTGTTCCCCTATTGATGTGGGGGGATTTTAACTTGGCACTTAACTGTCAAATCGTTCCATTGTTTTGTTATGTCAGACCTGATTTTCAGAAACAGAACAGTGGCCTGATACTTAGTCAGCTCTGACGAATTTTAACTATAACTGGCTAATCTATCACGTCCACATCTAACAGAACATCCTCTAGGCCGACGGCTATTGAAGCTCAGAGATTCCTGTTAGAGGTTTGGGAACTGACTGGTGGGGTCACTCCTTTGGCGTCATGTCACTTGATTCGCACGAAGTCGCGCACTGCGTGTTCAGTAGGAATCACGCGATCCTGCTCAAGGCCAATCGCGCTCCACTGGGTATAAAAGAGCCAACAGAAGCCCAGATCAGACACTCTCGTGTCAACTCTCACAGCCGACGGACGTGTGCTCATCAGAATCTTGTTTGTAAAGTTGTGGCTGAGCAAATTGTGTCTGCCTTCAGAAAAAACTACCGCACGGTCACTCTAGTTAAACGAACTTAATTGAATTGTCCAGCGTTAAATTGTATTGATATATATTGTTGAAACTTGTATAGACGTATAACAGAATAAATTTCTATAAAAAGTACTTGCCGAATACTTGCTTGCTGAATCATCCGTTACTTCCCATACTTGCCACACAGCCGAAGCAACGAATGGTACACTGATAACTTGGGCCACCTCATAAGAACCTTTTCCAATTTTAAAAGACAATTGTGGCTATTGCAGTTCTTGAAGTTCTAACCTTATTCTTTCATATCCACGAGACGATCACCATGGTATTACCTCTCAGCCACAAACGAAATAACCCTAGAATGTCTGTCTCCAACATTGACCTGCGACCTCGTCTTCACTTGCAGTCAAATCTTCTCCTAAATATTTCATGTACACTACAAACAGAATCAGTGAGAGGATGCACCGATGCTAAAGTCCTATCTCGATTAGGATTCTTTTTTTTCACCAGATGAGCTTCATAACAGATAATCGGCACTCACATCTGTTAGTCTTATTTTCAGGAGCTTTGTACTTTGAACCCTAATTAAGAGATAATATTTTTGTTCTTGGAGTAAAGTATGTTGGAAGACATACAGCCAATTTCACTCTCGTCGAGATTTCGCTCATATTATGCAATGTTAACCCTTTAAGCAACGCACGCGATATCAGAGTTTGTTATTTTAATTAATTTTTCCAATCTTTTCAAACAAATTCAACAAAACCATATCATGTGGCCCCTCATTGGAACGATCTCGTCGAGCTCGTTCCAACGATGGATCACATGATATTGTTTTGTTGAAATTGTTCGGTTCGAGAGAGAGAGAGACTGCTTTTTTCGATCATAATACTGTGTAAATGAGAATACAAGGACGAATCGACGTGGAAGTAAACAACACTCCATATCTTTTTCCTTCATTATTTTTTATTATTTATTTATTGGGGTTTAACGACACTTTCGACAGTCAGGAACACATCGTTTCGACCAGTTTTAAGGTTGGAGGAAGGCGGAGAACCATCCAACAGCGGAGAGCAACTGTCAGATTCCCCAACGTACTAACTACACACAACACTAGCAGCGTTTGCATTGTTTGATTACAAGTGCATCATCGACGTGCAGTACGCTTTAGTACACACAGCCACCGTGCCCCCCCACCCCACCCCACCAGACCCCCCCCCCCCCACACACCACACACACGTGCGAAATCGGGATTAAATGCCTTAGCGTAGTTACCCATGGCAGGATCAAACCTTCAACCTTTCGTCTTGAAGTCCAATGTCGTAATCACTGAGCCACCGCGATCCCCGGCATCACTATTAGTGATTACATTGGTGAAATATTTATAATAAAATATAGTTTGTCCGATTTGTTGTGTCGCTCGCAACCGATTTTATTAGTCAAGTGTAGTGATTTTAATGAGTAAATAATAACGTAACTTACTTGTAAATGAGGCATTCGAAACACAGATTCTATCAGAATTATCCTGCGGTGAGACTATTGTTGACAATTCAGAATGCATCATGGGGGAATAAACGTTTCAGAAAGTTACAAACGAACACTGTTTTATTCTTCTGCGCTGAACAACTGAATATTTTGCCACCGCTGAGCGAGTGTTACAGTATTACAATTCGATGCACCCCTGTCAGAAAAGTGGTCATATACTGGAGTTTTAATAATCATATGTGACGCAAATTACAGTTAGTAACAGAAGAATGGTGATTCTATGTAAGAAACTACTTTGGTCACGGACGCTATGTCATTATCATGTTGTACTTTGACATTACACTGACAAATCTCATGAAATTGGAACAAATTGCACAATCAAACGCCTGGAAATATGTTTAAATTAAGTCGTTGGTAAGATACGTATCTCTGTTCTACGGTATTTCTTTTACGTGCGACAATATCTTGGGTATTTTTGGAAGACTTCAGCATTCACATGTTAATACAGTTAATCTAATTTTGGCTGAGGACTGGGAGTGGGGAAGAAGGGTCTCTTGTGTGATTTTTGGCATAAACTCACTCAACCCTCTTCAAAAAGCAAAGAGAAAAAATCGCCCAGATGACCACCCTCCCCCACTCCCCAACAGGATGAAAGTTTTAGCATACATCAATACAGCAATCACTCAAAATCCTTCAAATTTTGTTATCAAGTAAAAAAGAAAACAAAATACCCAAAGAACCCTCCCGCCCCGCCTCCCCCACGGTGTTGAAGTTGACTCGTTTTACCCCATTTATACGAAACGTTAATCTTATGTACACACATTTACATCTAGCTAAAATATACCAGCTCCGTGATTTCTTTAAACAAGCAGTAAATTCTCCATTGCTTTTATGTTAAATTTCAAACCCCTTTGGTGCCCACCAAAATCAATAAAACGTTACATTTTGAACAAAAGTTAACCTGGGAGTCATAGTAATGCTATATACCAAATATCAAAAGATTCTGCCCGATGAATCCGAAGATCTTTGAAGAATATTCCTCATACTGCGCTGAGCCCAGGAATTTGATTTGAACAAACTTGAATCTCACCGCGCTCAGGATGTCAATGCTGCATATCAAAAGAATGTGACTCGTGAATGTGAAGAAGAATATTTTCAAAGTATAGTCTTTATATTGCACTAAAGTTGGGATCCCACAGGAAGCCCGAATATGATCCAGGTGCCTTGATTTGAACAAACTGGCATTTGAACTTCTTATGGTTGCTTGAAATATCAAAAGATTCTGACCGGTAGATCTGAAGAAGGGAACCCTTGAAGAGATTTCCCATATTGCACCAAGTTCAAATTTAGGTTGCCATAGGAAGTCCAAATAGGAACCCCGGGACTTGATTTTAACAAACTGGAATTTGACCGCTATGTTGGTACTGCAAATCAAATACCAAAAGACTCTGGATTGTAGATCTGAAGAAGAAGGTTTTTAAAGTATATTCTTCATATTGCACTGAGTTCAACATTCGGACGCTCGACGAGCTCGTTCCAAAGAGGGGTCACATGATATGGCTTTGTTAAAAACAATTTGAAAATTAATATTTTTTCAACTGCTGAATTTGCATATTACGCGAGTGGATGTAGCCATTTCGTTGGGTAAAGGGTTAAAACAATTCGGGAGATACTAATCAAATATCAAACGATTCTGACAGATAGATCTGAAGAAAATTGTTAAAGAATATTCCTCAGAATGCACTAAATTAACGTTCCAAGTAACCACAGAGGGTCCAAATATGACCCCAGGGACAAGATTTGAATAAGCTTCAAGCTGCACCCACTCCACCCCAAAGATGCAGAATACCAAATATGAATAGATTTGACAGTTAGATCTCTATAAGAAGGTTTTAAAATAAATTTCGTCCTATTCCACCAAGTAAAACTTCGGGTTCTCATACGGAGCTCAAATATTAATCCTAGGGCAAGATTGATCGAATTTGAATATGAACCTCTAAAAGATGCTGTATACAAAATATCAAAAGATTCTAACTGGTAGAATCCAAGAAGAATATTTTAATACCATTCCCCATATTGCACTAAGTTAAATTTCGAGTTCCTATAGGGAGCCCAAATATGATCCCAGGGACTTGATTTGGACACACTTGAATTTGACCCCACTAAGATTGCTCTATACCAATCATCAAAAGATTTTGACTGGTGGATCTGAAGAAGACGATTTATCTTTTAAATTCCGCACATTGGGCCGAGCTAAAATTTGGGTTCCCACATGGAACCCAAATATGAACCCTGAGGCTTGAGTTGAACAAATGTAAATAACTCCCCACTACGAATGCTACATACCAAAGATCATATGATTCTGACTGATGGAACTGAAGAAGATGGTTCTTGAAGAATATTCCTCATATTTCACTAAGTTAAAATTCGGACGCTAGAGACTTGATCTGAAGAAATTTCAAGCCGACCCGCCCCACCCCAAAGATGCAGTATACCAAATATCAAGAGATTTTGATAGGTCAATCTGAAGAATATTTTAAAAATAAATGTCCTCATATTGCACCAAGTTGAAATTCATGTTCCCATGAAGAACCAAAATGTGAACCCAGAGACGTGATTCCAATAAACCTGATTATGCCCCCTCCCCCTCTCCCTCTCCCCCCTGAGAATAGTGTTTCCCAAATATCAAAAAGGCTAATTAGCAGTTCTTGAGAAGAAGATGTTTTAATTTTTAAAAAATAGGGGAGGGGTGGGGGTAACATAATTATACCCTTTGTGATGCCATCTTGGAGCGTGGCAACTTTATCTGAACAAACTGGAATGACATTTGATAAGGAGCATGCATATCTAATGATAAGTCTGGGAGTGCGGTGGCTCAGTGGTAAACAGTTGGACTTCTATGCTAGAGGTCCGAGTTCGATCCCCATCCGGGACGTCCCGCGTTGTGTTCTTGGACAAGGCACTTTATCCAGGTTGCCTACTTGGGGGGTACGATGACGCTGTGTACTAAGGCGTACGGTACGTCAACGGTGAACATGTCTTCGACCACTGTAACCCTGCTTGAGCGGAGCTTGAACGGAGTTAGAATGTTGAGGAGCTGACACATCTCGTCGTTGCTTGGTGGTTCTCTCCGGGTACTCCGACTTCCTCCACCCGTAAAACTGGCACGGTCACGATTAGCCATTGTGCATAAGTATGTGACATTAAACACTAATAACAGAATGAGAAGTATATAATGTAAAGTTCAGGCTAAACGGACGGACGGACGGACGGATGACGGGCGGCGGACGGAAATAAATCACTGAGGCCCCCTCTTGAGCTTTGTTCGGGTGAGCAAAGAATTATCATAATTTACTTATCATTGTATTTTCTGGCAGTTTACTACAGAAGCGTATTATGGACATGATAAAAAATAATTCTCAGATCCATAAAGTCGAAATTTAGACATTTTATCTCGAAATTTCGACTTTTTATCTCGAAATTTCGACATAACAACTCGAAATTTCGACTTTTTATCTTGCTTGGTATGCACGTGGTCTTTTTTTATTTTTTTTGTTCATTAGCAGTGTACGATAGATTCCGATACACCAGGTTCTGATTTCTAACAAACTCTCACCGAAGCGACAGGACAGTAATGAATGCTGTCCACCCCACATCCGACCCTTGAGGACACAATAAACTCACTTTTCAATATAATCCAATACTTGTGGTTCATTGAAGACTTCCCATGTGTCCTTGGAAATCTTCCCTATCGCGTCGTTATAGACCACAGAGGTTCACTGAAGACTACCAGATGTCTTCCCCATCCCGACATAAAACATCACAAAAAGAGCGATACATCTAAATAATATCTATGGCTATGCACACATGCGTCTCCCACCCTCTGATAAGTAATGTTGTATCAGCCCCCCCCCCCCCCCCCCACCCCAATCGCGGAAACTACTGACCAGTAAATATCACCAGAGTATTTATTTATTGGTGTTTAAGGTCACATATTTCTGCACAATGGGTGATCCTTACAGCATCATGAAGATAAAGTCAAGTTAAGTCAAGCGTAAAAACCCATTTTGAGGGGGCGCGGTCGCGTTGAGGTAACAGGTTCTCGTCAGGTCACCGAAGTTAAGCAATGTCGTGCCCGGTTAGTCCTCGGATGGGTGACCGTCTGAGCGATCGATTCCGACTCCCGCGTTGTGTCCTTGGGCAATCCACTTAACCCCGATTGTCCACATGGGGGCACGATGACGCCGTGTACTAAGGCGTTCTGCACGTCGATGGTGCGCATGTCTTCAACCAATCTAAACCCGCCTGTGCTGCAGTGCGGAGTTACGATGTTGGGGAGCTGGCAGCTGCTCGTCGTTGCTCGGTGGTTCTTTCCGGGTAATCCGGCTTCCTCCACCTGTAAAACTGTCACGGCCATGATTAACCATTGTGCATAAGAATGTGACCTTAAACACCAATAAATCAATAAATAATATAAATGTGTGCGAACATGACCCTGGGTTGCTTGGTTGCTAAGTCATAATTATGAGATAACTAAGTCATAATAATGAGATAACTAAGTCATAATTACGAGATAAATAAGTCATAATTACGAGATAACTAAGTCATAATTATGAGATAACTAAGTCATAATTATGAGATAACTACGTCATAAACACGAGATAAATAAGTCATAATTATGAGACAACTAAGTCATAATTACGAGACAACTAAGTCATAATTATGAGATAACTAAGTCATAATTACGAGATAACTAAGTCATAATCATGAGATAACTAAGTCATAACTACGAGATAATTAAGTCATAATTACGAGATAACTGTCATATTTACGTGTTATTAAGTCATAATTACGAGATAGTAAAATCATAATTATGACAAAATAATTAGAGCATAATTATAGCATCGGCTGAAAGCACATGTACAACAGACGTGCAGTTCGCATCAAGGTCAATATTTTGATCTTCAACTTCAATGTTCTCACCCCCCACCCATTCCTCAAAACCTGTATTTAAAATGAAGTGAAAATAAAAGGGAGACTCAAACATGTGAAGAGCATAACGAACCACAGCTTGTGATTCTTCTTGTGTGTGTGGTATGGTGGTAGTGGGGTGGGGGTTGACGCGTTATATGTGTGTGCGAACCGATAGGTCGACGGTTCCATCCTGATCCGCACCTTTCGTGTTCTTTCCTTGGGCAAAACACATGTGCGCACGGTAGCGCTGTATACTTAGACGCACTGCATGCCGGGTGCCCTTGCCTTCAACTTCTGCTAACCCTGCTTCGGTTGGGGTAGTACGTTGGAGAGCCTTACATATGTTCGTCGTTGCTCGGTGGCTCTCTTCGGGTACTCCGGGTTCGTTCACCCCTGACACGATATTACCCTGGCTGTTGATGGTCTCGTTAAAACCCAATAAAAAGATAAATGTATCAATAAATGAGTGCGTGTATAACCCTGGCTCGAGTACTCCGGCTTCGTTCACCACTAGATCTGTCCGACACAATATGACCCTGGTTGTTGATAGTCTCGTTAAAACCCAATAAAAAGATAAATGAAACAATAAATGTGTGCGTGCATGACCCTGGTTTGCTTGGTAGCTAAGTCATAATTATGAGATAACTAAGTCAATTATGACATAACTAAGTCATAATTACGAGATAACTAAGTCATAATTATGAGATAACTAAGTCATAATTACGAGATAACTATGTCATAATTATGAGATAACTAAGTCATAATTACGAGATAACTAAGTCAATAATTATGAGATAACTATGTCATAGTCATGAGATAACTAAGTCATTATTACGAGATGACTAAGTCATAATTGCGAGATAACTAAGTCAAAATTATGAGAGAACTAAGTCATAATTATGAGATAAATCCAACTGCATTCCACGTGACACGGACTTACATCCCCATTGGGTAACTAAGTCATAATTATGAGATAAATCCAACTGCACTGCACGTGACACGGGCGTACATCCCCATTGGGTAACTAAGACGTGATTATGAGATAAATCCAACTGCACTGCACGTGACACGGAACGTCTCCATTGGATAGCTAAGTCATAATTATGAGATAAATCCAACTGCACTGCTCGTGACACGGACGTACATCCCCATTGGGTAACTAAGACATAATTATGAGATAAATCCAACTGCATTGCACGTGGCACGGAACGTTTCCATTGGATGGCTAAGTCATAATTATGAGAAAATCCAACTGCATTCCACGTGACACGGGAATACATCCCCTTTGGTCTTTAGATATACCTGCTTGAATAATGTCATTTTCATTCAGTTCTCGCTGCAAAAGGGGACCATTCGCACCAACTTGTCGAAAATTTCGATAAAGCCCTTACAAAGCCTGGATTTTGATTTCACCCTACGCGGTAAACTTCTATTTCCTGACTATCGTGTTGTTTTTTTTTCTTCCTATGATTTACACTGGTAGTTGTAAACCTTGTCCGATGTACATGTGTGTTCAAAGTCACTCTGTGTTTTCTGACTGGAGAATACATTCAACTGTCCGAGCCAAATTTACAAAAAGGAAAATTATTTGTTATCTTTTTGCGTTTGCGCCGCAGCACTGCTCCGTCGAAAATTTTCTTTTGTTTTTAGACAGCTTTTCGCAGATGGGTGTGTGGGTGAGGAGGGGTGAGGAGGGGCAAGTCCAGTAAACTAGACTTCTCTATTGAGTCTGGCACTATTGTGAAAAAAAGCCGATAGCAGAATTCAATCTGCAAACCGTTGAAAGTAAAATCCAATAAAACTCATGTTGAAGGCATAAAACGACACCGTCACACAGGGAAATTAAATGAAACTAAGTGGTGAGATATACAGTAAACATCTATGAGGATAACAATGAGAAAGTAACAGAAATTCTTCATTCGACAAAATTCGTTTCTGAAGTGTGGATAATTTCCAAGTGACAAGGAGGACTATGTCAAGGTCATCGCAGTAATATTGAAAAATAGAACTCGGACGCGGAAAGTGCACTTTTAATTCTAAATCACATTCAGTTCCACGCACTACCATCACGATATGCCCTTATATGCTGATGTGGCGCTAAGCACGAATAAGTAAATAAATTCAGTACCACGAGGAATAACCTGACAGATATTTTCTGACAGGCTCGACAGTTTCGCAATCAAATAAAAGCATAATAGTTCCAGGCATCCAGCTCATCGAACGACATAAGTAAGTCCCTACACTTCACGCGATTCATCTTTCTTTCAATCTCTCTTCATTGTCATTTCCGTTAACATATTACCTAATGAAGACTACTCAATTAGCCATAGCTGCAAAAATGTGACCTTAAACACCCATAAATAAATAATGAAGACTTCCTCATTTTATTCTTTACTTTTTATCATTTTGTCCATTAAAATAAACTGTATCAGGTAGCCTCTCATTGGATCGAGCGCTTCTAGTTTGTTCAAAGGACGAGTTACATGGGTTTTTTATAAAAAAAATAATGACGCGACCAAATCTATTCGGCGTAATTCACAACATATATACAGTTATTACGTGTAAACCATTGTAAACTGTCTTTTTGGTGCACATTACGCTGGGCGGAGTTGGTTGTTTTATAGATTAAGGTGTTCCAATTGAATATCAGGGTAGATTTCTTTTGGAGGGGGGGCGGGGGGTGGGGGTCCGGATGCTTGTAAATCGCTAGGATTTGTTTGTTGTTTTTCGGCTTGTTGGAATTTGTTTCCCACAGGAGTGTGACTAACTAGTCGTTCTCGAAAGATATGCCCCCACCCCCACCTTCCCGTGTGTGGGGGGGGGGGGACTTATCACAAATGTTATCTTTTGTTATTAGGTATTGAAAATTACTGCCTGTAATTTTCAATACTTGATAAAAAAAAATAATATATGCGTAAACAGTCTTTCCCACAGCCGCCCCCCCCCCTCCCTCCCCACTTCCCATCTTACGTAAAGAAATAATGCTTGTCCACAAATTTTATTTTGTTCTTATGTATCGGTACTGAAAATTACTGCCGGTAATTTTTAACACTTCATACAAAATAATATGCGCAAACAGCCTCTCCCCGAGCCCCCAGCCACACCTCCCGTAAAGTATTGAAAATTACTGCCGTTAATTTTCAACACTTGATAAAAAAAACAATATTCGTAAACAGCAAATAGCCTCTCCCCCAGTACTCACCTCCCCCACATCTCGTAAACTTAATAATGCCTGTTTACAAATATTGTTTTGTTAATATGTGTTGAAAATTACTGCCGGTAATTTTCGACACTTGATAAAAAAATAATATGTGTAAGCAGGCGTCATATCTTTACCACCCACCCCCCACCCCGATTTTTTCTGGAGGACGGTCCGGCTGAAATTGCTCAGAGGACGATTTGGTCGCTGTAGAGGACGGTTCTGGTTAGATTGGAGGGCGGTTGGGGTGTATTCGTGTGGGTCGCGACTCGATATCATCGGAACATTAGCCAGTCGGGACAAGAATGTTGATTGGTGTCTGACCCTATTAGCGTATATAATCAGAATATTAGCCAGTCGGATCAAAAATTTTGAACGCAGTTGGGAAATATAGATGTATAAGGTTGAAGTCGGGTCTTATGGATTCCAATTTGATTATCAGTCGATTCCAAAAAGTTCCCGACTGGGATATTTATTTGGGGAGTGGTAACCACCTCCACGTCTCTGATTGAGATTATTTCATTTGCGAGGTCGAATAATTGTTTTGAAAAACTGTATATATGTTTGTGTGTTTATTGCAAAGCATTACTGGGCTGCACCTTTTCCCACTCCCTTCTGTGTGTCGGTGAACATTAAATTTGAGAAACTTCGGACGCCTCTTTTTTAGCCAAGAGCAGAAAGTCGTCCGTTTGAAAATATACGTGCCGTTCCGCCTTCTTGTATACTGCCCCACCCCCGCCCTGCCCGCACAATGTTCTGTTAATGGTTTGACGTGAAGTCAAGCGCGTTTGCTGTAAAACAACCCTCGTTCAGCGTAGGAAATCTCTCCGGTATGTGTGGTGATAGCCAAAAAGTTCTCGACCGACCAAAAAATTCCCGACAGATTTTAGAATTGGGTATCCAATTTGTACCGTTTTGGCATTCAGAACGAGTTAATGATATGGTCATCAAACAATACGTTGTCGGGTTAAAGGCAGTTTTAAATTTAAGCTAATGTTTTATTTTGTAAACATGGATAGGCCTATAAACATTAAAGTTTTTTCCGTCATAGTCTTTTGAAAGCAACACTCAGAAGATCAGTTGAGACAAATAAAGCCAGGCATTGTTATTTTTACACAAAAAATTCAGGTGTGAAGTTTGAGTTCCATAAAGCATTAAATGCTTTTTTTATGGCACCTTGATTGTTAAAAATTCAGTCTAAAACCCACATTTTTGCCAAAATAATATTAATATATTTCGCGAATATGTTTCAAACATTTACCATAAAAAGCCTCTAAACCTACTGACATGATAATTTATGGGGGAGTACATTGCTTTGCAGCCGAAGCAGCCCTCACCTCCAACACATACCCTTTCTACGCCACTGTTACCCATATTCTACCTGAAGATTAGGTAACCTCCTTTCACTCTCACGAGTATCATTGTCATTAACGACAATTACTGCCTGTTTTTTACAGCGCCCATTGCGTATGCATGTGCGTTTCAACCATAATGCACTTGACAATAAGGAGTGTAGGCATGTTGCTACTTCGTTTCCTTCTTTCTCGGACAGCTTCAATTCACATTATGCACGGTGTACATGGGCGTCATCGCTGTTTTCGATTTGAAGTTATAGGCCTACTGTTGATTTTATATTTGGACCACGGTCCGCGGTAGTCTAGGCTGAAAAGCTCCAATAAAAAAGTTTATTTTTTCTTATACATCGAAATTCTCCCCACTCAATCTTGTAATGCTCAGAAAATGAGTCATATCGACTTCAGGACAACCATTTTTTTCACATTCTGAAACAGTGGCGTGAATAATAGGGGCTGCCGAAGGGGCGACGCTCCCACCCCCACCAATTTTATCTGAACATTTTTGGACCGGTGTAAAAATTTTGAGTCATCTTTGTTGTATAAGTTTGGATAACGCAAGGAAGCTTAATATTATTCTGGCAAAAAAAACGCTTTGTTTTTCGACTGAATGTTTGGTAATTAACCGGACTTGAAAGGCAGAATTGTAGAAATTTCGCTTTCAAGGAGTGTTCCAAGTCTAAATTTTGTTGGGAAATTGTTGGGAAAATGTCTGATCCCATACTCCGCCCCCCCCCCCCCCCCTAAATTCACAAACCCGCGAAAGCTATCTTCCCCGCTGTTCCGAAAGCAAACTGAATTTTCGACGGAGTACACGTCAAAGATAACGGGAACAATTTCTCTCTTTGTAACTTTGGCTTGGAGAGGTGAATGTATTCTCCAGTTAGAAAACAGAATAAATTCGAACACGTGGGCCTATGTACATGTGGTCTACATCTTACAAGGTTTAGGCCTACAACTATCAGTGTACATCAGAGAGAGAAAGTAAAACCGATAGCCATAAAGTAGAAGTTTATCGCGTTCGGTGTTAAAACTGCATGCCTTTTTGACATTTTCGAAAAGCTGACGCAAATGGTCACCCTTTTCCGCTAGAACAAAACTGACATTATCGATGCAGTCATACCTAAAGGCCAATGGTGGCGCACTTCCGTGTCACGTGGAATGCAGTTGGATTTTTCTCATAATTATGACTTAGTTATCTCATAATTATGACTTAGTTATCTCGAAACTATCACTTAGTTATCGCGTAATTATGACTTATTATGTCATAATTATGACTTGGGTATCTCGTAATTATGACTTAGTTATCTCATAATTATGACTTATTATGTCATAATTACGACTTAGTTGTCTCGTAATTATGACTTAGTTATCTCCTAATTATGACTTAGTTATCTCATAATTATGACTTAGGTATCTCGAAACTATCACTTGAGGGACTTGGCTTGAACAAACTTGAATCTCACCCCTAAGCATGTTGCATACCCAATATCTAAAGATTCTGCCTGCTGGATCTTGAGAAGAAGATTTTTTGAAGAAATTTGCCTGAAATGCACTAAGTTCGAATTCGGGCTTCTATACGGAGCCCAAATGTGAATCCAGGGGGCCGATTTGAACAAACTTGAATCAGATGCCCCCCCCTCCCCCCCCCCCCCCCCCCCCCCAATGTTGCATACCATATATCAAAAGATTCTACCTGCTGGATCTGGAGAAGAATATTTTTAAGAAATTCGCCTGAAATGAACTAAGTTCGAATTTGGGCTTCGATAGTGAGCCCAAATATGAATCCAGGGGGTCGATTTGAACAAACTTGAATCAGATACACCCCATAATGCTGTATACCAAATATCAAATGATTGTGCCCACTTGTGCGGGAGAAGAAGATTTTTTAGTAATTTCTCTAATATACATAGGGTACCATCAGAGTTATGCCCCCTATGGAGTCCTAAGTGGGCATGTCCATTTCATTTGAATAAACTTGAATTGACATATGGTAATGAACATCCATACGAAGTTTCGAGCATATCGACCTAGCGCTTTCAGAGAAGAAGTCGTTTGAAAAATGTTCTCGACGCCGGACGGATGACGATGGACGACGGACGGCAAGTGATAAGTTTAGATCCCTTCGGTGAGCTAAAAAAAACACACAATAGCCATGAAAGCCAGGCCTTTTTGCCATTTTTGACAAGCTGACGCGAATGGTCACAAGTACAGCGAGAACAAAATGGAACTGACATTATCGATGCAGGTATATTTAAAGGCCAATGGGGGCGTACTCCCGTGTCATGTGGAATGCAGTTGGATTTTTCTCATAATTATAACTTAGTTATCTCATAATTTTGACTTAGTTATCTCGCAATTATGACTTAGTTATCTCGTAATTATGATTTTTATGTCATAATTATGACTTAGGTATCTCATAATTATGACTTAATAACACGTAATTATGACTTAGTTATCTTTTAATTATGACTTAGTTATCTCGTAATTATGACTTAATTATCTCATAATTATGACTTAGTTATCTCATAATTATGACTTAGTTATCTCATAATTATGACTTTTAATTAATTATGACTTAGTTATCTCATAATTATGACTTAGTCATCTCATAATTATGACTTAGTTATCTCATAATTATGACTTAGCTACCAAGCAACCCAGGGTCATACACGCACACATTTGTTGATTTATTTATATTTTTATTGGGTTTTAACGAGACTATCAACATCCATGGTCATATCGTGTCGGACAAATTTAGGGGTGAATGAAGCCGGAGTAACCGAAGAAAACCACCGAGCAACGGCGAATATCTGTGAGGCTCTCCAACTTTAGTTGCGTCTTCAAGCAATCCAGCTCTTGTTGGAAGAAAGATGTACAGCTAGCCGCTGAGCAAATTCGGAAAAGAGCGTCTCCTACCACTAAAGTTTGGCTAACCACCTGAGGCTCCATAAGAAGTAGGTCTAAGGGTAAGCCTCGTGTCTGGTTCAAATATCTTGCCCCTCGGGTGAGGTTTCTCCATCCCATCCAGATACCCATCGAGGATAATAATAATCTCACGATACATGGTAAACAGAATCTCATTCAATCTAAAAGACACTGTCTTAATGGGAATAAGTAATTGCTCTATCGGTGACAGTAGATAAGAGAAGAATGTGATCAATAAATATGTGAATTAGGTTAGACCTAGAAGAGAACATTGAAAGAAAATTATCCTTTCTACCGTCGGTAGTTTTGTCAGCTTTTGATAGTGGCAGGAATAAACCTGAAGGGAAAGGTTCGTGGTAAAAAGTAGTATTTTAAAATTTTCAAGTAATAAAAATTAATTTAATACTGAATTCTAGGAAGCCAGTGTTCAAGTTGAAAGAAATAATAAACTCATTTAATCGGCAAGATTGACGCGGCCAATATGCGGTGGGTTCTCTTGTTTTTGTTGCTATTTTTTGTTTCAACTATCCCAGAATTCAATTTTGAACGAAAAAATGGCCGCCCCCGATGGTTAAACCGGCAAACACAACTTTCGGTTTGTTAGATATACTGATTGATTGGAAATTGCGGATTTCTTAACATACGCATGTCTGTTACACATAGAGCTCACTTCCTGAACGGCGCTTTTCGTGGTTCTGAATACGTACTCTATTAAGTATTTTTACGGCCAAAGTTCCCGTCACGTTTCGACGGTATGCATGCTGAGAAATTGAATGGACGGAATCTGAACGTAATGGGGTAGCCGCTCCGTTCAGATTGCTGAACTACTTTTTGGCCATGAACAGTGGTACACGTCAGGTCACCGTCCAGGAATAGAGCAATTGCTCAGCTATGATGCTGCTATTATGAGAAGCATTACGAGCATCCATTTATCGATAAACCCACGATGAACGCGTCTCTCGCTGAAATAGCACTGAAAGGCATTCACTAAACAGGAAACTTGTTCCGAAATACTTGAACAGAACTCCCACTCTACCTAACTCTAGTCAAAATGTTATGTGACATACGTCAGACAACCTTCTTGTAATTGTTGGTTCGCACTCCCGAATGATATATATTGTTTTTGTTCCTTTTCTCTAGTCAGTTGTTTCATTCTCCACCCAACCCCTGGAGTGAATTGTTTATAGTTCATGATTGTTAATATTTCACAATATTATCCAAAACGTGCATCCCGGGGCTGAGTAAAAACTTTTCTGACGAGTTCGTTGCGTACCTTTTAGATATTGTATCTATTTGGGAGTTAAATTTGATTTTAGCCGAATATGTTTCTTTCTGTGTTGTCTATTTGTTTCGTGTCATTAATGATTGAAGCGTAGGTAAGAATTTAAAAAAAGAACAGACATACATAACGGAAGACCGATAGACATACAGACACGTGAGAAATAGATAATAAATCGGTGTTGTAACTAAATAAAAACTAAACAACATAATGATGCTGATTCTCTTTATTCAAATGTCATTGAGAGCTCACATGAGCTTTTGTTCTCTTCTCCATTACTCTAGCTTTTGTTCTCTTCTTCATTACTCTGAAATAAAGAAAACAAATTACATTTTACATAATTTGATTGAGTTAATAATAATAATAATAATAATAATACTTTATTTTACGACATGAGCATTGTATACAAAATAGACATTTCTGAGTACAAAGTTTTAATACAGAATTCTTTCTGCACATATCGTAGGGAGACGACATAGCCAGATTGGCTGTCTACATGTCATCCCCCACAAAAAAAAACAAAACAAAACATATGTTCCTGCTTCAACTCTGCGAATGGACTAAGGACCAGGGACACTGCTGCCCAGCGTCTGAAAACACTTCGGGTGATGTCGCTCACCCATAGACTTCAGTTTAATACGATTAAATGGGAAAACACTGTTTTAATGTCCGAACATATTCTGAATGTAAACACAGTTGCTCTTGTAGCGAGAAATATATAGCCACATAAATGGAGGATGAACCTGTCCAAGTCGTTTTTTAATAACGCAGACTTCGAAGACTTTTTAATGAGTTCCTTCTTTTCCTGATGAACATTCTGTTGAAGGGATTTATCTCAACACATTTATAAATGTTGTAATTGCTCAATGAAAGTTTTGATTTTGAAGCCACAAATATCAAAGACAAATCTCTCCCACTATCAGGGACGTTGCGGCTGAGGGAGACGTGGGTAGACATTCGTCAACTTCACAATGTTGGAAATTCGAAGACCAAAATTGGAAAAATTTGGAAATTAGAAACAGAGTGCCGATGGAATCTTTGCAAACATGTCAAAACTTTTGCCAAAATATGGAATTTTTAGACTGAAGTGAGTGAAAGTCCTCCAAATATGGACTGAAAAGTAGTAAAATCCTCCCAAATATTGATTTGTAGTTGTAATTTCTGACTGCCAAGAGCCTCAGTTGGATAAATTACAGTGAATTGGAGTATGAAAAATGTAATTTTGCTGCGTCAACCCCCGAAACTTATAAATTCAGCAGTTGAGAAAATAAAAATGTACAACAAAATCGTATCGTGTGTCCCCTTCAGTAGACCGAGCATGTAGAGGTTGTTCCAACGAGGGGTTACATGATGTGATTTTGTTGAAATAATGTAAAAGATTATAAGAATTGTTCAAAAATATTAACTAAAGGATTGAATTCTCTAGCTGGACCATTTTGATTCGGGGGTGAAAACCCGACGGAAACCCCTCTCCTCGCGCATCCAACACACCTTAGCAATGCCATGCCCATTATTATTTGAAGAGGTGGGTGAAAATTTGAAGAATGGATCGACAGCAACGGCATTTCCTTAATTCTCAGGACAGAAATGTCACGTTATATGGTAAACGAGTTTGGAGGAAAGGAGAGGAAGAGAAGACTGCATAGTATTGCCATTTTTCACCACAACTTGAATGGAACAAGAAAACCTTGATACATGGCATCAAATTCCGGCGCAAAACATATTTCTTTTTGCCTTCAAAATATTTCTTTGAAAACGCTGAATTTTTACATGAGATATGTAACAAGCTACTATCTCAATAGGCCAACATATGTAATAATAGCAGCAAATGCATTCTCACTAAAAGCAGATTTAAAAAGAGAACGCTTTCCGTTTAACAATTGTAAATAGCATTTGTTAATCATTTGTATAAATCACTTCAGCTTAGAGTTAAGAATAATTATCATTTTATTGACCTGACCTGTTTCATCTTCAATAACCACATTTTTAAAGCAGACACAAACTGGTGGTGCGTCATGCGTAATTTTCCCCAGAATTACAATATATAGCTACATTCAGTCCTATTTTAACTAAAGTAAATAAAACAGACAAAGGAATCTACATATCCACCATTACAAATGTTCAATTTATATTGAGATAAACTTACTTTTTAACAGAGTATTTGTTACATGTCGCAAATATAGGTATAATGTGAACAATGTAAGTGGATTTTCTCCCCACAATATATTTCTCACTGGGCCCAATACAAGTGTGGTAGGTTGTATTAGTGGACAAATAATGCTGAACATCCTAAGGTTAAACAGTAAAATGTAGAATATGATAATCAAAAGCAAATATGTAACATAATTCTTTAACCCTTTACCCAACGTAACGGCCAAAACCGGCCAGTGCTATTCTCAAAAATCGCCAACTAATTTTCATTATTTTTTCATTTTTTGTCTCAAAAACATAGGTTATGACCTCTCATTGGAACTAGCTCATCGAGCTCGTTCCAATTCGGGGTTCATAGCCTATGTTTTTGAGACAAAAAAATGAAAACAGTTGTTACTCAAGAATTTTATTTGCAAGTGTCGTCTGTTTTTCAGGTTAGGTAAAGGGTTAATGAATCAACTAGAACGTGTAAACATAAAAAAATAACATTCACTGAATAAAACTAACAGTAGAAAATAGAAAATAAATGTTTATAAAATCCAAGTTTGCGCCTAATGCTTCGATGCTCGAAAATCTCAAACAAAACGATAAGTTGACAAAGGGCAGTAACTCTGACAAAACACTTGATATAACACTAAGAGTGAAGGGGGTGATAGACATCAATATAGATATGGCTCTTGCACAGCATATATAATGTCATCCTACCAATGTTTTTTTTCAGTGGATGTCAACATCTGTTATCTTGTGCAGGCCACCAATAAGATGTGAATTAATTTATTTATTTATTAGAATTTAAAATCACACATTTCTGCACAATGGCTAATCATGACCACAACATGGAGATACAGCCAAATTTATTCAATCGTAATTGAGATAATTTCATCACCTATAACCGGTGTGCGACAGTATCTTCCCACCCACCTGGACATCTGCCCTGGGGTTGTTATCCTGGGATATTTCCTCTTTCTCTGAATCTCCCACCAACAAACTAAAAATAAAACTACTTATAACCACATGACATTTATTTACTGAATTTTCATCGCATTAAAATTGAAAAAGTTGTTCAAACTCTTGAATACATACATTTAAACATTTCCTTTTAAGTTCAAGTCACGTCAAAATATGATTATCTTCCCCTTTCCCCAATCCAATAGCAACAATATAAGCAAGAGTTTTTTGTACACTTTCATATAACCATATTAAAGACCAAACAATGGTTGCAAAGGTCTTATGAATGGCTGCAGTACTCTGCCAAGATGTCGGGGGGGATCCAGGCCTCGTTATCCCCCACCACCCATGTCAAGAATGGAACGAATAAAATTCTTCCAATCTTAAACTGTTAAATAACGAGAGCAGTAAATTAGAAATAGACAATCTTAGGACCTTTGCAGCAATTTTGGACAAAAAAGGAAGTAGTGGGGGGCAGAGTGTAGGGGAAGATGTCCAGGCCCATTTTATTCGCTCCCTCGCCCATTCCAGTACCATAGCAGCTATCTGAAGAAACAAAGTAAATATGTTTTATTTACACTCCCATCCAAACATAACAAAGTCCAAACAATGGGTGTAAAATTCGAATGACTCAAGTTTCCTTTGACCGATTCTCATAATATTTATCCACAATACTGAAATTGATCCAACGAAGTCCACTTTCGTTTTTGACGGTTTTCTGGGTTTTTTCTTACCAGAGTTATGGGATTTGAATCTTCACAAAGTGATAATGTTTTACATGTCCTACGATAAGTCAAAAATGCTTTCGCCGAATATCTTGAAATTTTGTAGCAATGTTACAATCCATCAAGGCAACACTCCTTTTAAATTTTACGATTTTCGGGTTTATCATTCTGAAGTTATGGGTCTTCAATCGTAAAAAATGACAATTGTTCACATTATGTCATATCATTTATCAAGTTTGTTTTGACCGATTCTCAAAATTTATAACACTTTATTGAGACTGATTAAACGAAGCTCTCTTTCATTTTTTGACAATTTTTAGATTTGTCATTCCACAATTATGGGACTTGAATCGTCAAAAATAGTAACTTTCAGGTCATCAATGCCAAAATTGAAGGAGTAGTGTGGACTTGGAAAAACTCTGACCTGTTTTGCTATACATAATTGCAGGCAGCCACTGGTATCCTAGGGCTTTCAGATTTCAAATGTGTGTCAATTGCTTCAATATTAGTTGAGATTAAGCCTTGACCAGACAGGTTTTGCAGATTGCATTGGCTTTTAATACATTTTTCAACATTTTTCTTAGTTTAGACGTACTAAACATTCTTAACTGTTTTGCTATATATGAATGCAGACAACCACTAGTTAACAAAGTTTTGGTGAGGGAGAACTCGATGTGTTCCATTTATATTAAGCCCGAAGATATTTCATGGGATACTGTTGGTAAGCTGATGGGGATTGACCTCACCCCCACCACCCCCTCCCTTGTTTCACATGTCATGTCTGTCAAAAGACGCAAGTTTGATTTGCCATGTTCTTTTTAAACCCTTTACCCAACGAATTGTCCGCATCCGCGCGCGTAATATACAAATTCAGTAGTTGAAAAAATATTATTTTTCAAAAAATTTCAACAAAACCATATCATGTGACCCCTCGTTGGAACGATCTCGTCGAGCTCGTTCCAACGGGGGGGGGGGGGGGGGGGTCACATGATATGGTTTTGTTGAAATTTTTAAAAAAAATTATAATTAAAATAATAAATTTTGATATCGTCTGCGTTGGGTAAAGGGTTAAATGACATACTATTTTGATAGATCAAGAAGAGCATAAATGGTTAGAGTTTAAGACATCGTACAATAGCACGAGTTTGCGTAGATGTTTTCCTGTTCAATACTTCGCTGTTTAGAGCAACATTTTCTTGGTCTTTTCTTTTATAGTATGTTCCCTCTCATAGTATATTCCCCAGTGGGATCATTGCTTACATATCAGTTTTCTTGTTATTTTTAATCTTATTTGTCGAAGGGTATTTAATTTCAAAAAGAATTTATGCATGTTTAGTGTTCAACTCGACTCATTGAATGATTAGTTTGCAGTGCTTTTAGTGGACTACTACTTTTAGTCACTGGCAGATTATTCAAGGATGAAATGCGTTCACTCGCGAAAACAGTGTAGGCTAAGTATACATACACGTGTATCTGTATGTATTATTACATCTTACGTGCTGTTGGTGAAACAAATTTTGAATTCTTCGCTATCGGGAGTCCATTTCCAGTTGTCGAAACAGGAGTTCTTTGAACATACTTCACAGCTAAATTTTATACGACACTGCGACTACCGATAAGGGTTATACACAACTGGGCGTACAGTGACAAATGAGCTAGTTTCCTCAAATATTCATTTCGTTTCGCGAATATGTTTTTCACTTGAATATAAACTTTGTGCGTTTCTGTCGGGGACATGATGGCCTATCTCCGGGATGATATAAGCTATGTGTGTTTCTGTCGGGGACATGATGGCCTATCTCCGGGATAATATAAGCTATATGTGTTTCTGTCGGGGACATGATGGTCTATCTCCGTGATAATATTAGAGGTTCTGTTCGATGTCGAAAATATGCTAAACAAAATATGTGAAGAGGGAATTTTTGCGATAAAATAAAAAAAAAGTTTCGAGATGATCAAACAAAGTTTGTTCATTCGAAATGTGCCAGTAGTCACGAATTCCGGGTGTCCGCGTGTGATAAATATGAAAGCTTACAGCATACTTGTGTTTTCATGAATACTCTACCACCTAATTTATAAATATGCAGGACAACAAGTAGATTGAAATAAATAGTTTTAAAAATTTGTTTCTAAAGATAAAAATGTTTCGCCTCGGCGATCAACACTTTCGGTATGCCCAAATTACGGTTTATCTCCTGTGTATAATTGTCAACTATTATCCCCGGCGAAATTGCGCCATCAGAGACTCATCACTATGAGACAGCCGCCACGAGACAGTCGCCGTTCAAAAAAAAGTATTGTGTAAAAATGTTGGCTGAAAGATTAAAAACAATGATACACTTATCACCCCCCCCCCCCCCCAAAAAAAAAAAATGGCCAAACGTAAGCCTGTTTTGAGCTTGGGAGGGGTGCGTAACAGGTAGAGGGGGTACAAACTTTTGGCACACAGGGTTTGGGAGGCCCAACAGAATTGGGAAAAAAAGATGGGGGAACCCAATGGATTTGTGCATAGGCGGGATTGGGAAGCCCAGCGGGTTTGGGAACAGAGAGATGATACCTTATAGCTTCAGGAATATGGGAGACCAATCAGGTTTGAACACAGAATGGGAAAGAGAGGCCTACGAATTTGAGGGAAGGAGCGCCTAACGGGGTTGGGCACAGGAGGATGTCTCTCAGGTTTTGGGCGCAGAGGGGTGGAGGAAGCCCAACAGATTTGGGAGCAGAGGAGTGAAGTAGGCCCAACATATTCAGACACAGAGGTATCGGAGTGGCTCAGCGGATTTGGGCGGAGGTCATGACCTCGCCGTCCTGGTCAGGTCCTGGTAAAAAGGGCAGAAATGCACCTTTTGTACTACTCACGAGACATTTTACAGCTCAACATTCAGACCAATTCGACTGCAAACACATACGTTTGAAAACAATAACAACGACCAGGAAGCTGACGTCATTTCGGAAGATACTGAGGAATATTTATTGTTATCCATCAATTCTATGGATATCGAGAAATATCTTTTAGATAATTTGCGATAATTAACAGGCTAATATATGAAAAATATTAAGATACTTACAACAGTCACATCCCGTTTGATGATCGGGACAAAAAATCGACAAGCATCTGAAAAAAATTAAAAAAAGATACAGCATGATGTATTCGATTGATTGTGACAAAATACTCAGTTATGAATTTAACGAATCACACTAGAGCCCCCGATTGGCACATGAGGGGGGGGGGGGGGGTGGGGATGCGTGAACATAGGTTATATTTTGCAGATATTTTGTATTTTTCCAATACATTTTTGGGGACCTATTCCCTTCTCATACATTTTGTATACAAAACTTCGGTACTAGAATACCAACTCGAAACATATAATGCACACTGGTTCAATGCATATCTTTATATCTTCAAATATGGTTCCATTTACTCTATAAGGTACATGTTTCAAGACTTACCAGATTCACATCAGTTTACAGACACATTACTGTATAGCTTGAATCCCGTGTGGGCCCAGCTATAAGAGGTCCACGTTTGACAGTCAGGTTGTTAATGCACACCAGCGACTCCCTGACTGTCACATAGACATTTTACTATACTGATGTAGCGAATTCTTGTTTTATCATAATATTGAAATCTCTGTGGATGAGCTTGTTAGTTTCTCCCAAGTGGTTGCTGGATTCCTTAGGCCATCCAGTGGATCTGTTTTAGTAATTCTACCTTCGTCTTGGGAACTACCAATAGGCATCATATAGCTATAGTTGTTGAAAGCGATGTAAAACCCCAAGCAAACCAAATCAGACAACTAAATGCATAGTTTATTCTGACAAATCTAGTTTCTCTGTGTTTACCTTGCAAATGAAACTCAGTTATTCTTTTTCCCAGAAACCTTTTTAAATCAAATTTAAACAATCTTTTCCTAATTTTGATATTATAATATGCAGTGATATGCACTTGGAGCAGTCTCGTTTCTGTAAATCATGACATATGCAGGCATATGTGCATGAGCTCTATGCACATAATTAAGTGACTGCTGCTTATACCGTAAGCGTTTGTATGTTCGTCGCCTGTAACATACTCAGGCGACGTGTTACAGATATTGGAGTGCTAGAATGTTCTATGTCCCCTATGGGACATAGAACATTTTGGCACTCAGGTGACGTGTTACAGATATTGGTGCATAAAAGGAAACTTCTTTTGGTTCTGACCTTGACCTCGAATATGAATAAATTATGATGTGAATGGATATTTTAGTCGACTTTGGGAGAAAATTGTCTGACAATTTTTTTTTCCATTCACTATCCTAACGAGAAATGAAAACATTACGGTAATTCCTTTTTTATACCCTCAAGAGTTTTATATCACATCACGGAATCCCATTTCACGGCGTCGGCTAGAAATCATACTTGCGGAATCGCTTCTATATCCTGTCTATGTTTATAGAATACTGTTTTATATCGCCTGTGCCTATGTGCTGTATATGTTGTACATACATTGCGTACGACCTCACAAGTACATATCAGCAAATGCAGCATATGTCCATGTGATATATGTGCTGTGTGAATATTGTACACGAACACACGTACACATTCAACCAAACGCCAATTCCACGTTTCATGGAATCCCAACTACAATCTGTATATGTCTATAGAATCCCTTTTTATCGCATGTGTCTATGTGCTGCATATTTTGTGCAAACATTGTGCGCTAGTACACAAGTACATTTAAGCGTATGTAGCATATACCCATGTGCTGCATGTGCTATGTCCACACTGTATTCTAACGCACGCAAATTCAACCATCCACCAGTGCCACATTTCTTAGAATCCCTTCTATGGAATGTAAATGCCTGTATATTTTTGTTTTATCGTATAGCCTACGTTCTTCGCATATTGTATGCACATTGTGTGTTTTCACATAGGCACATATCGACACATCGAACATGTGCCAATGTGCTACATGTTATGTGTACATATTGTTACACATTGAGAACTAGTACATAACCACATCTCTGTATGTCATGTGGGGGCTGACCTCGGTGATGGCACCTCAAAGTTCGGCCTTAAAGTAGCGCTTGGTAATTTCCAAAGACGACACCACATTTAGATGAAATTTCGAGAAGGAGAAATAGGTGGCGTTGGTGGGGAAGGGGTGACACGTTAGTTGGTAGCAAAATGTAAAAATATGCAACACCCGAATCAGGGTATAAGTCATTCCAACTTCGTTAAATGACTTAGCAAATCGCAATAGAACAATGGTTGTAAAGGGACAGGCTGTAAATTAAAAACTGACAGGGTACGTCTCTACAAAATCACTCAAAACATTCTCGTCATAGCATTTACACTTCTTTCACTAATTTTTTTTTTTTTTTTGGGGGGGGGGGGGGCGGTGATTTAAACTAGCAGACATTGTGTTTTGTCACTACAGTATTGTTGGCCCTTGTTGTGATCGGATTGCCTTCCAGTCATCAAATATTTATAGAGGTGGTAAATGATTTTATTGCACGCGTATGATTTTATTTTTATAAAATACACGCTTTTTCTGCAAAAATCGAAGCAAACAATAAATGTTTTTGTGTCGTCCTTGAACAAAACGGATCACGTGCGCGCACTATTTTAGCTATTTTTTTTTTTACGTTTTGGTTATTTTTGGCAATAATTTCTGTTTTTAATATTTTTTTCGGAGTAAACTGTAGGCGTGTAGTAAATAGAGAACAGCATAAGCGTTCGAACTGTCATTTTTTACCGCCCTCGATCGATTTTGCCGGCGGGATAACATTGAACTCGAAGCCTTCGGCTTCTCGTTCAATATCATCCCTCCGCCCAAATCGACCTCGTTCGATACGAAATGAAATATTGAGGTTAAGACAGATTACAACTAGGGTGGAGTTAGGGCAACTGGAATCAACGAATCCAAATGCAGTTTTTTCTGTATTTGACGAGCGACAAAGGCGAGTGTGAAAAACAGAAAAACACCCAATAATGGTAATTGATTCCTACCCCTTACTCTTCGTGAGTGTTATTCTGTATTTATACTACGATTTCACTTGCATTTAGAGGATGGAGTTAATATTTTAAAGAAATATTTCTGCATTGCAGTTACACTCTAGCTTGACACTGTGTTGTATCAAAGCATTTCATTCACGCCACACCTTGACTCAGAAGTGTTAAATCAGATGAGAGATGAATTTTTATATGACGTGCATACACATAGGCTGGATCCGCGCGTGCTGTGCGTAATTATTTCCCAATGTTGTATCGGATTACGTTGAATACACTTATCAACCATGGTATAAACATGGCATAAAAACAATATAATTCTATAATTCAGTAACTGTTCTTTTTGAGAGGTGTTTTTTTCCTTGTACACAGAAATCGTCCTTCAAAAGCTGGTAATATTCTATTCTAGATGTAACAGAATAAACAAATCATAACCATGCACGCTCTTGTATTATTCATTTTCAACGGGGGCCTCTATACGCGCCGTCGTCGGATAAATAACAACTCAATACATACTTATTGTAAGATAAAAAATCACTTTATATTCAGTACACATACCTAATCCGATTTGACTTGTTTGGCCATTTGGAAAGAGGAAACAAACAAACCCAAGAAATGGAATCATCTGCAGCTTTTCGACAATGATATAAATACCGAACCGGAAGATGATTCGTTAAAGAACTGGATTCCGGGGATAAAAAACGTATGTACGCTTTGGTAAGAAATACGCACAAAGTAAATTGTGGAGTTTTAGAAATGTGCAGATGCACAAACGTTATGCATCGGTTTGAATCTCTGTTCAAGATATTACAAAGATTGGTTACTCGGTACATGCAAAACTTTATTTCTATGTGAGATTACGTCCAAAACAAATAGGCCTATAAGAAACATTTATATCGGCATTATGTTTATAGCTGGTTAGCATTGATAAGTGAGATGACATTCATTTGGTAGGTACGGCGATCTACGTAAAACCCCACCTACATAAGTAGAGTATTGTTTATGAGTAAAACTATTCAATAACAAATTTCTATTTAATTACTCACGAGCATCGGTCCACGTTAGGACTGCTATCTGAACAAGGGGGGTGATTGTCGCAGCACATATCACAATCACCCTCATCGCAGGTGAAAGCCGTGTTGGAATTTGCGATACTCAACAAAAGGAAAATGCAGAGAGCAATGGAATACATGTCAACTGAAAGTAAAGAATGTTGATAAAACGGAAATGTTAAAAAAATGAGGTTGTAAAGGAGAAGGTATTCACAGAAACGTTAAATTGTCTTTGTTGGCATCTTTAGTGAGACAAATCTTTTATTCCACAAATGTGTGCCCCCTCCCCCACCCAGCATTGAAAGCTATCTACGCTACTCCCTAAGGGTGGACCCGCAGACGGTTAAGTATACGAGAACTTCCCCTTCCATCTATAAGGAGCTGAATAGGATAGGTCACAACAGGTAATCATAGGATCCGATGCCTCAACACGGAGACCCATTAATGCTGGTGTTCTGCAGGGCTCGATACTCGGTCCTATACTGTTCTAATCTATATCAACGACATTCCCGAAAACCTCATTTCGTAATAAACGCCTATTTGCTGACGATACGTCCCTGTATTTAGTAGTAAAGAATTCTGAGCAAGCCCCAACTTTAATCAACCAAGATGTGGCTGCAATCGAACATTGGGCCAAGACATGACTGGTGGAGTTTAATCCCCATACAATAGAGAGCATGTTGATATCGCGCAAAAACATCTCTCTTGCTCACCCACCACTATTCTTTAGTAAATCGCCGATGCCTGAAGTAAAAAATCACAAACACTTAGGAGTCATATTAAACAGTTCTTGTACGTGGGACGTTCACATTGACCACATCTGCTCCAAAGCTTGGATTCGTTTAGACTTATTAAGAAAACAGACATTCAACCTTAATCGTGGCGTCCTAGAAAAAAATTATTTTGCCTTCATCCGGTCACTACTTGAATATGCGAATGTTGCCTGGGACAACTGTTCTGCAACCAAAGCTGAAGAATTAGAGAAAACACAGATTGTAGCCACGAGAAGAATAACTGCCGCAACAGTTAGTTGCAGTAAGCGTCTACTTAATACTGAAACACACTGGGACTCATTACAAGAAAGACGTCTTTAACGCAAATTGTTACAATATTTCAAAATGTACCACCGTATGTCGCCCCTGTATATTGCCAATAATGTCCCTCCAATCATCTCATCATCAAATTTATCGCAAATTCTCCGGTCATGTAACAACCACAGAATTCCTTTCTGTCGGACACAATTATATCAATCTTCCTTCATCCCCAGTATTACGAAGCAATGGGACAGTCCATATCTGTGCGTAAAAACGCTTCACTGCCCAAATTCAAGATATTTTTAAGTGCCGGGAACCAATGGCCTCCTAAGTTTTATAGTGGTGCAAAGTCCCGCAAAGCTCACATTTACCACACCAGGTTGCGTCTGGGTTGCAGTAGCCTCAATTCCCACCTGTATTCAAATTACCTGTCGCCTACCTCTTTATCCCAGTGTGGGGTGTGTGAGACCTTGGGACACTATCTTCTCCACTTCCAAGCCTTCACAGTGCTCGTGATAATTCCATTAAGCTACTACCTTTTCCAATTGACGTAGCAAGGCTTCTTTTTGGATCTGATTTTTTTAAATAACCAGGAGAACCAGTTTGTTTCTGAAGTGGTTCATGACTTTATTTTATCAAGTGGACGTTTTCACTAACTGTGAAAATCGCATTTCTTTCGTAGATGAATCTACCTCAGCTCTCCTTTACAGTCATTCTCTGTGTCGACCACACTGTAAACAACCTCCATCCCCGCCCCATCTCCAAGTTAGGTGCATAGGCTGCATATATCAATAACTGCCACGAATATATAGACAATAGACATCGTGTTCAAGCTGGTTTCTCTGTCCTTTCTTGACTCACTTCCCTTTATTCTTTTTCCATCTTTCTTATTTTTCTCACATTCATAGTTTAAGCAATATCAGGTATAGTCGCCATATGTTCTGGCAACTCACGTTTAATTTCCTATGCTTCAAGCTAACCTTGCTTAAACTATTAGCCTTGCACTGGCCGGGGCGATGCCCCGTACACTATTGTGTTCGTGGATGCGATACTCCATCCAGTTAGCTTTGTACCTGGTCATACTATATTATAAATTTGAATGTAGGTCATGACCTTAGGTAGATTTAGACAAGTTTAAGTAATGTCTCTTACCACCACAGATAAGGCCAAATAAAAAAATGAATCGATTCTCAGGCATTTGTTTTCAACTCAATGAGGGAGGAAGGATTTTATTTTTTTTTATTTTTTTTTTGTCGTGTAAAGGGTTGAGTATACTCAGTAAATCTTTTTGTTGTCTTTCCACTTGAAAAAGAGAAAAGGTTGTATTTTAGTGTAATTATAGTATACCTTTTATATATAACTAATTGTCGTAACACCAGCTAAAAGGATTTGTATTTTATTATTCTTTTTAATGGTATAGATCTGTCAAACATCATGAACCATTAGAATAGGCCCCAGTAACCAATGCTTGGGGTAGGAGTCCTTTAAAATGGGAAACATGGCTCTAAATGATTGGTTAAACTCGAGTTTATATCGGTGTTGCGGCCATTATTAGCCATTGTGCAGAAATATATGACTTTAAACACCAGCAAATAAATAAATTATTAAATCATGATCCAGTATATCGGGATTTGCCTTGTTACAGTTTATGGGAGAGTGCTGGGCACTCTCCCATAAACTGCAAGAAGAAAAACCAATTTACTGTAAACACAGCTAAATAATTATATGTCGAGAAATGTGAAAAAATTCCCATTCCAAGTTTTCACAAATTCTTAAAAAAACATTACATAATAAAAATGTCTAATGAGGCGGTTGAAATCCAACGAGGAAGGACCTGAGAATCAAAACATTGGTTTTCTTCAGCCTAATTGATATATTTCATGGTTCAGAGAGATGACGCACAATAAATAAACATCAATTCAAAATGGTTTCAACGTTAGTAGCTCTGAATAACATAGACACGATAATGTTAGGAATCCGTTAGACTGGTAGATTCGTGCACAACTGGACAACAATAGTGGGCTTCAGCTAAAACTCTCGGGCCACAAGTCCAATTCTGTGCAAACGTCTACGCTGTTATAATGTGGAACCAGCCTAGCCCTGAAATAGCCCCCATCGCCTATATCTAGATTCACTCACATGGAATATTTCAGTTGATAGGAAAAGCGAACCTGTGGTTCGCTTTTCCGTCCAACTGATATATTCCAGATGATTGAATCCAAAATGTCAAAAAGATTCATTCACTTTGAATCACCGCTAGAAACGTTGCTCAGTCGAGACTTGATTTGAGTGAATGTTTGATGACGTCACCATGGGAAACAAAGACTCGCCACAGTCGTAATTTTAAAAGTACATCACATTATATCAAAGGTAGTCAAATTTCTAGGAAAAGTGGGTAACCAAACAGCCCATGACAGCGTCGAATTCCTTGAACAATTTTCAGATTTTCAGACATTCTAGTTGTGAGCTGGTCACCATATAGCCAAAGATGCCGTATCCACCTTTAAACTCCAATAAATAAACATCAATTCAAAAAGCTTGCAACGTTAGTAGCTCTAAAGAAATGGAGCAAATTGTCTCAGGTTGGAAGAAATATTTCATTTTGAATCAGCAAAGTGAACTATTAATAACTTTCCTGTTCTGATAAAGTTGTGTTTCAAATAAGACGAACATCCTCTCCATCTGACTGGACAAGAGGTCGCTTAGTTTCTTCAGTGTTTTCTGATCAACTGGAAATGTTATCAATAATTTAAAGAAGTAACCGCTCTTTCCCTTCCTCCAACGTTTCGGCCTCATGGCCTTCATCAGGGTGGAAACACTTAACTATCACATAATAAAATATTAATAGTCCTCTCACTAATCGAGTATAGAGAAATAAGACGTTGTCATATACAGTAACGTCGTAGAGTTGCGCGTGTATATACAGAACCACACTTATGTTTGAATGGGTTAACGATTACTGGACGAGAGCGAGTGGCGCAGGGATTATCCCAGTACCACACGCTCGTATCCAGTAATCGTTAACCCATTCAAATGTAAGTGTGGTTCTGTATTTATTACATACCCAACCTGACCCAACCATGAAAAAGAATTCACTGTAATTAATCGCTAATTTAATTAAATAGTCGATAATTTGAACGGTTGAAAGAATTTTAGAGAGAAACGGGCAATTTTGTCAGAGTATCAGTCTTAAGTCTTTGACCTTGCCACGTATAGAATCGCTGTTGATTCATTTCATTCGCAAAAAAATGTTGATCCGAACACTCAAAACTCAAAAGATTGCGTTCAGCATATCAGACGTCACAAATTATGAGGTATCAAATGTGTTTTTAAAAGTCTGTTTGCAGGCATCATTATATCTGAAGGGTGGAAAATGTACAAGGATTTTAAATTGAATACGGTGCGAACTGGCCGCTTTGTTTGAATTTCGTGCTTTTTAAACTGAAACTGAAAACATAAGTTTGAACTCGGCTTGATGATACATGCTCTGCTGCCAGAAGGCTATCGCATGTGGACATCGGTCATTTCTGTTCTGTTCTGCACTGTAACAAAAGTACACACTGGAAAAGAAAAGACATTTTGTGCAATAATTAACCTTCCGGGGCATTCATTCGATCGTTTGGAGTAACTGAGCCTGAGGCAGTTTGAGATTCCATTCTGACTTATTCTTTGTAAGACTGTGACCTAAGGCCTCACCCCCAGTCTAATGCTGACTCTGACTGAGTGAACTCTGCAGTCTTGGTAAGTTTGCACTTTATTTTTCAACATTATAAAGTTTCTGACTTGAAATTTAGCCTTCTTTTCATTTTACCTCAAGTCTTGATAACGATCGAAGATATCGATATATGTATAGGAATATCAGATGGGTGGAATAATGAATCCACGTAACATAAGGGCGGGGGAAGGAGGAGTAGGGAAAAACTAAGCGATATAACTAAATTAACTGGACTCAATTAGTGACGACTATAGGCCTAGTCGCCATGCTGAACAACACATGTTAGCGAATAGATGTAATATTATGTTAGCGAATAGATGTAATATTCATTTTTAACTAGCGTATTCGTTGCTACGTATTGAATTTAGGCATGATAAATATGGTCGTCACTAGTAGTTTTTATATCTACTTCATACGCGTCGAGTATCTCTGCCCGACCACCCCCCCCCCCCCCTCACCTCTCTCTCTCTCTCTCTCTCTCTCTCTCTCTCTTTATCAGATCTATTGGGTACTGATGCCTTATGAATTTACTCTTTCCTTACAATAGTAGCTTGCATTCTTCCCTTATGTTCCTATACGTGTAGATAATCTTTATCTGTTTCAATGCTGTTTTTTTTTCATATGACTGATCTATCTTTCTCTGTTCACTACTGCTGTCCGTATCAGTCTATCTCCACAGGAAAGGGGGTGGTCAGCTTGAAATTTGATATCTGCTGCCATTAAGGTAGTAGATATCAGGTTTTCAGTTGTTCATCTCTTTAACTTGGTCTTTTTTTCATTACTCTTCCACTGCTGTTTTTTTCAATGGACTAGTCCATCTCAGTATACTACTGCTGTCCGGATAAGTCTATTTCCATTAGGGACAGGGGTGGTTAACTTCGTACTTCGTTCATATTATTATTATTATTATTATTATTATTATTATTATTATTATTATTATTATTATTATATTATTCCCCTCTCTCTTTCTCTGTATTCATGTTTCTCCCTCTCTATCTCTCTCTCTCTCTCTCTCTCTCTCTCTCTCTCTCTCTCTCTCTCTCTCTCTCTCTCTTCCCCTCCCTCTATATCGGTTACCTTTGCATCCTCCTTTCCCGTATGTCTGCTCTTCGCTACTTTAGTTATGGACTATTACATTCGTGCTATCCAGTTTACTATAGGCGAGGACTTATAATTGTTTAATCGTTCCTCGCCGCTGCTTAGTGGTTTTCTCCGGGCGCTTAGCCTTCCCATACCAATTCCATGTACAGCCCCATTTTATTCTTAGTTACTTAGTATGCCGTCCAAACCTCGATGTCATATATCATACCGCGCACTGGATGATAGCTACTAATGTATATCGGGGTGCTATTAATTTTAGTAGTAATTTCCTCCAGTTATGATCGTATTGATAAAATTGTGCATTACTATATTGACACATAGATGATCTCTTAAAGGGTTTCTCTACGTATCCACACGGGCATATATTATGCAATTTTATCCACACCTGTTTCCTCACCCACACCCCATACTAATAACATTGGATGTGGGTGGGGACATAGCTGTTGATTTTCCATTGTTCATTATTTTTCATTACACTTCCAATGTATTTCAAAATCAATTTTTATGATTTCGTGGCGTTGGCTTTGTACGTGCAACGCTACGACGTTACTGTATATCGTCGCCTGAGTGCTAGAATTAGTGAGAGGACTATTAATATGTTATTATGTGATAATTAAGTGTTTTCACCCTGATGAAGAGCATGAGGCCGAAACGTTGGAGGAACGGAAAGAGCGGTTACTTCTTTAAATTATTGATAAATATGGAGTCTCTTTTCTTTGGACTTTTAGTTTGTTCTACTGGAAATGTTATTGTTTGACGTCCCACGAGAAATATGTGAAAGGAAGAAAACAATGGAAAGAAACTCAAAGCGAATACGGCCTACGAAATCGTATTTTCCGAGGCCAGTAGGCAGTCTATGAATTTATACCCACAACCCACCTATACGACGGGTTTATTTGTAAAATTTGTTTTCTTTAAAGTTACTTGTTCATTCAAATTGCCTTGTTCATTTCACGTTGCGGGTTTCATCGGATCATATATGTTATTGTGTTGAATTGCCTTTTGGGCATGGTCTTACTTGATCATATATGCGTTATTTTGATGAATGGCCTAATGGGCAGAGTCTTATCGGAACATATATGCTATTGTGATGAATTGCCTTTTGGGTATGGTCTTATCGGAACATATATACGTTATTGTAATGAATGACCTAATGGGCAGAGTCTTATCGGAACATATATGTCATTGTAATGAATTGAAAGTAACACGGTTTCAGGTTTGCCACTCAGAGCTTTTTCAAATAGCCCATAACAACGATCAATGCCGAACAGAAATAGGCTAGTGACCCGAGAGCCTGTGTTTAGCTATGTGTTAGCAGATACAGATGCGACAGTAATATTGTCAGTCGCATTTTTAGTGAACAATGTAGTAGTGTTAACTACCCATCCTTGCGCTATCCCATGTTCGACACCTAACCTAATAAATTACCACTCTGGAGGTTAATAATTTTGATATCTAACTGTATTATGATCGGTATACTACAGTAAAATACCAAGATCGTTGTTTAGTGATTTTCGGTTATTTGTGATGGATTTATTTCCTCGACTCAGAAAGGTAAAAGCTCTAAATAAACCCACATTTTTGTGAGTCTTTAGTTTATCTGTAGTATCCTGACTTATCACTGCGAGGTGTACAAAAGGCATCGCTTTGACGATTTCGTATAAATTAAGGTACATTTCACAACAGTCCACATTGCCTAGTCGGGCCTTCAAGGAACTGATCCTATCTGAACTAACACTAAACCCTCCTCTTTTTGGATCTAAATTATCTTTGGTTCTCAGAATTTTAATGCGAGTCTTCACTTCGTTACAATTTATGAGAGAGTGCTCGCCCATAATTTGTGACAAGGTTAATCATGTTAGGAAAAATAATTTCACTTCAAATATAATATGAGTGTACTCCTTTGAATATAGAGCCTTTATGTTGCGATACCCGTCCTTCAGAATATGGCCCGAATATGAGCTTCCCCGACTCTATCTGTTTGATAACCTTAGAAAAGGCATCACTGAACGTAATACAAACAATGCGAAAAAGTATTTGTTTCAAATCAGAACGGATATTCAATTCATTCAATCAATCAATATATTTATTTAAGAATTGAATGCAATTTTTATAATCTTTATTGGGGTATGGACGTGTGGGAATGGGTACAAATTGTATGAATCCGGGATCCATACAATTTGTACCCATTCCCACACGTTCATACCCCAATAAAGATTATAAAAATTGCATTCAATGCTTATAATTACATTCCGCAACTGTTTAAACTACTTGTAACCAAACGACAAAGCAGAAAGACGAAATAAAAATATGTACGAACGAACGAGGCAAAAAAAACCACCCTCACACAAAACACAAAGCGCACAACTCTGATTTTTAATTTTCACAACTTTGGAAATGGAAACGAGTATTTTAGTAACGGGCTTTATGTCACAGTTGGAAAATGTCTCCAAAGAAACAGCAGCGGGGTTGATAACTGCGAGAGGCGCTAAAAGTTAAAAATCTGCCCAAACATCGCCCGAATTCTGTCAACTGCGCTCTACCGTAAAAGCGGGTCAAAGTTCGACCAAATGTATTCCTTGGAAAATGAATTACATTTGGTCACGACGTTTTCATCCAGCTGACCAATGAGAATTGAATATTTGGACCCAAAACGCATAACTACATTAACAATGTAATTATTTAACTTTAAACATTATACAATGTTTGTAGCCGTAGATGTAATTTACAATATACTGTCACAGTGGATTAAGACTATTTCAGTAAGGGATAATCTATGCTTATGGACTATTTTTCTTTGTGCATTTTTCTCTTTTGGGGGAGTTGGGGTGGGACTGTGAGCCTTTCACTGTAAGGATGAGACATCAGCCCATCATTCCCGCCACCCCAGCCCACCGCGCCCTGTGTGCCAATAGCACCCAGAGCACGGTGGGGCTGGAGTGGCGAGAAGAACACACCGGTGTCCCCTCCATTAAACTAGTCGCTGTTTCTCTGCGAAATATATAAATTTAGCTAACTTCTGAATTATAGATTGCGACTGTGATGACATCAATGACTCGAATTTTACAAGGGATGGGTGATAATATCATAATATTTGAGAAACTTTTATCTAAAATAATGATGGTGGGGACATACAAGTAAAACGTGATATTCATTTTCTATTTCCATCAGGCTACATGATTTACAGATTCTTTGATCACGTGGTGTATTATTGTAACGGCCACTCTCAATAAACAGTGAATGAGAAGATGTCCGAAATCTAGAGAGTGCCACTCTGTATGTAAAGTCCGTAACAACGCCAAGATATTTTTTCATTCTAAAATCCCGTTTAAAGAGACAGTATGTCTGCAATCGGCTGGAAGCATTTAAATCATTTTGCCAATTCTGCCAAAACATATCTCTTATTGTATCTTTGATTATTTTGATATTGCAACTACTACTGAATTGTTCGTTCCAGATATACATTAACCCATGTTCTGACAATTTTTTTTAATCTGAGAGGCCCAATTTTTACCTTTATAATTTCTTCCCATGTCCGCGTCTTTCATTAGAGACAAGTAAGCCTGTCTCGCGAGTGATCTTTCGTCCATACTGATAATTTTCTGCCAATATTTAATTAGGGATATTTTTCTGTGCACCATGAAAGGAACTCGGCCCAACTCTCCATATGATACTAAACGGTTTGTTGATATTTTGACTAGGGCTGTCACGATTTTTTAATTTAGGAATCGATTAATCGTCGCAAATAATCGATCATAATCGATTAATCGTACTTAGATGACCCCCTCTCCCTCTCTCTGACGTCGATAAAAAATGAAGTTCAAGTCAGTTGACCTACCTCCGGTAAACAACGAAGACGATCCTCTTTTAGGTACGTTCAAAGCTTTGATGTTCTGAACTTTTGAACCGTTAGTGTAATAATCAAGACCGGTCGGCAGTTGCGAACTTCGCAACTGCCGACCGGTCTTGATTATTACACTGACGGTTCAAAAGTTCAGAACATCAAAGCTTTGATGAATGCACCTGACAGACAAATGGTTCCAACGGCTTCTTGGCGTTTAACTTCAATATTCTTAACTCTTTACCTTTAGAAACAATAGTTTTTTCATAAAATTTTCTTTTAATTATTTTAAACGTCTAAAGCGGGATAAAATTTACCGATTATTCGACAACGAAAAATACTAATCGATTTCGCTGTGACCGATCAACAATCGACTAATCGATTAATCGTGACAGTCCTAATTTTGACCCCTAATATGTTTCGAAGAAATTTTGTATGAATAATTTCAATTCCAGGTGCCTTAATTACCCCCCAGACTACTGAACTAAAATTTAGAATAGATCCTTCAAGAGAATCGAACAGATTGCATTTTCGCGGAATTGATAACTCTATTCCTTTAAATATTCGAAACAGGCTGTGTAAAGCGAATGAGGATTGTTGGGCTATTTGCTTGTGGACATGATACCAGCTTCCATTCTTACATAGAGTTATATCCAACTATTTAAAAGATTTGACTACTTCTATTTCGGTATTATAAATTTGGAAGTTATGAGTTGTGTGCCGTCCTTTTTCAAAAATCATTACTTTCGTTTTCGATGTGTTTATTTTCAAACCCCATTTAATGCAGTAGGTTTCTATATCCATGAGCATTGATTGGAGTGAGTTAGGAGATTTTGCGAAAAGAACCTCATCGTCGGCATAGAGGAGCATAAATAATTTTATTTCGTTTAAGGTAAAAAGATCCGGCAGATTACTGTTAATACTTTCAACAACATCATTGACGAATAACATGAAAAGAAGCGGGGAGCTAGGGTCCCCTGTTTTAAACCAATTTCAATTTCAAAAAAGTCGATGTTGTTGAGTTTTATCTAATAACCATAGAGTATAACAACCGTTGTATATACTTGAAGTATATACAACGGGTGTTGTATATAATTATAATTTATGCGAACGACCTCTGACCTCTTTCAATTCCATTTTCATTCATTCATTCATGAAACATCGTTATATCACAGGGCAGGTTTTAATTGTACGCTTATTGCACTTTGTCAAAATCCTCTGATGGTGTCATTTCTTATTTATTTTGCTTCAATAAAGGCAACCTAAAATTTTGCTTCAAAACATTGTAGAAATTACTTGAATGTTAATAGTAATTAGTATGCGGCGACTGCAAACTATTTATAGTCACGGCCTCGATCAAAAGTACTCGTGGAACTGCGCTAATTAAAAGTTCGTCTGCTCTACCTGAAAAAAAAACACTTCGTAAAAATTGTAAACAAACGCAAAAGTATTTGTTATATTGGGACTACAGCATAAAACACGGAAGAAAACTGGAACTATTTCAAAAAAAGAATAACTCTACTGAAACACCGTTTTGTTACTGTTAATAAAATAGTTGAAATTTATTTTGTTCCAGCGCAGTTACATGATGCAAGAAGTGCAATCGCACTTTACAATCGCCGTCATCGATTTTGTAAAGTAAGGGACACAGCTCTATGCGTCTTGTCCTATTTCTTTTGTCTCGTAGACTGGTTTTCTTTGGAGGCCCGTGGGAAGCATATATAAGTCGGGTAGACGCACGAGACGGGTGTCTGTTTGTTATCAGATAAAAACAATAAACATATAGTGTGTTTTTATATCTGTGTTATACAACTCGTTGAAATATGGTTTATTTTTTCTCGGCGAAGCCTCGAAAAAATAAACCATATTTCAACTCGTTGTATAACACAGATATAAAAACACACTATATGTTTATTGTCTATATATCGAACTGGTACATTGATTTAATTGCTCTGATGAATTTACTCGATACTTTTTGCTCGGAGAGTTTCTGCCAGGAGAGATCTGTTAATATTATCAAAATATTTCTCATAATCGATAAACGCACAATACAATTTTTCGCCCTTATATAGAGTTTGCGTTATGGCCGAATGTAGGATGAAAATACAGTCCTCAATTGATTTTCCTTTCTGAAAACAAAACTGATTTTTTGAGATATGATCATGGATCTCTGACCAGTTTGTCAGACTATTCAATAAGATCTGCGAGTATATTTTAGCCAAACCATTGATAAGAGTTATTCCCCGATAGTTTTGGGGGTCATTTCTGTCTCCGCTTTTAAAAACTGGCACTATAATACCTTCGCCCCATGTGTGGGGGTATTCTCCGTTTTCAAAGATTTTGTTGAAAATTCTCAGTGGTAAAGGACCTATTGTATCATAGGCTGATTTAATTATTTGGCAAACTAAAGTATCAATACCAGCGGCTTTATTGTTTTTCTGGGACAATATAGCACTGTGTAGTTCAGCTGCTGTAATTTCGGCGTCCAACTCATCATCAACCACTGATTCGTCAGACTGTTGTGGGACTTCTACACCCTATTCGCTCAGCAGACTTTGGAAGTTATCATGAAGTTGTTCCAATGTTAATGAATCAGATTCTACATTTTTAGACTTACATTCTTGTTTTATACGTTTCCAAAAATTGAGGGGTTGATTTTCTGCCAAATTTCCTATTCGAATTCCTTCCTCAATTTTATATTTCTGTTTGGCTCTATTTTTTATTCTGGTGTAGAAGTTTCGTGACTTTATAAATGCGGCCCTATTAATGTCATTTTTATTTCTTTCAAAATAATTACGCGCTGTTATAAATCTATTTCTTGCTTCCGAACAACGATTATCAAACCACTTATTTTTTCTTTGTTTACTGGGTCTGTTTGACTGTTCGTCGCCTGAGTGCTAGAATGTTCTATGTCCCCTATGGGACATAGAACATTCTAGCACTCAGATGACGTGTTTGTGGATGGTTTTACCAAACACCGAGTCAGCGTGTCGGAAAAGAATGTTTGTGAAATTTTCTACCACGTGATCAATAGAATGTGTTGCAACATCAATTGTAAGTTGGTGGAGAGTATCAAAATCATTAACCAGCACGACGTTTTTCTGCGAATTTCGCTTTAAGACAGGGGGAGGCCACCAAAAATTTGCAAGACGTGACGTGGGCGTGAGTGGGTCTCTTGAGTGCGACAAAAATGTGCATTTCCAACTTGTGCAATTTTTTTAATTTTTTAAAAATATATCAATATATCAGCTAATATATACCATCATTTGTGTTTCAAACCTTAAAGATGATGTTTGTACATCACACTCTTAACATAAATACAACATCAGGAGGCTTTATATGTGAGAGTATTGGGCATTGGGCTTATAAACTGGGAAAATGTCACACGTTAGTAGGGGGTGGGTGTCTTGTTCGAAATGTAGAAAATGTGCAGACAATATTTTGGGAACAATTCAAATGAAAATTTGTTCCCGTATATGTTCACTTGCTCTGGTCAAGCCTGATAATGAACAGCTTGTCATTTGTAGATTGGGGCCCACAGCAGCCCTCAGAGGTTTAAATTGGTGGTACCAGTTTAACCCTTTACCTAATTTGAAAGCAGACAATGAGGGGTCATAACCTATGTTTTTGAGACAAAAAATGAAAAAATAATAAAAATTAATTGGCGATTTTTGAGAATAGCGCTGGCCGGTTTTGGCCGTTACGTTGGGTAAAGGGTTAAGAACATTATGAAAACCCCCTAAAGACAGCTGTGCCTACGAAGTTTATAAGCTTATTTTGGATTTTAATGGGAGAGTGGGGGTGGGTGTCTGAGAACGGTAGTAGAAAATTTGCACGTAGTGGGTGGGTGGGTGTAAAAAGGAGCCGAATAAAAAATAGGACGTCACGTCTTGCAAATTTTTAGTGCCCCCTCCCCCCCCCCCCCCTGTTTAAGACAGAAATAAACCGACGCATGATCAGAGAATTCATTAAAGTCCATTATTTCAAATTCTCTGATTTTATCAAAGTCCGCAAAATTTAATAACAGATAATCAACCACGCTCTCCCCTCTCTGTGAGCAGAAGGTAATGCTCCCGACGTTCCAGTCAGTATGCAATCGGCCATTGGCAATCAAAAGCCCAGTAGTTTTGCATAAATCAATTAGTCGCCGCCCATGGGCGTCTATCGCTTGGTCTTTGTTTGCACGTGTGGGGATGTCGCGCGTATTTTCCTCTAGGATGCCCTTATCTAGAAAGCTATCCCCTTCTAGATAATCATCGAGATTTGATGTGCGGCTACTGAAATCACCTGTTAAAAAAGTCCTACCTCGGCCTGAGTATTCTAAAATATCATTCTCTAGGCTTTCAAATGGGTCAAAAATATTCAAATTTAAAGCTGTAAATTCTGATGGCGGTATATACACATGACATATGTAAATGTCTTGGTCAAAATGAAACACGTCTTTTGTGATTTTGACCCAGATTTTACCACATTCATTTTTTTCCATTAAATGGATATAATTTTTAAGGTATGTTTTATAATAAAGTGAAATGCCCCCACTTGGCCTCCCTTTTTGTCCTGTCTTGAGACTTTCTCCCGGGGATATTAACACAATTAAAACCTGTAATATCAGTGCTTGAATTATCCTTTTCAGCCAATCAAGTTTCATTTAAGAATAAAATGTCAAACTGAGATACAAAAGAAACAAAGTCCGTTTCAGCAAGCTTTCGCTTCAGGCCATTCACATTCCAGGAAATTATCTTTACACAATAGGGTCCTGCGAATATTCGAGATTCGATTCGATATCGATACCATACGTATGCTTCGAGACCGATCCCGAATCAGTCTCAGGATTCGATTTTTTCGAATCTCTCGTACTAACTTCAAATTGTTACATTTCCAACAAAAATAGGATAAAACTGTCATTAGAAAATTCTTTCATGTAGGCTCAATTCCTATTTATTTGAGTAATTGACAATGTTTAATTGTTAGGTAAGGTGTGAATTTGGCCTAGAACATTATCCATAGTTTTGGTTTTTGAAGGCTTAACTTGTTACTATTCACGTTCTTAAGAACGTGAATAGTAACAAGATAGGCCTTCAAAAACTAAAACTATGGACAATAGGCCTAACTGTTTCAGCGACGGTGCTACAGAGAATATTTAGTTATTGGTGTTTAAGGTGTTCACTCCGTCGCGTAAGGGTCATCACAGTGTTCCGTAACTTCCGTTTGATGCAATATGAAATAACTTGTCTTTTAAGATTCGATTCGGGATTCGATTCGATGACGATATCAGAGACACGATTCGATTCGAGATTCGATTCGAAAAGAAATTTGTGATTCGCAGATCCCTATTACACAAGACCCTCGCTGACACCTGGTTGGTATTCCTCACCTCCGATGAAAAGTTTTTTCCCTATAAACTTAGCCCTTTTTCCTCTACCTCAATCCACTGGCTTATGAATTACATGTAGCTTTACACCACTCAGCCGTTATTGAACGGCTATTGAATGCTGCACGCTATATGGGAAATACAAATAAATGATATTAACCCTTTGAGACTTTAATTATCCTGACGTTCAAGCGTCACTGGGAATTTTTTTTTAAACAGTAATTTGTAATGTTATTTCCTTCAGATATGAAATAGGGTTTGGCGAACAGGCTAAGCCTATTTAAACGCCCCCCCCCCCCCTCCCCCCCCCCCCCTTACAACAATATTCAATTCTGATACAAAAACATTCAAACGGGTGCAGGTGCTGGTGAGGAGTTACACTTTGACTTAGATGATATTACAAATCATTGCACTCTAAAGTTGTCATACAATAATAGTAAGTGAGTGAAACTCAACTTCTTAGTAAATTGTATGTCTGGACAGAAACTGGCTGCAACTTGTTTATAGAGTGAATGGTGGGCACTATGGGATCTGGCAAGATTTTCGAACAAGTAAACGTGCCTATTATTCCTATTTTAGACAGCCTGTTACGTAGGGAACGTCACCATGTACAAAAAGATAAGTGGGACTGACGGATTCAGTAGTATTCAGTGGGATGTGTGAGCAGTTGGTGACTGCTCACACTTGCCACCAGCGACTATCGAATCTCCCAGTGTCGACTACAATGTATATATTGCTGGAAATCCAAAAAAGCTCACTATTAGCCTCATCTGAATATTGGGGATCGCTAAAGAGAAGAGTATTTAGGGATACATTAACATTGTTTAATTTGTTTAAAGGGTCTGTCTCTGGATCATGAAGAGAGGGCAATTAAAGATATAGTGTTCCGTGCTTTCATACCCGACACCACAATCACATTTTGGATCATCCACAATAAATCTGTCAAATTTATGAGCATTAAGATTACTACACCCCATGCGTATTTTCGCGTGGAGAATTTGACCTGCTCTGGAGCCCGAAAGGTAATACTTGGGGACTATACGGTCGTCACGTGTTATCATATACTTGAAAGCTTTTACGGTTATACATTTGCGTAATTCAGAATCCAGTTCGTTCCATAGCCTAATTGTCGATGGTAAAAATGAATCTGAAAAATCTTTTGTTCTACAAAATATAGTGCATAGTTGTTCATCATTTCTAAGAGAATATGCAGACCTTTGAGCAACAGTTCGGGGGATCTGCCGCGATAAGTAATTAGGTGCTAATCCATTTATCATTTTGAAGCAGAGTGTTAACTTATGTCGGATTCGGCGTGTTTTCAGAAAGACAAAACCAGTTTCTCTGTACAGAAGTTCACGGCTAGTACCGCGAGGTGCACCACAAATTGTACGTAAGGCATCTAATTGGAGATTTTCTAAAATGTTTGCTTTCTCCTCTGTACAGTTATTCCATATAACATAAGCATAGTCAAATAACGGAAGTATAAAGTGGTTATACAATGCAATTAGTGATGCACGCGATATTCTATATTTTAAGCTTCGAAAACAATTGATCATTGGACTGGGAATTCAGTTTCTTCAATGTTTTTTTCAAATGGGACGTCAAACATCGTAAATACAGATAACAAGATATTTTTCACATCAGTGATTATCTGGTTGAGGGCTAGATTATTTTTGGTGGTCTGAATTTGTTATTCAAAACTTGTTATATTACAAATTATTGGAGAGTGCCCACAGGCACTCTCCAATAATTTGTAATAAAACAAATTTATATAAACAAAATATTATACGTGTTTGACTGAATTTGAAACATATGAATGGAAAGTGTTGGCTTTTGCTCTGGTATCCTCATTTTTGAAAGCCCTGATAGTGGCTTCTAGCACTCAACCAGTTAAGAAGTATTGACAGCAGGATAATATTTGTATGTTAAGCTGCGATAACATTTGGCTCAACGGTTGCTACTGAGCACTATTCGGGAGAAAATAGGAATTTGAGGTTGAAACTTTAAAAATAAAAAATAACAGCAAAACAAATGACCACAAAGTATTAACACTCTGTTTGATTTCGTTCGTCATAAGACGTACAAAAGTATCAAGGAGTTAATGCTTTATCATACACAAAATACTTCTTCCCTGGAAATTAAATTTTATGCAGTGTGATAGCTCTTCTGAATGCTATTACACTTTAGAAGAAATGTGCGAGATGTGGAAAAAGAAATTTAATGAGCAAAAGTAAGACAAGTATTACGGAGAAAGATATTGTCTTCAACTGCAGTTATTTGCTATACAGTGATAGGAGCGTCCAAACGAAGGCAAATATTGATTTCACTTGGAACTATTTTCCCATTCAGTATGATGGCTGTTTTGAAGGTTAATAAACACTTCACACGATGTGAGCAATACGAACAACAACAATTAAAACAAATTTTGACACTCTATTGAAATGCATCTGGGACCTATACTATCATACAGTACATGGAAAGTGTATTACCACTAAATCACCCGCAGAGTGGCGATTCCACCCAAGTAATAATTGAGAATTTGTAGCAAAGCATAACAATTACAAGCAAAGTTTCAGCCAATAGACCTCCGGGTTAAACCCGGAGGTCCATTGGCTGAAACATTGCTCATGTTTTTGCCCATATGTAAAGAATTTGAAGGTGATACTTTGGGTGATAACCCCACTCCGCGGGCGATTTAGTTACAATTCACTCTCCACGTACTGTAGTTTGAAAATTTATCAACTGTCCTCGAAGAAGGCCAAGAGGCCGAAAGCTTGACGAAGAGCAATATTGATGAGATGTTTTACGAGACTGTCCCTATACTTTGGACAATTTAATAATGTATATTTGAACGGTTTGGGGCGATTTGGGCGGCCATTTGGGTCTCATTATAGATTCAGCCGATTTTCGTATTTGCAGTAATAGACCGTTATTTTCTTGACATTTACACCATTACTGAGATTTTGGCGTACTATAACAAAGCCATAATGGCCGATTTGTTAACTTATCTCAAGATTTTGGGAATGCTTTGCCGAGAAAGAAAAAATGTGGAGAATTGTTGTCAGTGTCTGATTAAGAAGAGTATTTGTGTGAAATCTGAAAAAAAGTCCATGTCAGTATTTCTAATCACGTGATATTAATCAACGAAAATTTGGGTCATATTTGACGGATTTGAGCAGAAAATACTTTGAGGCGATAACCATTTTCAAAAAAGGCATACATTTAATAGGTGTTATGACTATGCAAAGGCACCAAGAAATCTGTTAGAACTTTAAAAAAAAATTGAAAAATCCAATCTCCCAAAGCTTTAAAAAAGATAAAATAAAAAAAAAATAATGTTATAATAATGCAAAAAGAAATGTCTCTTTCTTTTTGGAAAGGCCAGAAAATCTTCATGGTAGGTTTCATGAAATGCATTCTCATGGCACGCATGAGGCGTTCATTCAATGTCTTACATATATCATCTTTTTAAGGTGTGTAATAAAAAGAACACTGTTGCTCGCTATTTTTTAAAAAGAAAATTATGAAAGCAACAAATTAAAAAATACAAAAATGCGTTTACCTTAATTGATCTGGAAAACCGTCTGTAATCTTGATTAGATGAAGAACGTTCTTCTGTTGTATCAGGAGGACTGATGCTGCTGTATTTGAGCTCCTCCTTTTAAACTTTCTTGGGCAATATGACTGACGTATTAACAACGCGGGAAGTTTTCACAAACATACCAGTTTCTTTAATTTAACAGCATGAGAATCTGATGATTTGTCAGATAATATCGGTTTCGGGAGAGAAAGATATATTATATTCAATTATTATGGCTTACAACTGTGTCCTATATTTACAATGCTTTCACAAATTTCCGCTTTTCCTGTATTTTTTCTCAGCTCACGTGGAACTGCCATCAACCTGATTTTTACTCGTTTTGATCAACAGAGAGCGATGTACCTTAAAACACATGGCAACATATGATTGCAAGATTACTGACTTTTGATATGTGGAGCAGCCACGACAATGTTATATAATATTTTTTCAAAGTTTTACTAATAATGTCCACAATAAAAAACACGTCCACCAGTAAAATTAGAAGACAACCAGCCCTGTGCCAATACGATAAAACTTTTACAATTGTATTTTCTAAAATTGTATTTTCTTATGGGTTAAAATTAGAATTGTATTTTCTTATGGCTATAATTTTCAATGGATTAAAATGAACCATTATGATTTTCAAAAACCTGGCAATTGCCAACTGGCAAATTGCCATATCTTTTGAAATGCTATTTATTTATTTATTTATTTATTTATTTATTTATTGGTGTTAAGGTCACATACTTATGCACAATGGCTAATCGTGACCGTGACAGTTTTACGGGTGGAGGAAGCCGGAGTACCCGGAGAGAACCACCGAGCAACGACGAGCAGCTGTCAGCTCTCCAACATCGTAACTCTGAACTCTGCACCGCAGCACAGACAGGGTTAGATTGGTTGAAGACATGCGCACCATCGACGTGCAGTACGCCGCAGTACACAGCGTCATATTTTCCACTTGGGTGAGATTTCCCAATGCCACCCCAATCCAATCGAGAATATATCTTTGCTAACCGACCATTCAGTCTTCAGTTGACGTTAACATTATGTGTATTATATCGTTACCCATAATAAGTGGGATTTCTGCGCCGCTTCGTTTAAGTGAATATCTGCCACCAAGGGCCACATTCTCGAAAAAAGTCCTAAGTTATTACATATGAATGTCTCAAGCCGTGACTTTAGGACGGTTCTAAGAACTTCCTAGTTGTATTCACAAACCGCATTTACAAAACGAACTTACGTACCACTCAAGTTGGGACATATGACCATAGACTATTGGGTACAGTTGCCAGCAAATACGCGTGGAGAAGCACAATTTTCAACTATTTCGCTGCTGTGCAATTTGATAATATCCTGTGCTGAACCATATATTGGATGGAATGGGGTTAAAGTGAAGAAAATGAAAGCGCCAATAACGTTCACGTATTTGTAAATTTAAAACTGTTATTGTACAATACGTGGATAGTGTATTATCACTAAATCACCCTTGGAGTGGCGATTCTACCCAAGCAATAATTGTAGATTTGTTGCAAAGCATAACCAACACAAGCAAAGTTTCAGCCAATGAACCTCCATGTTAAACCCGGACGTCCATTGGCTGAAACATTGCTTGTGTTTTAGCCGATATAGACAAAATTTGAAAGTGATACTTTGGGTGATACCTCCACTATACGGGTGATTTTGTTACAATCCATTCTCCACGAACTGTATATTGGAACAACGTTGACTGAGTTCAACAATGTTTCCAAAACTACTCCCAGCCACACTCCATAAATCTCAAAAGAAAAGACGTCTAGTCGACTTGAATTCAGTTCCTATTTAATCGACTGACCATGTAGTCCAAACTTTGCTCCACAGGCCGTTATATAATTTCTGTTTTGTTTTGTCGCCGTGTGGCACAGAGCAGCAAAAAACAATTATATATTTTGGGACAAGTTTGGACTATTGAGTTCGTTGTTGCCTCGGGTATTTCGGAATTTACATAGACGCGAAAAATGGTTGAGATCAAATGGATAATGCCATATCGTCTGTCGCGTGCATTTCGTATAACATGCGTTCTATTGAGAATAACAACGAGCTATGATATCCATTCCCTGTACATGTGTGTGGTATCTCCGTACTGAGTACGGACTTATCGCACAGTCCGTCAACAGTTGGTTCCGTACTCAATATGGACCTGTAGCAGCGAAAGGGTTAAATTATTATTATTATTATTATTATACATCTTATTATTATTATTATTATTATTATTATTATAAGTTTTGAAATTATTATTATATTCAAATAAAATATTATAACTATCGCAGAACACCTGTCATTTCTAGTGAAAGCAGTAAATGACAGGTGTTCTGCGATTCCGAGTAAATTCATCAAAAAAACGCAAGATTTGTGGTCGTATGTATCCTATAAAATATGAGCTGGCCTTCCCACTTTTAAAACTCTTACACATATCCAAACATTCAGCACAGATGTCAGCCAAGAGAAATCAAAATTTCAGCAGGAACGAAATTGCCGCCCTGACCGAGGCAGTCGACGCACGGAAAGCCATCTTATTTTCCAAACTGCGAACAACAGTTACAAATCAGAGAAAAACTGAAGAATGGGAAGCCGTTTGTCAACATATTAATGCTGCTAACAGGGCCGGGGTAAAGAGAACAGTGGGTGAGGTCAAAAAGAAATGGACCAGTATAGCAAGTGATACGAAAAACAGGTTAGCGGCCGTCAGAACAGAAATGTCTAGAACTGGTGGTGGACCATCTTCAGCCTCGTAGCTGACAGACATCGATGAACGGATTTCCGGCGTTCATGGAGAGACACGTGTGGACGGAATTTCAGGTGCCATAGACACCGAAGCAGAAGAGCAAGAGGATACATCAGGTAATCGCATAAGCGGACGGGCGTATAAACTGCCGGGGGCGTGGTTTGCCCTGAAAAACTGAATGACCCAGAGGTTTATTGGACTAAATTTGTCTCAACAACCCCTTCCTCGGTACACTTTCCCTTCTCTGTTTTCAGTCAGCGGTTATTAAAAATTGTCTTTCTTTAATTCTTGCCTTTTGGGGCATTCATTAGGTAAACTTCGCGCCCAAATTTTGAACTTTTTAGTTGCTAAAAAATTAAAGTGACCAAATCTGATGTTGTCCTACCCCCAGACCCCCGCCCACCCCCAACCCGCCTCGTACGCTTATGGGTAATCGCATACTAACATGCAGAAACATATAAACGCGGTGATGTTCAAAAGGACTGTAGTTCTTCTGGGTCATCACAAAAATGAATACAAAAGGCAATTTGATTTGCAGGAAAATCCAGGACGTGTCGCATGTTGGTGGGACACATGCCTTCAACCAATGGTAACCCCACTTCAGCGGGATTAGTTAGTTGGAGAAACTGACAGGTATTCGCCGTTGCTCGATGCTTCTCTCAAGGGACACCAACTTCCTCTACCTATGAAACTTGTCACGATGTCACGACACGATATGACCCTGGCTGTTGAAGTGTAGTTAACACCCAATCAATCCTTTTCACAAGTTTGTTACTTGGTTCCAATAAATACAAGTAGGATGTAACTTATTCACTTCACAAGGAATGAAAGTACATTACAGTTTATGAATTTCTTCTGCAAATATACAATATTGTATTTTTATTACCAGATAATATACCAGCGTCCCCAGCACCGGATTCTTCAGACAACCAACAGCCTGGACCATCTCACCTCAAAAAAGCAAGGTACAGTGAAGGACATTGGCGTTGATGTCATCGACAATGAAAAAAAAAGGCGTTTTGTCCTAGAAGAAAAGAGATTGATTATCGCTGAGAAACGATTTGCAGCAGCAGAGAGAAGTTTGTCGACATTCATGAAAAACTTTTGCATTTAACCCTTTACCTAACCTGAAAAGCAGACGACACTTGCAAAAATAATTGTTGAATAACTAATTTTTTTCATTTTTTGTCTCAAAAACATAGGTTATGACCCCTCATTGGAACGAGCTCGACGAGCTCGTTCCAACGAGGGGTCATAACCTATGTTTTTGAGACAGAAAATGAAAAAAATAATAAAAATTAATTGGCGATTTTTGATAATAGCGCTGCCCGGTTTGGCCGTTACGTTAGGTTAAGGGGTTAAAGGAGCATGAACACAAGGAATTTATTTATTTATTTATTTATTTATTTATTTATTGGGGTTTAAGGTCACATACTTATGCACAATGGCTAATCGTGACCGTGACAGTTTTACGGGTGGAGGAAGCCGGAGTACCCGGAGAGAACCACCGAGCATCGACGAGCAGCTGTCAGCTCCTCAACATTCTAACTCTATTCAAGCTCCGCCCAAGCAGGGTTACAGCGGTTGAAGACGTGTGCACCATCGACGTGCAGTACGCCTCAGTACACGGCGTCATCGTGCCCCCATGAAGGCAAACGGGATAAAGTGCCTTGCCCAAGGACACAACGCGGGTCCTCCCGAACGGGGATCGAACTCGGGACCTCTAGCATAGAAGTCCAACAGTCTACCACTGAGACACCGCGCCCCCTAGGAATTTATGTAAAGCACGCCTATATTTTTTACTGAATAGAAATAAATAGAATCTCATTTCCAATTTTTTATCGACTAAAAGTCCAGGGAAAACTGTTTCATGAGTACATTTAGTTGCAGCTGCAGTGCCAGCATCAGTACTCAAATCACCCTTGAGCCTTGTGAGACCATCCAAGTATGAATACCATTAAAACCAGCTTAGGGGGCGCGGTGGCTCAGTAGGTAGAGATGCAGGCTGCAAGCCGAGAGGTCCTCGGTTCGAATTCCACCTGCGGCAACCGCGTTGTGTCCTTGGGCAAGACACTTCACCCCCCCCCCCCTGCCCACGTCGGGGCACGGTGACGTTGTGTACTAAGGCGTACTGCACGTTGATGGTGCACTGTCTTCAACCAATGCTAACCCTGCCCGTGTGGAGTTAGTATGTTGGGGAGCTGACAGTTGCTCGCCGTTGCTCGGTGGTTCTCTCCGGGTACTCCGGCTTCCTCCACCCATAAAACTGTCATGGTCATGATTAGCCATTGTGCAGAAATATGTGACCTTAAACACCAATGACTAAATTAATAAAACCAGCTTAACCCTTTACCCAAACGCAGACGATATCAAAATCTATTATTTTAAATATCATTTTTTTTTAATTTTTCAAAAAATTTCAGCCAAACCATATCATGTGACCCCTCGTTGGAACGAGCTCGACGAGCTCGTTACAACGAGGGGTCACATGATATGGTTCTATTAAAATTTTCTGAAAAATAATATTTTTTCAACTGCTGAATTTGCATATTACGCGGGCGGATGCGGGCGATTCGTTGTGTAAAAGTTAATTAGACAGTTCTAATGCCATCCATATTTGTATCATTGCATATATGAATGTAGTTCTATTTTTGAGTCAGTGTTAAATATTTTCCATTTTAAATTTTCTTGGTTAAGAGTAAACCCATGTAAGAAGTTGTCACTCACATTGTTATCTGGGCGAGGACTGAATTATTGCCATACACCTTAAAAACTAGAGTGTTAAAAACTACACTTGAAGTGCTGTATTTAACACTTACTAAGTGCTGAACTAGCACTTTGTTCAAGTGTAGATATCCCAGAACTTGACAGGTGTTACAATAATACCACTTGACAAGTGTAATGTCGCGACACTTAAAAGGAAACAACTGCGTTGTGTCCTTTTAATTATGTACCCACCAAGCGCAAATCAAAATATGGACGATTCTGGAAGAACCACCAATGCTAGACACATGGGAAGTGCCATCCATTCAAGTTTCAGATGTCTGACGATTGTAATGTCTAAGTGCTTAAAGCATTGCACTTTGAGTGTTAAAATCAAACCCTAAGAGTTAGAATTGGTTTAACACCTTGAAAGTGTCAGTTTTAACACTTTAGTTTTTAGGGTGTACCCTTATTTGCAAAATGATTTTTTTCCTTCATTAACCGTCTACATTTAGTGTGTGGGTTTGAGGTTAAACTTATAAGATTTTTAAGTAATGAAGAACCCGAATAATTAAGGGCTTTCATAACTTTTACTAAGTACCAACACACAGGGCCTATTTGTTTCTCATGCGTTATTGCTTCGTGGAATGAGGCTGTGAATATATAACAAACCGCGGAGGTGGCTGTAATCATCATATAAATTGCTGGGTGGGTGGTGTCTTACAATTGTTATTCAGTGATTGTTATAACAGAGATTGTTATAACAGAGATTATAATTGTTATAACAGAGATTCAAAAACAGCGTGTGATTAAGTCTGTCCTTGCCTGAATACCACTGATGTGGTTCCCGTTATCTGGATACCGTCTTCCCATGTCATCATTCACCTTAGTTCTGCGTCATCCGGTAATGGCGCGCCGTAGTTGATACAGATATTGTACAAGACGAATGCTGCTACTGCCAGTGTACATGTTCTTTCGGGTGAGAACAGAAGGCTACCTCTCGAAGTGTCAATACAACGGAATCTTGATTTTAAAACACCAAAAGCACGTTCAGGTTTCTTGACAATATGTGTGCCCTGTTGTATCTCTCCTCCTGTCTATTTACTGGGTTAGTAATCATTCCGAACAGGATAGCCACTGTCCCCAACGAGCCACCCAATGGGAATGACCCTCGTATCAAAAATACTACATAAATGAGATGTAGTCGAACATGGCCATTTCGCAACAACATTTAAAAATCTCAAGTCTGAGTCACATACAGTTTGAACATTGATGTAGTGGTACCCTTTCCTATTGACGAACGCCACCTCGTCAACCGATAGTGCTTTAATCCGGATATGCATACAGTCATTCGCTCCAACAATATTTGGAAATTCTGCTATATTGCCGAACCCTGCCGTAATCCTCCGAAGAGCGCTTTCATCCCACGGCATGCTGATCAACTCTCGGAGATGCCTTACTAGAGCTAATGACAAGCGATGCACGGCCCTTGACGCCGTTGGTTGACTGGCATTATGGATATCGGCGTTCACATTCTGAAAGCTGCCAGATGCAGAAAATTGTAACGTCACTACTAAAACCTGCAGTGATACAGGCAAAGGTTGTGATAGCCTGGTTGCATACTTTAAGTCATCAATAATTGCAGGTCTGCTGAGTCGATATTTCTGAACAATATACATTATCATGACCATATGCATGTCCTGTAATTTGTATCAGATTCGAGGTCATGTTTACAATCAGATCGCAACGAGGCCGATAGGGCGAGTTGTGATCCGATTGTAAACATGACCGAGAATCTGATACAAATTACAGGACATGCATTTGGTCATGATAATACATTTATCTAACAATCCCGTTACATAAAGCCTGTTTTTCCGTTTTTCAGTTTAAATTGGGTTGGAATTGGTCAAAATTTTGAATTTCATATTTTAATGCGTAATAACAATGCATATAATGATATTATTTGTCATAGCGCAGTGTTTACCGGAAGTTGAATCTATATGATACGGAATCAAAAAAAGTCGTCTATATGATACGGAATCGGAACACATTATGTGATATGTACCGTTTCTCGTGGGTTTCAGGCCAAAATCTGTATGATTGTTAGATAAATCTCAGTATCATCCATGTGGTAAAGAGGATTGTTGCTGTCTCGAAAAACCCTTTGGCGTCGCCAATCTCTCTGCGCTTGTATCAAAAAATATATTCCAGCCATGTCCTTTGGGATTTGGGAATTACTTGCTTCTTTATATCTGAGATCGTTCTCACGAATACCATAAGATTGTTGCAATATTTTGGACATTCACAAATTTGCGATCATTTCATGAATCCCACTTAAGTTAATAGTTAATACTCAGGACTATCTTACGACCAAGTTGGATCATAAGTCAGTAGGGTATAGCGCGTGATTCCAGACCACCTCATATTTTTGGGCTGGAAATTTTAGGTGGGCTGGAAAAGTTAAGTTATTTCTGGAAAAACTCGAATTTTTCTGGTAAAAAAGTTGATTTTCTTGGAAAATATTGGGTTTTTCCCAAAAATAATTAAATTTTCGCGGTTTTTCCGGAAAACGTTTAAATTCGAACATTTCTGGCCCACTTTTCCACGGAATTTCTCGAAAACGTCTTAAAAATTCACCGGTTTGAATGCTTCACTTTTTTTTAAAATTTAACATAAACCTCGCTGAAAAATTCACTTTTCCATAACGTAATACTGACTTCGCAATTGGGGTGATTTATTTCGAATTTCCCGGAAGAGGTTTTGCACGACTGTGACCTGCGCTAGATTAGCATTGAGATTCCCATTGGCAAAAACCCCGAAAAGACACGCTTTTTCTTGCTTTTTTGTGGTCGCGAACTGGAAAAATTCACGATCGAACGCCGATTCCCATGGGAAAAAGACTATGGTTCGACCGGGTGAATTCGTCATTGGGCTGGTAAAGTCGGCTGATGGAGATCACGCGTTCGAGTCTAAAAAAAAAAAAAATTAGCTCGATGGGCGATCAGGGATGAGATCACGATTGAAAAAAATGTATATATATTATGAGTTATGAGACGAATGATAAAAAAAATAACTGTTTAAAAAAATAAAATATATATATATATATATATATATATATATATATATAACAACATTAAAAAAAAATAACTGTTTTTCATTAAAGAAAAAAAAATAAATAAATAAATAAAACAATGTTTCTACACATCGGAGATTCGAAGCAAAGGGACGAGCAGGTTCGCGAATTAATGTGGAGTAAGAAGATTATTCGGGTGCAGTATAGGGCCAGGCGACTGGGAGAGTCGGTATTGATACTAGAGACGACCAGGTTGTTCAGACAAGTAATCGAGGTTCAGGAACGAGCCAGGAAAGAGATCGCCGAGGAATTGAGACCCATACAAGAAGGTTCTCAGGGGATGGCTTCGCTCCCCGGTAGTTTTGTACCGAAAACTTTGTCCGAATACACTCCGATGGGAATCGAGACCGATCGAAGTAGCGTCGATAGCGACGATAGGAGTAGTGGAATCGTGAAAGATCTGATATACGGATTTCGTGATGATCGCGATAAAATTTGCGTGGGTGACACGGAAGTATCGCTTGAAGGTGAATATTTGATCGTCGGTTCGAACAGGTACGAAATGACCGATGGACTGTATAATCTGCTCGCTCACCAGAGACCCAGAGATTACACCGATGCGGATTACGACATTTACGGAGACATTCTGGTTCAGACCCACGCCATGAAGAGGAGCAACGATCCCAAAGAGACGATACCAAAGGATAGGAGAGGTTATAAGTGGCAGCATGTGGTGAAACCCATATGGGAGGCGAATGAGAGATTCGTGAGATCGATGTCTGGAAAGGGAATGACGACCGATACGATATTTCCTCCGTGCGATCCCGATGCCTTGTCGCAGAGATTGAGATTGTTGATGGCCAGCAGAGAGGCCGGTAACACTGGAGTGGATAACGAGATGGTGAGCGTGTGCGACGAATTGTTGAGACAGATAGTCTTGACTAGGAAGGATTATAAAGAGTCGATGAATCGTTTGAAATAATAAAAATAATAAGAGAAAAAAAAATATTAAGTAAATAAAAAAATATATATATATTTAAAAATAAAAATAAAAAAAAAAGAATTTTACAAAAAGAAACAAATGTTAGTGATAAATAACAAGGGATATGCTAGATCTTACGTCTACGGTGGATCGGGCATCGTAGATTCGATGATGCAATTTTTAACTCGTAAATTCACTGGCGATGCCGCGAAACAGATCGCCTCGAGCACTCTCAAAACTGGAAAGAAGACGGCGATCGATGCGGGTAAGAAAGCGACGACCGAAGCGAGTGATATAATAGCTTCGGAAGCTGGCAAGAGAGGTGTCGACGCGTTGATTAATAAATTGATAACTCCATCACCACCACCTGCCAAACGATCGAGAATCGAACCGAAAAGTTGGCGAGACTTCTATGATGATAATGTCGTACCGATACAAGACTTAGCAAAAATGACGAAAGAATCGGGATTGAAAGTGATTTATAAATAAATAAAAAATAAAAAAATAAATAAAAAAAAACTTTTATAAATAATATATACTAGTCAAAGTTTGTTAACCCTTTATCTAACAAATCGCCCTCATCCGCCCGCGTAATTTGTAAATTGAGCAGTAGAAAAAAATTAATTTTTCAAAATATGTCAACAAAACTGTACCATGTGACCCGCATTGGAACGAGCTCATCGAGCTCGTTCCAATGAGGGGTCACATGATATGGTTTTGTTGATTTTTTTTTTGATTTTTTTTAAAAATAGTAATTAAAATAATAAATTTTGATATTCTCTATGTTCGGTAAAGGGTTAAGCACCACATATTTGACACATCATTGTGAAATTTTCTTGTGACACATTTGCGATATCTTTGGTGGATATGATTGAGGAATGTATTGAGATGGTCCCCAGTGTTTACATTAGCTCTCTTGAGAGGCAGACTTTTCGTGACCGTCATGGAAAGCATGTACCCCTTGATTTTCATGATGTTTTCGTGTACTGTCTACTTGTACATGAGTCTTCATTTCAACACAAACCCTTGATTTAATGATTGAATATGGGGAATGCAAATGTGAGAAGACATTTGTCTGAAGCAGAAATGTGGCGGGCTGTAGAGATGGGTGAACAAGGGGCTACCCATCGTCATGTTGGTGAAGCCCTTGGTGTGCACCATACGGTGATCATCAGAGCCTGGGCAAGATTTCAGCAGTAGACACACCAGTAAGACGGCATGGTGGTGGCAGAGGCATGGTGGTGGCTGAAGACCGGTTTTTGATCATTCAGGACCGTAGGAACCGCTTTGACACAGCAACCCAACTTCGCAGTGACCTTCAGAATGCATCTGGGGTAAATGTTTCGACATAGACTATCCGGGCAAGGTTGCACGAAAGTGGTCTCTGATCGAGAAGACCATGTATTTGCATTCAGCTGTCCCAGAACCACCACCAGGCACGATATGAATGGGTGATGGATCACATTGGTGGACCAGAGAAGATTGGCGACCTGTCCTTTTTACAGATGAGCCAAGGTACTGCCTAGACAACACAGATAGACGTTCTTGGGTATGGAGAAGACCAGGAGAGCAATTCCATGCAGCCAACATTGCTGAGCTATGACCGCTATGGAGGAGGGCCAATCATGGTCTGGGTGGCATCAGCTGGGATGGACATACAGACCTCTGTGTCCTTGACCGTGGTACATTGACTGCACAGCGGTATAATAATGAGATCCTGGATGGCCACGTCAGATTCTATGCAGGTGCAGTGGGTGATAGATTCTTTCTGGTGGACGATAATGCCAATCCTCATGTTGCCCATGCTGTCAGGGAGTACCGACAGAGGGGGGGGGGGGAGGGGTGAGTGTATGGACTGGCCAGCAAGATGCCCTGACCTCAATCCAATCGAACATGTCTGGAATGAGTTGCAGCTTGCAATTTCAGTCCGTCCAGTCCAACCAAGAAGTGTCCAGGAGCCTGGTGCCATGCTGGTCCAAGAATGGAACAACATCCCACAAAGGACCATCTGGAACGTGATTGGGAGAAGGAGAAGGCATTGTCAGGTTGCAATTAACAACAATGGGTCTCATACTCGATATTGAACCCATATCAGTTGGCTCCGCCAACTTTTTGGCAAATTTGAAAAAATTTCCTCTTTTGCCAATAATATCCATTTTCCATTGTAATCTTATTCAAAATCTATAAAATAATGTCAAACACAAACAAAATCTTAATTTCTGTACTTACATCATTAAAGATATAATTAAATAAAAAATATATACACTTTTCATAACAATATTTCAACTAAAACGTAAAACAAGTAGTAGGATATACTTGGTGCTTAGCAAACTTTGAGTAGTATAAAAAGGAAAATAAAAAAAATAAAAAATAATGATACGAAAAAAAAGATAAAAGAAAAAAAAATGGATATCAAAGACATGTCTTGGAATGACGCGATGACCAAGAGGTCGAACGACAAGTTCTTTCCCAAGAGCATAAGAGGTCTGATAGTGGGAAAATTGAATTGTGGAAAGACCAATCTCTTGATAATTAAACATTTTTTCGGTTCATGCGTTTTCAGATAAAACGATTGGCTCACACGATTCTGTTTTTTCTTTTCATAACTCGATGAACCGAAAAAAACACAATTAGGTCCGCCCCCCAGCCACGCCCCTAAAATACCAGTCTTCGGAGTTGCAACATGGTGTTAAATCAATAGAAGTTAGAACACTGGCACGTTCTAAATGTGAAAAAGAAAAATAAATTTACAATACTAATTTATCACCATGAAATTATTTATAAAATATTTAAATGACCGTGGTGGGTCAATTTTTATTTTTCTTCACAACTGTATATATTTGACATTTCAATTTTTACGCACACTGGGTGATCGTCTGCATTCATGGTTTTACCCAAATCGATTGTAAACAATGGCTGGTCACGACGAATACGAAAATTTTGACATTGCTAATTTGAATGAAATTTTTGGAAATCAAAATGATTTTATATTTGAGGAAGAATATTTGGCTTTATATCTAACTCCACTTTTACAAACTGTGTTTTTCAGTTCTCGGGAAACGGTCGAAACCAAAATACAATGTAATACTGATGGCCTACTTCCACCTACCACGGAACGTAACTTTTACGTGAAGTGAACAGTTGAATGAAATTTGAGGGAGGCGTGGCTTATGACGTTTTCTTTGCATTACGTAATTCATTGGTCAATAAAAAAATTAATGACATAAGTGCATTTGACTTGGAAAGTGTGTCAATTGCTACCCGCATTTCAATAATATGCGCCCTCGTTTATGCCAGAAAAATAATATGTCTACCGTTTTAGTTTTTAAGTCTTTGTTCGCTGAAGTAGAGGACGACTAACACTATTTATTTATTTGGGTCGCGAACGTTTAATTATAAGGAATGATCGTTTCTTTTTGTCTATTTCTTGAGTTATGAACCCCAAAAAACAAAGTCCAAACTGTGTAAATGGGTTACGCCCATTTATACAGTTTGGACTTTGTTTTTTGGGGTTCACAACTCAAGAAATAGACAAAAAGAAACGATCATTCCTTAAATAAATCTATTGTTGCGACCCGACTGGTTCGATTACGGCAGATTATTCGTTTTCAGCAAGAGTCTCTTTCAACCAGAATACAGATTGCTTTGCGAGTGCAGGAATCGTAAATTTCCCAAGGACATCGCGGCGAAAATCTTCGACAATTGAGACGAATTCGAAGGACACGAGACTTCGAATATATTGGAAGGTGGGGCGGGAGAATTGACTAGGGGAAATGCCGAGTGTTCGAATGTGGAATGTCTGTTTTACGAGAACGCCAACGATGTTCTCGATCCCAGACAATTGAAGTTGGAGAATTAGAATCTCATGATCCTTCACGATCTGCTGTTGGAGAGACAGAATTGATGCAAATCGTATTATGTTCGAGGACGTCACAGCAGTGTGGATAGTTTCTATCTGTCTCAGAATTATTTTCGACTGCCCAGACAGACGATAAGGGAGAATGCTAATTTTCTGTGTCTCTTTCATCAGGATCTCAAGAATCCCAATCACATCTATGGTGATCACATGGCCAACGATATGAGCAGAGAAGAACTCAGGAGAGTCTGTACGAAGGTGTGGGACTATTATAATCCCTGATGGGTACGGGTGTGGGATGGGAAAATCTCACCCGAGGGCAAGATATTTGGGCCAGACACGAGGCTTGCCGAGTGTCTGGACCACATATCTTGTCCCGAGGGTGAGATTTTCCCATCCCACACCCGTACCCATCAGGGATTATTTTTCTCCCCCACCATACAGCGGTAACGTTAGCCAGAGGTAATCAGCAGTCACGCGCTGATATAATCAACTCATTTGGTATTCGTTGTTTTGAAAAACTAATGACACCATCGGAAAGAGCATGCAAAAGTTATGTATATACCAAAAGTATATACCACGAAATCAATTAGGAACGGTGGCATCTTGGTGTTTAAAGAGTTTCAGAGCATCAAACTTTGATCACACGGCATTCTGATGACGTCAAAATGAATTAGTTGGTAGCAAGAAACTGATACGATATGCACAACGTCATAATAACGTTATGAATGTATAACGTCACGTGGGTGGGGTGGGATACATATGTCTCTCCCTGCTATCTCACCCTGGAGAGACGTATGTTACACATGCGGTGGGGGGAGAAAAGGGACTTCACAATTTCGTGGTGATCGATTTGACTAGCGAATTAAACAACGGAAAATATCGAACCGGATTCACCGATTTTTTTTTTATTTCCGATAATAATAGAGAAGAAAAAAAAATATCGCTAAGATATAAAAAATATGTAGTTAATAAATAATAATAATAAAAAAAATGTCAGCACATGTATTAGAATAGATAGTGGAGAATATGGCCGCAAAACAGTCCTTTCAAATCGTAATGAGTCACGACACGACTCGATTCACTACTAAATTCGAACCTTCCATCAAATTGAAGAAGGATAAGAGATACGAGATGGCATTGGTTAATCTCGAGACTTACTATTCATTTCCCAACGTCATCGAAAAGAATAATGCATTCAAGTATTGTGATGGAGTGGATTGGTTCGAGATTCGATTTCCCAACGGGATAGGGATCTGCGAATCACAAATTTCTTTTCGAATCGAATCTCGAATCGAATCGTGTCTCTGATATCGACTTCGAATCGAATCTCGAATCGAATCGTGTCTCTGATATCGACATCGAATCGAATCCCGAATCGAATCTTAAAAGACAAGTTATTTCGTATTGCACCAAACGGAAGTTACGGAACACTGTGATGACCCTTACGCGACGGAGTGAACACCTTAAACACCAATAACTAAATATTCTCTGTAGCACCGTCGCTGAAACAGCTAGGCCTATTGTCCATAGTTTTCGTTTTAGAAGACCTAACTTGTTACTATTCACGTTCTTAAGAACGTGAATAGTAACAAGTTAAGCCTTCAAAAACCAAAACTATGGATAATGTTCTGGGCCAAATTCACACCTTATCTAACAATTAAACATTGTCAATTACTCAAATAAATAGGAATTGAGCCTACGTGAATGACTTTTCTAATGATAGTTTTATCCTATTTATGTTGGAAATGTAACAAATTGAAGTTAGAATTCGAGATTCGAAAAAATCGAATTCTGAGACTGATTCGGGATCGATCTTGAAGCATACGTATGGTATTGATATCGAATCGAATCTCGAATATTCGCAGGACCCTACAAAGGGAGTTATGACATAGACGATCTGAACCGTCACATCCAGACGACACCCTTTACCCAACGTAACGGCCAAAACCGGCCAGCGCTATTCACGAAAATCGCCAATTAATTTTCATTATTTTTTTTCATTTTTTGTCTCAAAAACATAGGTTATGACCCCTCGTTGGAACGAGCTCGTTGAGCTCGTTCCAACGAGGGGTCATAACCTTTGTTTTTGAGACAAAAAATGAAAAAAAATAGTTATTCAAGAATTTTTTTTGCAAGTGTCGTCTGCTTTTCATGTTAGGTAAAGAGACCGATGATCATGGAGCAAGATATTAAGACTCGCTTCCAATACTAGTACCCTGCAGACGATATTAGACTTGGGAGATAATTTTCGAGTGGATTTTAGTGCACCAGATTCGATCAGCAAGATGTTGAGATTCGATCGAAAGATGTATCGAATTCACGCCGCGTCCGAAAATATGGTCGACATTCTCATGGTCAATAGCATTTTAATGAATGTCAACAAGATCACAGGAAGCTATGTCGACGGTAGCACTCAGCCTACGATCTACCCATTCTTTCCGGACATTTCACACGTAGGTGTACCGCCATAGGGATTCAGTGTTAAATCGTGTACACGTGTACAAAAATGTCATTTTTTCATGGTGTCCCAGAATCCGGAATTGTTTTGGGGCTCACAGATCGCACTTTTGACGTTCAAACACCCGTTGGCGAACGCGTAGATTCGACACGTCGCTCAAAAAGTGAAAAATGTACACGATTTTTAAGAAAATGTACATTAAAAATTTTTTGTCGACGTTCCAATCGTGGATTAGACCATCGATCCATCATTGGTGAACGCGAGCAAAAAACGTTTTGCGGCTTCCAGGACAGCATCAAAAAGTGGTTTGCGGATTCTTGGACACCGACGTTCGCCAACGGGTGTTCGAACGGTTAAAGTGCGATCCGATCGGGGAAACCTATTTGCGGATTCTAGGACAGGAAAAATCGACCCGAAAACGTTTTTTCGACGTTCGCCAACGGCGGAAAGTGAGCGTGAAGTGTAGTTACTCATCGAGGATTTTTAAAAATTTTGTTTTAAGACGGATTTGAGCCTCCGGCACGTGGAAAAAAGGGGGTTTGCGGGTTCTGATACACCACGTTCGCGATCGCGTTTGGGACGGTCTAGGGTGCGATCTCGAGAGTTTTTGTGGGGCGAATAGTGATAGAATCGGTTTTGAGGTGAGGAGATAAAAAAGTGATTGATATATATATATAGGAGAGAAAAAAAAATAAATAAATAGTTATTTAAAAAAAATAAATATCGAATCGAATAGATAATAAAAAATATGTAAATCATGAACGCTTCCCAGACTATTAGAGCAAGGTTTCTTTTAAAAATACTGATGAGAGCCTACGCATTCTGCGTGAATGAACAACTAGGTCGCCTCTTGTTAGAACGATGCGTCGGATGTCGGGATCATCTAGACTTCGATCACGAGAATCGTTCGTGTCTGATGATGGAAAGGGAAGATATGGTCGTCAAGTATTTCGAACCGGGGTTCGAACGCATTCGATTCGACGAAGTGATCACGTTTTGGAGGAGATTAGTCTTCCATAAGGGTCGAGACAAGCCCACAGTTTCGGAAGAATTGAAATTGGCGCGTAGAAGTCTGATTTTAGAAGACAAGGGATGCATCATGAAATTATTGCTGAATGAAGCATACGTCTAAGTTTTCTCGTTGATATAAATAAGGGAGAATAGAAAAAGAAAAAATAAATACACACATAAAATTTTTTATCTAATATTAGAAAGAATAAAACACAAAAATGAGAACCAGAAATAAATTGTATCCAACGTTAGATGACGATGAGGATGAGAAGCCGAATGACGTTTTGCCAACAGCGCCGTCGCTAGAAGAGAAAGAAAGAGGAGAGAGGTATCGCATCGATCAAATCAGTAGAATCCAGTTGTATCTGACTCGAGAGAGAGATTCTCGCCATTCTCTCAAGAAGAAGTATTCGCGTTTCCTGAAATTCGTCAATGCGATCGACACGACACTCATCACGATTTCCATGGGTTTACACGTGGCCAGCATCAGACTGTTGTAGACCGCGGTCGGCATTCCGATCGTGTTGACCGTAGAAGGAGTGGCTCTCGCCGCCGGATTGTTTAGCATGCTCGGAAACTTTTTGAGTAGGAAATTATATCTGAAGGCGAGGAAACACGACAAGATTCACGTCTTGGCCGACTCCAAGATCGACACGATATCCAAAATGATCTCGATGGTGTTGAAAGACGGTAGGATATCGGATGGAGAATACTTCACGATATTGAGCGAGAAAACAAAATACGATGCCATGAAAGAAGCCGTGAGAATCAAGACTCGTCAGATCATGAAGGAAGAGATGAAGGATTCACTCATGGAAAAGGGGAGGAAAGAGGCCAGGGAGGAATTCAGTAAGATGATAGAACTCAAGAGCAGCGATTGAAAAAAAAAAAATATATATAATAAGAACAGAATTTTTAAAAAAGAAATATTAAATTTATATATAAAATAAAAACGAAATTAATTTAATAACTCTCAAAAAATGTATTGCGTAAAGTGTAAGAGAGTTACTGTGACGAGTAATTCTCGAGAAGTACGAACTAAAAACGACAGACAGATGCTTCGCGGAATTTGAGATGTGTGTGGTTCGATCAAGACTCGATTCATCAAAAAAAAGAACGTGAGCAAAGGTAAAGGCATCGTGAATAAAATGATCAATAATCTACCTTTCGAAATGCATCTGCCTGGTCACAGTTTCACGGGACCTGGAATGAAATTGAACAAGAGACTCAACGCCGATCTGACTCCTAAATCTTGGAGCAAACCCGTGAATAGGGTGGACACAGCCGCGTATGATCATGATCTGTGCTACGCCGGACATCCCGACACCAAGACTCGCAACGACGTCTGCGATAAAAATATGTTGGCGAAATTGAGAGGTATATCGAATCTGACCAGGAGAGAGAAGATAGAACGTTCGCTGGTCGGTAATCTGATCAGTGCAAAACGTCGATTATGGGGTGTTCAAAAAAAAAGTGCATCGGAAAAGAAGAAGAAATGATTATTGACGAGCGAATTGGCCGAGGAGTTACACAAACCCATTGTGCATAAATTTCGAAAGAGAAGGGTGTTCGTGAAGGGTTTGGATGACATTTGGTCCGCCGACTTGGTCGACATGAGATCATTTTTGAGGTGGAATGAGGGCGTCAAATATCCAAATACGGTTGGATCAGAGCTTTGAAGAATAAATCGGGACCTTGCGTCGCCGATACTCTGAAGAGCGTGTTCGACTCGTCTTCTCGAAAACCGAATAAATTGTGGGTGGATAAGGGAAAGGAATTCTACAACAAGCATGTTCATCGATTAGTCGACCTCTACTCGATTGAAAACGAAGAGAAAGCCAGCATGGTGGAACGTTGGAATCGAACAATGAAGGAAAAGATGCACAGATACTTTGTGGCAAATTCGACTAAGAAATACATATATGCTCTGAACAGTCTGGTCAAAGATTACAACAACACGCAACACAGATCAATCAAGATGACTCCCGGAGAAACTAGCGATCCTCGAAACAAAAAACGGATCTACGCGAAACTATATCCCGAGAGATCAAAGATCAGGAAGAAGTCTAGAACGCCGAAATTTGCGGTCGGCGATCGAGTGAGAAGCACTTCGAAAAGGGTTATACTCCTCGATGGACCTCGGAAATCTTCATGATAATCAAAATATTTCACACCGATCCGGTGACTTACGAAATCAAAGCTTTGGATGGAGAAGAGATCATCGGAAAGTGTTACGAACAACAATTGCAGAAGACGAAGTTTTGATAAAGAAAACAATTTTTTTTTTTTATTTACTCTCTTTAACATTTTCTTGTTTACACATATATATATAGGAGAGAAAAATAATAATAAAACATAATTAAAACTATTTTTAGATAAAAAAGCAAGCTAATTAATAAACAAAAAAACAAAAAAACCTTTAAAAATGGCAAATATACTAGATATAGCACAAAGCATAGTGAAAGATGAAAGTATTCAAGAATATGAGGTTCACGAATACGAACCGGTAACCGGAATGAGTTTGAACAATGCGGGAGAGATAAGAATCAACGTCGAAACTCAAGATCCATTCATCCATCCTAGCGAGAGTTACATAGTGGTACACGTCTCACCAAGGAAGATGGGAGCGACTACGCCGACGACGACACGGTTACTCTAGCCAATAATGGAATCATGCATCTATTCAGTAATATAAAATACATGCTATCCGGATAAGAGACATAATGTGTGTTTCATCCCGGTCAGGCCACCACGATGTTCGGACTCTTGACGTATCCTGATGATTTTTCGAAATCCAGAGGGCTTAATCAGTTGTGGATGAAAGACACCGTCGGCCCTGCTAGCGCCGGCGCCGCCGCGATATTCGACTACGTCGTCAAGACGTCCAGACCTAAAGGAACGTTTTCGTTCAGGATACCTTTGAAACACATCTTCGGATTTGCGGACGATTACAACAGGGTCATGTACGGATTCAAACACAATCTGACGTTGATTCGAAAAGGAAACGACGACGCAATAGTGAGACTCACTGCGACCGATGCGGGAAAGATAACTCTACAGAAGATATCGTGATTCTTTCCGCTCGTGGAGCCTTCAGTCGTGGAAAAAATGCGTCTCTACAAGATCATAGAATCCAAGAGTAAATTACCTGTGGGATTTAGAATGAGACAGTGCGACACGGCTAGCATTCCACCCTCCATAAATCACTTCGATTGGAGAGAGCGCGTTTCATCATGATTGTGTTTCAAACCGATAGGGATGGGTCTCAGGAAAAGAATGCATCGCTGTTCGATCACTGCCATTTGAGAAACATGCAAGTGTTTCTGAAAGCCACGAGATATCCAGCAATCGATTACAACGCATCGTTTGACAAGAACGATTTCTGCAGACTGTACGGCGACGCCGCTGATTTTAGAAAGAAGTATCACGGTCTAGACGAATTGATGAGCAACCCTAACATATCTCCCGGCGAATACAAGTCGATGTATCCCATGTTCATATTCGATGTCAGTAAACAGAGTGAACGACTCAAGAGTAGCGTCTTAGACATTCAGATCAAGATGCAATTCGATAGGAACGTGCCGAGAAAAACCGAAGCCTTCACTCTAGTCCTGTCGGACAGAGAATTACAATTCGAATCGGATGGAAATAAGATGTCGATCATTCGATGAGAGACATGTGTGAAAAAAATAAAAAACAAAATAAAAAAAGTAATGAGTAATATTAAAAAACGAAAAAAAAACACCAAAAAAAATAAATAAAAGTAATGAGATCTAGAGAGATTGAACATCTTTCTAAATCTCATTACTTTTTTTTTTTTTTTAATAATCACACATTATTTTTTTTTTAATTAATTATTTTCATGCGTTCACTGTTTGTTCAAAGGATCTAGTTCGATCAGTAGACTCACCACGGAACTGGCGGCTTCGGGATTATTGGTTTTTGTAACGAAATTAATCCTGTCTCCGGCGTTCACTTTGAGAGGCATGCCAAATGTGCTAAGATTCGCGTGTTGATTCTCAGTCTTTTCAACGTTGTATTTCTTATCGCTCTCTACTCCATTCACCACGAGATTGACGACCGCTCTGTTATTCAAATCCGAGGAAGCCAGAGCTATTCGAATGATTTCATCTCCCAACGGCATGGGATATCCCACCTGACCATGTTTCAATCCGCTACCTCCGTTTCCGAAAGACCACTCGGCTTTTCCCCCCTCTAATGTGCCGGCCTCCTCGGCCCACACGGTGATCAATTTTATAGCATATTTGAGTCCTTCCACCACCGAAATCAGGGTGCAGGCGTCCGTCATGTTCACGGGATCCGGTAGATTCGTGAGCGCGTGTCCACCCATGTCTAGTTTACCTTCCATGATTTCGCCCTTTCTCCAGACCGAGTTGTCGTCCACGTACTTCCTGCTGACCACGCTGGAATCGAATTCGGGGTCGTGATTGAGTCCGAATAAATTCTCACCTTTCATGTTGATACCACCCTCCATGGTTCTGCCAGATTGTTTGTTCAGGTAGAGATCATCAACTTGCGATTCTACATATTCTTGTGATCATATCACGCCAGAATCTACGTAGCCCTTGTTGACCGTGGTTGAGTCCGCATCCGTGTCGTCAACCTTCGACAGATTCAATATCTTGTTGAATCCCGCATTCAGATCTGATTTCATTTCTCGTCTGTCAGACATTCTCTGTTCCAGATCTACGTAGTGTTTGGTCACCACATCCTTGGGATTCGTGGGAGTGGCCACGTTCGTTATCTTGTTAGAATTGGCGTTCAATTCCAAGTGCATCGTTTTCTGAACGTATCTGTTTCTCAGGTGTTTGCTGAATCTCGCGTAAGAGTCGTCCACCTATTTCTGGTCACGGCATCGGTGGGATCTATGGGATTTGCAACGTTCACCAAACGTTTAGATTTCAGATCGAGATTGTCGGTCACGTAATTATCTAGCATGATTCGTTCAAAATCCACGCTCCCCTGTCGACGTATTTTTTAGTCGCAGCATCTGCAAGATCTATCAGCTCGGGAAGATTGTAGAGCTTCTTATCATTCATATTCAAAGGTTCCTCTCGAGGTTTGTATCTCCGAACATAACGTTCATCCAAGTTGGCAACGCCGTAACCATCACCGACTTTGAGCATCTTCCTCTTCTTTTTGGGTTGACTTTCGTCGTCACTTCTACCAAATTTATCGACTGGCATGTTGTTTTGAGATTTTTGTTTTAAAAAAAATATATTTCAAATGCAGTTTATTAAAAAAAATGAATTATTTCACTTATTTTTTTTTTCGTTTTTATTCGATTAAATTTTTTTAAATAATTTTTTATCTTTACATACTATAAAAAAAAATCTCTCTCTAATGTAAATCATTGAGAATGTCTTGAAACCGATCTCCTTCAGACCATCTCTTGAGAATGTAGAGACATAAGTGACCACAAAACACTTGATCTGGTGATTGCACTCGTTCTGTGTTGTAATGAACCATCGATTTGTTGAAATAGTTCTTTATTTCTTTTGGCGGTGAGATTCCATAGCTCTCGAAATAATATTTCTTCTTCCCGTTCTTGAACCACGCCACCCAGTGAGTGCCTTCACCCAATAAATTGTCTATATTTAAAATTCCGCATTTCAATTGTCGAGGTCTTCTCTTCGGCAAGGCATCTCTGGAAAACACGCCTAGAAAATCTTTGATTTTCAAATCCTTTGCCGCATTCGACAGATCGATGTTGAATAGGGGTTCGTTAGGTAAGACGACACCTTCTACGGATATATCTATTTTCTTATTCATAAATGCATATATTTTTTTTTTTTTACTTATTTATTTTATTATAATTCACTAAAATAACGTTGTTATTTTTTTTTTTTTTTTTTTTTTTTTTTTAACTAACTCTCTCGATGTCTCTATCGATTTCCATAATCTTGAATCCGTCTAATTCTTCTTGATTTTCTGGAATCCTGTCATCCACAATCATATCTGAAATCCTATCATCTAAAATTAGATCCAAAGTCCAATGTCCGCATGCCAAAGTGCTTATTTTATCATCTAACATGAATCTCTTATCGTCGTCGGTCGTCAGCGAAATCTTGTTGACTATTTCGGTATACAAGTCGTGATTTTCGCTTCAAATCGATTTCATAGTCTTATACACCAGACCACTTCCTAACAGACAATCTTTATACTCTTGGAAAGAGATGTTTTTCTTCACCACGCACGCTTTAACTCCTTTGTACTTCTTGATCTCTTCATCTTCTAGACGATAGGCATACAGTTTGGGCCTCAAGCCCACGAATTCGAGGATTTGTTTACCACCACTCTCGTCCTTAAATTTACCTAACACCTTCTTGTTGTCATTCGATTGAATGTTGGACGGGTGATCGACAGGATAATTGCTCGTGTCGAACCACGCAGCCACTTCTGGAGATATATCTTGGTAGACATCTTTTGTCTCTATCTCATAAAGTAAACTGTCTGTGTCGGTGAACAGTAGTTTGGCTTTATCACCAAATTTTCGTTTGACATAATCATAGTGAAACTCATACATCAATCGCTTGCTGATATCTAAGATGATCGGTCTGAGATAATATGGTTTGTTGAACTTCAGGTGCGTCTTTTGCATGTGAACGGCCACTAGATTTTCGTCGAATATGGTTCGGTGTTTGTAATTGGGTTTTGCCACTAATTTTTTAACTCTTTTCTCAGATGTGACGAGTCGAACGTCAGTTCTCTTCCTGATGTTTTCCATCGATTTACCATACACGCAGTTGTTCATGACTTTGAAGAAATCTTTTTCGAAATCGTTCTCGGCTCGAATTCTGAGATTCGTGTTGAGATCGATGTATTTTTTATCCAAGGCTCTTCGTCGAATCGAATGATGCGATGTATGTTGACTAATTTCATCCCATAATTGACGTATTGTTTCAAATTCTCACTGTAGATGATCTAGTTACATTTGTTAAATAAATTGGGAATGAGTTTTTCTTTGTCTCCTTCGTTTGGTTCCATTCGTTCGGGAGCTAGCGGATAATCGTTGTGTAGATCGTGTAATTCTTCTGGATAGTTCAAATCGACTTCTAAAATGCAAGGATAGTCTCTCTATTTTTGCATCTCTTCTGGTTCCGTTACCCATTTGAAATTTCCAATCGGTAAAGGATGACTCATAGCCCAACCATACAGATTATTAGCGTCCCAATACTGTATGTATTTATTCAACCGTTTCGAATCGAAAAACCTTCTTTCATGTAGGGATTGTTAGCTTCAGAATATCTGTGGGAGATCATCGAGATGCCACCTCTCGTAGCTCTTTCGAACATGAGCAACATGTCCACATCAGATAATAATTCCAATTGGACTTCGGTGGTCTTCAACAGAGCATCCCACGCCAGACCGGGTGCGGTGAAATACCAAGCGTGATCCAGATCGTAATTTCGATGACAGATATCTCGAAAATCTTCGAACACATCTGCCAAGAGCAGAACGTCAGTCTTCAGATAGAGATCGTGATAATCTCTCATGGTTTTCATATCGATTGATTTCCACACGTTTTTAGCTTGTTCGTAATTCTCGTCGGAAATGTCGGATTCGTATAATTTTGAATAAAAATCTTCTTTTGAAGGTAGTGCGCTGTCGTCGAATCTCTTTAGATCGTTCATGTAATCATAAGGATAGACTCCTTTCCTCAACATGACGTCTACTCGTTCTCCAAAATGTTCGCTCGTGATTTTAAATTTATCCTTGCTCATGTTATCGACTAATTTTTCCAGAGTGGTCGACATGAATTTAAAACTGTCGATGAAACGTATGCTTCTACGAATGGATTTCGTTTTTTCTTCCAACATCTCTCCATCGATTACTCTTTTCTTCTCCATGAGCTTCCATTTCATGAAGAAAATGTATCTTTCTTCGCTGTTCGCAATGCAATTTAATTCTTCATGGGAGGTCCGAGAATTTTCACGAACAGATGACTGTCGTAACCTGAGAGATTGTGAAATATCACCGGATAGAAAATGGCGTCTCGATATTTTAAATTACACTTGCTGTGAGCTGGACCGCGATACAGACCTGTGTAATGACCATGGTCTCTGACCTTCTTATTTTCCTCCAAATTCTCGTCGAATGATTGTCTGCATATGTGACATTCGGTGGCCCTGTTATTTTCATCCTGCTGCTCTCGCGTGATGATCATTTTCGCCGGAGTTTTGAATTTGCCGTATAACATTTGAATTTTCGATTCTAACTCTTCCACGAACCTTTGAGCCACATCTTCATCTTCGCACTGTTTCGTGTAGGTGAAGGGACCCATGTCGTGTTGCGAATCGAAAGCACATTTCACGTAAAATTAATAACCCGAAGGTGTGTGTTTTTGATATCTTTCGACGTAACTTTGAAGAGCGCTAGGTTGGCAGGAACTCATTTTCACGATGAAACATTCGAAATCGGCGTACACGATGAATGGTACTTTTAACCTTCTATTGCGATTTTCAAACTTCACGATGGTGTTGGGTTTGGGCATTTCGATGGCGACACCTTGATTTTCGTTGCAATATTCCTGATGTTTCACTAACGATTTTTCGCTCTGAAACATGTTCATGCAGTTGCAACATAAACATATCTTATGTTCATGTTTATTGTTTTGTCTCGACAGTAATCGGCTCGGATTTTTAACCCAACAATAATGATGATTGTCACCATTCGAAATCAGTAATAAAATAATCATATTTTCTCTTTCGAGATACGAAGTCTGTCTGAGAGGATAGATCATTCGTTTTTCATCGTCATATCCCAAGACTTTTACCGCTATGGTGGGATTTTGAGCCTCGAAACGTTTGATGTGTTTTAACTGCGTTGGAAAAGTCACTCTGGTCCAATTGAGATTTTTAGAAGTCTCCTCGTAACAAGAAACTCTCTCAGGATGGATTTTGACAGGGTATAAAGCAGAAGTGACCGCCCATTTAAAACACTGATCATCTTTATTTCTCACGTTGACCATGGAGTGTTTTTAGCTAAGAAATACGGTAATTCCACGTAGGAAGATCCTTTCAACAAATCGTTTTTAGTTATATGAATTTGGAGTTTAAACACCTCATCGAACATCCAATTACTACCTTTATGTTGATAATTCACGAGAAACATCAACATCTTGTCTTTCATCTTTTTGAAAACATCTGATAAATCTGAACCTCGAAGTACGGGTTCGACGTTAGATCTGAAATATGCATTTTTCATGATGCTCTCGCCAGGCTTCACATCGATTTTATTCATCACGCAATGGAGTATCATCTTAATTTTTTGTCCCACGTTCATGTGTTCGTGAAAAAAATCCAATACTTTTTTCTTCACCCGTTCCATGAACAATTTCAGATCGATTTTCTTGAACGAGGGAACCACGTCGAAAGCTTTAAAAATGCCTTTGATCGCACTCTCCCGTTCTACAGGCTTTGATTGGAATAGTTCTGTGATGAGTCATGCTACATATTCTTCTCCTCTCCCTTGGTCGATTGCTCGTAGAAATTTGCTCGATATATCTCGTTTGTCTAGAATATGAAGTGCATCACTCGTTTTCGTTTTAGTTTTTCTTTTCTTTTCTTTTGAAACTTGAAGTTCTTCAATGGCTTTTCGTTTAGTCGTCTTCTCCTTTTTCACAATCGATGCATTTTTTGACTGTTTAAGTTTATCCACTTCCAATCTTTTGATTTTTTTCTTTCCATCATTTCGCAAACAATATTCCCGTATGACTTCAATTTTTTTTTATTTAGTTCTATGATTTCTGAAATGTGGAATTTTTAATACTTTACAAATCTCGTTTAACTGAGGTACGGTTTTCTCATTTAAATTTTCCATTTTTTTATTTGTTTGCTCCATTTGTAAGAATTTTTTTTTTCGAATTTTGTATTTAAATAATTTGTTAAAAAAGTTTGTTTTTTTACTCTTTATATATATAAAAAAGATTTTTTTTTAATTTTAATTTTTCTTTAATGTGAAAAAAAATTTTTTTTTGATGAAATTAATCTATTTTTATGTTCCTTAACTTGAAAAAAAATTGAATTAATACGAGAAAAAAGGATGTTAAAATTTAACTTTTTATTTATATATAAAGAGAAAAAAGCTTTTACAAAAAAAAATTTTACATTAAAGAAAATTAAAAATTAAAAAAACGAACTTTTTTTTATATATATATATAAAGAGTAAAAAAAAAAAAAACTTTTTTAACAAATTATTATTTAAATACAAAATTTAAAAATATATATTATTTGCAATAATTCATAAAACAAAAAAAACAAATAATCGATCATGACAACAGCACCTAAAAGATGCGAATTGAAATTGAAACGAGTTGAAACGTGTAAGAAATTCGGTTATAAAATCTATAGATTACAATGACACGACTCCATCGAATTGAACGAGGTCGAGACGAAGGGCTTAGAGCATAAACATGACAAATATAGCATGCCTTTGAAATTGGACAAAACCACGCTCGATTTGTTTTACGAGTACCAAAGCGATTTACAGAAAACCGTCATCGCCAAAGATAGAGAATTCGACAAGGACGATTTGTCATTGCCCTATGGAAGTTACATATATCCAAAATTCTCTCTTGAACTCGTAAACAAATCGGGTGGTGAGAGTGCGTTCACCGATGTAAAAAAACTTAAAAAAGTAAAGATAAACATTCAACACATTTTCGAAAAAGGAGAAGACACGAGTGTCAACATGCTAATAACAGACTAGGAAATATAAACAATAGAGAGACTGATTTTTAGCAAAGAAGAAAAAAAAGTAATGAGATCTAGAGAGGTTGATCATCTCTAGATATTATTACTTTTTTTTTGTTTTTTTATTTTTTTTTTTTTTGTTTTCCTTCTTCACTATTGCCCATATATTATAATAACGTTTCTTTTTTTCTTAAATTTCAGCATTGATTCTTCTTTTTTTTGTGATATGTTACATTTTTTTTTATAAGAACACATTTGTTTATCCGAATCATAATTATGAATGAATGTTGTGAATCTCTCAGTAACACTCGTATCATTGCCATTCTCTTCAGAAGGTAGTGATAACAGTGGAAAACGTCTCATTCTTTTAAATTTCAACCGCCTATCCCGATCTTTATTTAACTCTTTTATCAGTTCTTTCCTAAGATATCCATCATTAGCGTCTAATCGTTTTTCCACCTTTTCATCCATTTTATATTATTTTATACCTTCTATGATTTATATTTTATATAATTATATAATTTTTTTACATTATAATAACATATTCAAAATCGGTATATTCCTAAATGGCGAATTCTCACCAAACAACAAACCCTTGCCGAGTCACTCAATGTTCCGACCACTCTTCAGATAGAGACCATTTCCACTCAAAGAGTTGACACCTCTAACGGGTTCTAGATACAATCCTTTACCACTGTCGTCTACGTGGACGCGACACACGGCTCCTACCTTTTTCAAAAACAGTCCGCTGCCACCCATTAATTTCTCAACTGCCGAACTCGCGAGTCCCGTGAGAGCTCCCACGCCGAGAGTCTTTCCAAGAAAGGGTAATGCCTTTGCGGCGAAGGGTAATGCTTTTGCGGCGATTCCTGACAATAGCGGTAGGAAACCGCCTTTCAATCTCAAATTGTATCTCAATTGAGTGGGACTCAATCTCACCATCAACCCTCTTCCATCACGAATCGCTTTCTCCATCCTTTTGCTTTGACTTCTGGTCCAGGCGATCGAATCCTGACCGCCACTCGTCAGATCTTCGTGAGTGAATTTGAATCTCACCGCCTCGCCTCGAGTTGTTAACGCTCTCTTAAGTTTCTTCCTTTGTCCTGCAGATATATTCACGTTTTTAACCACATATTGTGTCATAATTCTTTTTTTAAAATATATTTTCTTCAATTGTTTTTTTTGTTTTAATGATAATTATATATATTAAATAATTTTTGTAAAATTAATATTGCGTTTATTTTATTTGTTATTTATATACACAATATTTTTTTTTTTTTTTGCTTTTATATTTCTTTTATGTGAAGTCGTATCATCACCCTCTCTCCACGAAGATCTAACAGTTCACCATTTTGATCCGTCAACGTGGTTTTGAGACTATACAACGTGTCTAAAATCACTGGTAGATAAACTAAATGTCGAGGTCGTTCCACGATCTTATAACCCGGCGACACGTTTGGAAAGAAGGAATAGATCGTCGGTTGAGCGCTACCATTCACGTAGCTTCCGGCAATCACATCCACGTTCACCAGAATGCTATTGACTGCGAGAATGTCAACCGTATTTTCAGATGCTGCGTGGGCTCAATACATCTTTCGATCGAATCCCAGCATCTTGCCTATAGAATCGTCCGTATTGAAATCCACTCGAAAATTATCATCCAAATCCAACATCGTTTGTAAGGTATTAGGGTTGGGAGCGAGTCTGATCTTGTTGCTTCCCTTTCCATCCGTCTTCATTTGAATGTAATTGTTCAAATCGTCTATGTCGTAACTTCCTTTGGGAATTTGAATCTCCAACCAATACACTCCATCGGAATACTTGAACGAGTTATTCTTTTCGGTGACGTTGGGAAAGGAATAATAAGTCTCCAGATTCACCAACGCCATCTCGTATCTTTTCTCTCTATTCAATTCGATGGAAGGTTCGAATGTCGTTGCGAATCGAGTCGAATCGCCACTCACCACGATTTGAATGGATTGTTTTGCAGCTATATTCTCGGCTATCCGTTCTAACAATTCTCCTTGTTCGAACATTATATATTTAATTTTATTTTTTATTTTTTCAAAAACTAATTATTTGAAGATTTATTATTTTCTAATTTTTTTATTTTCACGCTCTATCTTATTATCATCAGAAACATAAAACTTGTCGAATCCGCACCGATATTTTCCGCGATTAAATTCGCTAGTCAAATCGATCACGACGAAATTGTAAAGTCCTCCAACCCAAAAGCTATTACAGAATCTCCTGAATTCAGCCGCGCTCATGTCGTTTGCGACGTGATCGCTGTAGATGTGATTGAGATTCTTGAGATCTTGGCGAAAGAGACATAGAAAATTAGCGTTCTCCCTTATTGTCTGTCTGGGCAATCGAAAATAATTCTGCGACAGATAGAAACAGTCCATGTTGCTGTGACGACCCCTAACGTAATACGATTCGCATCGGTTCTGTCTCTCCAATAGATCATCGAAAATCATGAGATTCTTATCTTCCGATTTCAATTCTCTAGGATCCGGAACATCGCTAGCGTTCTCATAAAATCGATACTCGACGTTCGAAGATGTATTTCTCTTCATCAATTCCATCGCCGCACCGTCCAAAATAGTCGAAAGAGGAACTTCACTTTTGTCGAATTCCTCCCTACTGTCAAAGATTCTGGCTATGACGTCCCTAGGCAATCTACGATCCATGCACTCTCGAAGCAATCTATATTCGGGTTGAAACAAGCTCTTGCCAAACACAAACAATCTGTCATAATCCAACCAGTCGGGTTGGGACAACAGATTCATCAACAGATTGGTCTTTCCACAATTCGATTTTCCCACTATCAAGCCTCTTATGCTTTTGGGAAAGAACTCATTATTCGACCTCTTGGTCGCGGCGTCGTTCCAAGACATATCTTTAATGTTCATCTTTGTTTTTGTTTTTTTTGTTTGTTATTTTAGATTTTTTCAAACACAATTTTTTTTATGTTTTTTCAAACTCAGTTTTTTTTATATTATTATTTATTTATATTACACCGTCGCGAGTTCTTTTCAATCCGGATCCACTCGTCATTTTGGCTAAATCTTGTATGGGTACCACAGCATCCTTAAAATCTTTCCAACTTTTCGGCGTTCGCTCTAATGTAGCTCGCTTCGCTGGTGGACTGATCGACTTGTCGATCAATGCGTCAGCTGCCCTCTTGCCAGCCACAGAAGCTATCCTACCACTGGCTTCGGAAGCGGCTTTCTTACCAGCATCCAAAGCCGTCTTCTTACCGACCTCAAATGCGGTCGATGCGAGTGTTCTACCTGCATCGCTCGTGAACGCTCGCATTATAGAATCGACGATGCCAGAACCGCCTTGAACGTAAGTTCTGACGTATCCCCTGTTCTTTATCACCAACATATTTTTTATTTTATAATATATATTTTGTTTTCACTGGTAAATCGTTTGTTGTTTAAATACTTTTATTATTCTAGTGTAAAATTTACTATTTTTTTTTTATTTTATATATTTTGTTTGTTTGTTTCTCTCTACTTATTATATACATCAATCCTTCAATTCGTTCATCAGCCTTTTATAATGATTTTATTCAAAACCTTCTGTCTTAACAATTCGTCAGATATAGTAACTATTTCATTATCTAACCCCGTGTTACCAGCGGGTTCGACGATTTACCCCATAGAACCCCATAGAACCCCATAGATACCCCAAAGATACCCCATAGAACCCCATAGATACCCCATAGAACCCCATAGAGCATGAAGGTACCCTATAGATACCCCATAGAACATCATGGAGTGATAAACAAACATTATCGCACCCTTCAAGTGTCAGTTACTCATTTGTTGACGGAAGTTACTTCACTTGGTCGAGTTCTTGGAACCAAATGCGTCTGACTCTTGGATAATGAAAATTAATCGCTAAAAATCCAATATATAAAATCGTTATCAAATATTACACTTATAATCATATAATAAATATTTTATGATTATAAGTGTAATATTTGATAGTGGTCTTATATATTGGATTTTGGGCGATTATTTTTCATTAACTAAGAGTCAGACGCCAGTGGTTGAACGAATACTGGACTTTTCGCGGAAAGTTCATTTCGCCGGCAAAGATAGTTCGCTAGAACTTAAAATGTTTAAATAAGACTTTTCGCCGAAAGTTTTTTTTGTCTCGATTAAAAAAGACAGTTCGCCGGGATATTAAACATTTAAAAGAGACAATTCGCCGATTTTTTTTTCTCCAACAAAAAAGACAGTTCGCCGGAACATGAAATTTTTAAAACAGACACTTCGAAGCTATTAGTTTGCCATTTAAACAACTTTGGGTTATCTGAAGCGTGGAAAATTACCCGATATGTTCAGAGAAAAATATTCCCTCCTCCACTCCCATAGCATTTGTCAATGCAGGCCCTTACCGCAAGGATGGGCGGGGGCATCCCCAAATATATCGTTAGATGATGCTAAGTGAATCAATCTCAATCAGACGATCTGTGTAGTCCAAACTTGAACCCAAAGTCCGCAATATAATTTTTTGGTTTGGTACGTCCACATGATGTACCCAACCAAAAAGTTATATTACGGATTTTGGGTTCAAGTTTGGAGTAGGCCTACCTCCTGTGTAGCCTCCGGCAGAAATATGTGCAAGTACGAACCTGCAATGTCATGATGAAAGGGTGGCAATCTGACAGCTTTTACCATGATATCTCCCAAAACAGTGGTTAACTTACATCTAATGATACCCCCCCCCCCCCCCACCCCCCTCAAACAAATATGTGGTCACATAGAAGTCAATATAGGAAGCGGGAAAATTATCCGATATGTTCAGACAAAATATTCCCTCTTCCACTCCCACAGCATTTGTCAATGAAGGCCCGTACTGCAAGGAGGGGCGGGGGCATCCTTAAATGAATCAGTGGATGAGGCTAAGTGAATTGGTGGTCTCATTCGGACGATCCACCTCCTGTGTAGTACAAACGTGAACCCAAAGTCCGAAATATAATTTTCTGGTTTAGTACGTCCACGGGAGAAAAAAAGACTATTCGCCGGAAAATATCAGACACCGTGCCGGAAAATTTATTTCGGCGTACTGTCCGATATTTTGCAGTGATTAGTCTTTTTTCGGGCGAAGTGTCCAAAGGTTCGGCGAAGTGTCCAACAGTTCGGCGAAAAGTCCAGCCTTTTTTCAGGCGAAATGTCCAAATGTTCGGCGAACTGTCCAATTTTTCCTTCCGGCAAAATGTACTTTCGGCGAAAAGTCCAGTCCCCGGTTGAACAGGGTGGCAACATGAAACGGAGCGTGAACAAATAACGAAAACAGGTTTATGGTGTTTATAGTGGTTTATTTCTATTCATGCAATAGAAGGAAAGGCGGAAAAAATGAAGATAAAAACAAGATAAACAAGATGAACAACATCAAAGATCAACAGATAAAGAGACTTACAAAAAAAACTATACAAGAGTTTTTTGGCTGGTTATATAGCTGGGAACTCACAAAAATGACATTTTGTAACTATTTGTGATGTCATTTTTGCGAGTTATTTTTATTAGAAAGTAAAAAGAAAAAATGTTGAAATCGTACATAGACACTGTCCTTTGGCATGCACGTATCTTGGGGTTGAGTACCCCGAAAAGCATCCGACGGGGGAGGGGGTTAACGTATTGTTTAAAAGGGACGTATCTTGGTGTTAAGGGTTAAAATATAAAAATAAAGGAGGAGTGGTCCGAAAAGCATGCGACATGGGAGGGGGTCAACGTATTGGATAAGGGGGCGTATCTTGGGGTTAAGGGTTAAAGTATAAAAATAAAGTTAGGTCCGGTACTCTTCTATGGGGTATCTATGGGGTGCTATGGGGTATCTATGGGGTTCTATGGGGTATCTATGGGGTTCTATGGGGTTCTATGGGGTAAATCGTCGAACCGTTACCAGCACGTCTACTTGCCATCAACAAACTCAATCTCTGAGACAGAGCGTCAGAATCGCTCAGAAGAAAAGTGGTTTTCACCCCTTTGCCAGTCTTCGATTCGTCGTACGTCTTATTCATATCCCATATGGGTTTCACCACTTTCGTCCACTTGTATCCTCTGTTGGCTTTGGGTCTCGTCTCTCCGGCATCGTTATTTCTCTTCATGGCGTTGGTCTGAACCAGAATGTCGCCGTAATTGTCGAAATCCTCTTCCGTGTAATCTTTAGGCTTGTCAAACCAAAGCAATTCGCGCAGTCCAGGGGTTAAATCACACCAATGCGGACCGACGTATATATCATAATCACTTAGCTGCACGTGGGTGTCACCCACGTAACTCCTACCATCCGATCCTTTGCGAATTCCATACGACAGATCTCTCTTACCACCATCATCGGACGACGCGACGCTACTAGTAGTAATAGTCGAAGCTGTACCATCGCTTTCGCTCAAATCGGTTTCGATTCTTGTGGGAACGTAATCTGGTGTAGATTGAAAGGAATACTGATTTGTAAAACTACCGGGCAACGAACCCATTCTCAAAGAACTCTCTTTTATGGGTCTCAATTCTTCAACTATCTCCTTCTTGCTTCGCTCTTGACCCTCCATCACGGGTTTAAATATTTTTGTGGCCTCGCGTTTGAGTTCAATCTCTCCAAGATGTCTGCTTCTGTCAGCTGATTGAATGCCCTTCTTGGCACTTTCATATTCATTTAAAAGCCGATCTCGGCGTTTAGCATCTATCTGTAAAAACATTTTTTTTTGTTTTCTAAATTATTAATATTTCCTTTAGAGTATGCTAACTTGAGTTATTTATTATTTTCAAAATTAAATGTATAATTATTTTTAGGTTTTATGTTTCAAGTAAATAAAAATCTTCTGTCTTTAATATAATAACTAAAAAACTAGTTGAGGAAAAACATTTTACATGATAAACCTCTATAAATGCGTTTTGCCTCTGAACGCGTTAAAATCGTATCACAGATTATTTCACTCAATGACGAACTGGAAAACTTTGAAAAGTTTGAAAGTTTTAGTACATAAGAAACCGGTTTCTAATTTAACGCGTTTGAGAATAATTACATTTGTTAAAAGGATTCATTCATATCTCAAATTATTCACTAAGTGACAAACTGTAGAACTTTTGAAAAAAGTTTAAAAGTTTTAGTGTATAAGAAGCCAGTTTCTGATTTAACGCGTTTGAGAATAATTACATCTGTTAAAAAGGGTTCTTTCATGTCTCCGAACATTATCACGAATATATTAAAAATTATTTACCACTAAAACCTAATTAAGTGGAAAATGCGTTTTTATTATCTATTATTAAAACGATCCATTAAACGAAAAACCTACATTCACACCAGAATAAACATGAGTGTCAGGCGTTCTCAGTAAGTTTATACAGTAGGGATTTTCAAAAAAAACTTAGGTTTTTTTCGGTTGAGTTTTGGAAAATCCCACTATGGGTATTCCCCCCACTTACGTCAGAAATGAGAGCGCCCAATAGTAGTCTGTTAAGTTTGGAAAAATCCGGGTATTCCCCCACTTACGTCAGAAATGGGAGCGTCCAATAGTAGTCTGTTAAGTTTGGAAAAATCCACTATGGGTATTCCCCCCACTTACGTCAGAAATGAGAGCGCCCAATAGTAGTCTGTTAAGTTTGGGAAAAATCCCCGCCTCAAAAGCCGTTTGCCGATTCTGAGACACTGTCCCAGAACCGGCAAACCACCTTTTTGATGCTGTCTTAGAATCGGCAAAGCGTTTTTTTTTCGCGTTCACCAACGATAGATTGAAGGTCTAATCCACAATGGGAACGTAAACAAAGATTTTTATGTAAAATAAAATGCAGAATTTCGTACATTTTTCACTTTTTTACATTCCACACGTTCGCCAACAGGTATTTGAACGTTAGAAGTGCGATCTAGGAGTCTCAAAATAACAGCCGATTCTGGGACACCATAAAAACGACATTTTTTTTGCGAACAAGCATGCGATTTAACACTGAATCCTACGATGGTAAACGCACCATCTACCATGTACCGTACTGTACATGTACAATGTGTCCCAGAAACGGCCTTTATTACCTACTAATAATTCTTCTTCTTCCCGTTCTTGAACCACGTCACCCAGTGAGTGCCTTCACCCGATAAATCGTCTAGATTTAAAATTCTGCATTCCGATTTTCGAGGTCTTCTCTTCGGCAAGGCATCTCTGGAAAACACACCTAGAAAATCTTTGATTTTCAAATCCTTCGCCGCATTCGACAGATCAATGTTGGATAAGGGTTCGTTAGTTAAGACAACACCTTCTACAGATATCTCTATTTTCTTATTCATAAATGTGTATATTTTTTTTTAAATTTATTTATTTTATTATAATTCACTAAAATGACGTTATTTTTTTATGTTTTTCTTTTTCTTTTTAAACTAACTCTCTCTATGTCTTTATCGACTTCCATAATCTTGAATCCGTCTAATTCCTCTTGATTTTCTGGAATCCTATCATCCTTAATCATATCTGGAATCCTATCATCCTCAATCATATCTGAAATCCTATCGTCTAAAATTAGATCCAAAGTCCAATGTCCGAGTGCTGAAGTGCTTATTTTATTGTCCAACACGAATCTCTTATCGTCGTCGGCCGTCAGCGAAATCTTGTTGACTATTTCGGTATACAAGTCGTGATTTTCACTTCAAATCGATTTCATAGTCTTATACACTGGACCACTTCCTAACAGACAATCTTTATACTCTCAGAAAGAGATGTTTTTCTTCACCACGCACGCTTTAACCCCTTTGCACTTCTTGATCTCTTCATCTTTTAGACGAAAAGCATACAGTTTAGGTCTTAAGCCCACGAATTCGACGATTTGTTTACCACCGCTCTCATACTTAAATTTACCCAACACCTTCTTGTTGTCGTTCGATTGAATGTTGGACGGATGATTGACGGGATAATTGCTTGTGACGAACCACGCGGCCACACCCAGATATATATCTCGGTAGACATCTTTCGTCTCTATCTCATAAACTAAACTGTCTGTGTCGGTGAACAGTAGTCTGGCTTTATCACCAAATTTTCGTTTGACGTAATCATAGTGAAACTCATACATCAATCGCTTGCTGATATCTAAGATGATCGGTCCGAGATAATACGGTGTGTCGAACTTCAGGTGCGTCTTTTGCATGTGAACGGCCACTAGATTTTCGTCGAATATGGTTTGGTGTTTGTAATTGGGTTTCGCCACTAATTTTTTAGCTCTTTTCTCAGACGTGACGAGTCGAACGTCAGTTCTCTTCCTGATGATTTCCATCGATTTACCGTACACGCTACATGCAGTTGTTTATGAGTTTGAAGAAATCTTTTTCAAAATCGTTCTCGGCTCAAATTCTGAGATTCGTGTTGAGATCGATGTATTTTTTCATCCAAGGCTCTTCGTCGAATCGAATGATGGGATGTATGTCGACTAATTTCATCCTGTGATTGATGTATTGTTTCAAATTCTCACTGTAGATGACATACTTACGTTTGTTAAATAAATTGGGAATGAGTTTTTCCTCATCTCCTTCGATCGGTTCCATTCATTCGGGAGCCAGTGGATAATCGTTGTGTAGATCGTGTAATTCTTCTGGATAGTTCAAATCGACTTCTAAAATGCAAGAATAGTCTCTCCATTTTTGCATCTCTTCCGGTTCCGTCACCCATTCGAAATTTCCAATAGGTAAAGGATGACTCATAGCCCAACCGTACAGATTATTAGCGTCCCAATACTGTATGTATTTATTCGATCATTTCAAATCGAAACCTTCTTTCATGTAGGGATTGTTAGCTTCGGAATATCTGTGGGAGATCATCGAGACGCCACCTCTCGCAGCCCTTTCGTACATGAGCAACATGTCCATGTCGGATAATAATTCCAATTGGACTTCGGTAGTCTTCAACAGAGCGTCCCACGCCAGACCAGGTGCGGTGAAATACCAAGCCAGATTCAGATCGTAATTTCGACGACAGGCGTCTCGAATATTTTCGAACACGTCTGCCATGAGCAGAACGTCAGTCTTCAGATAGAGATCATGATAATCTCTCATGGTTTTCATATCGAATGATTTCCACACGTTTTGGTGTGTTCGTAATTCTCGTCGGAAATATCGGATTCGTATAATTTCAAATAAAAATCTTCTTTCAAAGGTAGTGCAGTGTCGTCGAATCTCTTTAGATCGTTCATGTAATCATAAGGATAGACTCCTTTCCTCAACATAACGTCTACTCGTTCTCCAAAATGTTTGCTCGTGATTTTAAATTTATCCTTACTCATGTTATCGACTAATTTTTCCAGAGTGGTCGACACGAATTTAAAACTGTCGATGAAACCTATGCTTCTACGAATGGATTTTGTTTTTTCTTCCAACGTTTCTCCGTCGATTACTCTTTTCTTTTCCATGACCTTCCATTTCGTGAAGGAAATATATCTTTCTTCGCTGTTCATGATGCAATTTAATTCTCCGTGGGAGGTGCCGAGATTTTTCACGAACAGATGACTGTCACAACCCAAGAGATTGTGAAATATCACCGGATAGAAAACGGTGTCTTGATATTTTAAATTACACTTGCTGTGAGCCGGACCGCAATACAGACCCGTGTAATGATCGTGGTCTCTAACCCTCTTATTTTCCTCCAAATTCTCGTCAAATGATTGTCTGCATATGTGACATTCGGTGGCCCTGTTATTTTCGTCCTGCTGTTCTCGTGTGATGATCATTTTTGCCAGAATTTTGAATTTGTAATATAACATTTGAATTTTCGATTCTAACTCTTCCACGAACCTTTGAGCCTCGTCGTCGTCGTCTTCGCACTGTTTCGTATAGGTGAAGGGACCCATGTCGTGTTGCGAGTCAAAAGCGCATTTCATGTAAATGCAATAGCCCGAAGGCATGTGTTTTTGATATCTGTTGACATAACTTTGAAGAGCGTTGGGTTGGCAGGAACTCATTTTCACGGTGAAGCTTTTGAAATCGGCATACACGACGAATGGTACTTTTAACCTTCTATTGCGATTTTCAAATTTCACGATGGTGTTGGGTTTGGGCATTTCGACGGCGACACTTTGATTTTCGTTGCAATATTCCCGATGTTTCGCTAAAGATTTTTCCTGCGAAACATGTTCATGCAGTTGCAACATAAACATATCTTTCCTTTATGTTTATTATTTTATCTCGACAGTAATTGGCTCGGATTTTTAATCCAACAATAATGACGATTGTTACCATTCGAAATTAATAATAAAATAATCATCTTTTCTCTTTCGAGATACGAAGTCTGTCTGAGAGGATAGATTGTTCATTTTTCATCATCGTATCCCAAGACGTTCACTGCTACAGTGGGATTTTGAGCCTCAAAACGTTCGATGTGTTTTAACTGCGTTGGAAAAGTCACTCTGGTCCAATCGAGATTTTTAGAAGTCACCACGTAATGAGAAACTCTCTCAGGATGGATTTTTACAGGGTATAAAGCAGAGGTGACTGCCCATTTAAAACACTGATCATCTTTATTTCTCACGTTGATCACAGCATTTTTTTTAGCTAAGATATACGAAAAAAATTCCACGTAGGAAGACCCTTTCAATGAATCGTTTTTAGTTATATGAATTTCGAGTTTCAACACCTCATCGAACGTCCAATTACTACCTTCATGTTGATAATTCGCGAGAGACGTCAACATCTTGTCTTTCATCTTTTTGAAAATGTCTGAAAAATCTGAACCTCGAAGTACCGGTTCGACGTTAGATCTGAAATATGCATTTTTCACGATGCTCTCACCGGACTTCACGTCGATTTTATTCATCATGCAATGGAGTATCATCTTAATTTTTTGTCTCACATTCATGTGTTTGTGAAACAAATCCAATACTTCTTTCTTCACCCATTCCATGAACAATTTCGGATTGATTTTCTTGGATGGGGGAGCGACGTCGAAAGTTTTGAAAATGCCTTTGATCACACTCTCCCATTCTATGTGCTTCAATTGGAATAGTTTGATGACGAGTCATACTACATATTCTTCTCCTTTCCCTTTGTCGTTTGCTCATCGAATTTCACTCGATATATCTCGTTTGTCTAGATTCTGAAGTGCATCACTCGTTTTCGTTTTAGTTTTTTGTTTTTTTTTTTAAATTTGAAGTTCTTCATTGGCTTTTCATTTAGTCGTCTTCTCATTTTTCACAACCAATGCATTTTTTGACTGTTTAAGTTTATCTACTTCTGATCTTTCAATTTTTCTTTTCCATCGTTTCACAAATAATATTCCTGTATGACTTCAATTTTTTTTGATTTGGTTCTATGATTTCTGAAATGTGGAATTTTTAATATTTTACAAATCTTGTTTAACTGAGGTATGGTTTTCTCATTTAAATTTTCCATTTTTTTATTTGTTTGCTCCATTTGTAAGAATATTATTTTTTTTCGAAATTTGTATTTAAATAATTTGTTAAAAAGTTTTAAAATTGTTTTTATATATATATGTTTTAATTCCTTCCAAAAAAATTTTTTTGGACAAAATTAATCAATTTTTTATGTTCCTTAACATGAAAAAAAATTGAATTAATATGAGAAAAAAGGATGTTAAAATTTAAACTTTTTATTTATATATAAAGAAAATAAACACTTTTACAAAAAAAAATTTTTTTCACATTAAAGAAAATTAAAATTAAAAAAACTTTTTTTTTATATATATAGAGAGTAAAAAAAAACAACTTTTTAACAAATTATTAAATACAAAATTTAAAAATATACATTATTTGCAATAATTCATAAAACAAAAAACCAAATAATCGATCATGACAACAACACCTAAAAGATGCAAATTGAAATTGAAACGAGTCGAAACGTGTAAGAAATTCGGTTTTAAAATCTATAGATTACAACGACACGATTCCATCGAATTGAACGAGGTCGAGATGAAGGGCTTAGAGCACAAATACGACAAATATAACATGCCTTTGAAATTGGACAAAGCCATGCTCAATTTGTTTTACGAGTACCAAAGTGATCTACAGAAAATCGTCATTGACAAAGATAGAGAATTCGACAAGGACGATTTGTCGTTGTCCTATGGAAGTTACATATATCCAAAAATCTCACTCGAACTTGTGGACAAATCTGGTGGTGAGAGCACTTCACCGATGTAAAAAAACTTAAAAAAGTAAAGATAAACATTCAACACATTTTCGAAAAAGGAGAAGACACGAGCGTCAACATGCTAATAATGGACTTGGAAATATAAACAGTAGAGAGATTGACGTTTTGCAAAAAAGAAGGAAAAAAAAGTAATGAGATCTAGAGAGGTTGATCATCTCTAGATCTCATTACTTTTTTGTTTTTTTTGGTTTTTTTGTTTTCCTTCTTCACTATCGCCTATATATATTATAATAACGTTTCCTTTTTTCTCAAATTTCGGCGTCGATTCTTCTTTTCTTTTTTTTGTGATATGTTACGTTTTTATAAGAACACATTTGTTTATCCAAATCATAATTATGAACGAATGTTGTGCATCTCGTGGTAACACTCACATCATTTCCATTCTCTTCAGAAGGTATTGGTGACGGTGGAAAGCATCTCATTCTTTTCAATTTCAACCATCTATCCTGCTCTTTTTTCAGTTCTTTCCTAAGATATCTATCATTAGCGTCTAATTGTTTTTCCACATCTTTTTCCCACACTATCCTGCAATATTCATCATTAGCATCTAATCGTTTTTCCACATCTTTTTCGCACTATATCTCACGATATTCATCATTATCGTCTAATTGTTTTTCCAACTTTTTATCCATTTTATATTATTTTATACTTTCTATGATTTATATTTTATATAATTATATAATTTTTACATTATAATAACATACTCAAAATCGGTATATTCTTAAACGGCAAATTCTCACCAAACAACAAACCCTTGCCGAGTCGCTCAACGTTCCGTCCACTCTTCAGATAGAGACCGTTTCCACTCAAAGAGTTGCCACCTCTAACAGGTTCTAGATACAATCCTTCACCGCCGTCGTCTACGTGGATGCAACACACGGCTCCTCCCTTCTTCAAAAACAGTCTGCTGCCACCCATTAATTTCTCAACTGCCGAACTCGTGAGTCCCGAGAGAGCTCCCACGCCGAGAGTCTTTCCGAGAAAGGGTAATGCTTTTGTGGCAAAGGGTAATGCTTTTGCGGCGATTCCTGCCAATAGCGGTAGGAAACCGCCTTTCATTCTCAAATTGTATCTCAATTGAGCGGGACTCAATCTCATCATCAACCCTCTTCCATCACGAATCGCTTTCTCCATCCTTTCGATTTGACTTCTGGTCCAGGCAATCGAATCCTGACCGCCACTCGTCAGATCTTCGTGAGTGAATTTGAATTTCACCGCCTCGCCTAGAGTTGTTAATGCTCTCTTAAGTTTCTTCCTCTGTCCTGCGGATATGTTCACGTTTTTAACCACGTATTGTGTCATAATTCTTTTTTTAAAATACATTTTGTTCAATAGTTTTTTTTTATTTTTATGATAATTATATATATTAAATAATTTTTGTAAATTAATATTGCGTTTATTTTATTTTCTTATTTACATATATACACAATATTTTTTTTGCTTTTATATTTCTCTTATGTGAAATCGTATCGTCACCCTCTCTCCACGAAGATCTAACAGTTCACCATTTTGATCCATCAACATGGTTTTGAGACTATACAACGTGTTTAAAATCACTGGTAGATAAACTAAATTTCGAGGTCGTTCCACGATCTTATAACCCGGCGACACGTTTGGAAAGAAGGAATAGATCGTCGGTTGAGCGCTACCATTCACGTAGCTTCCAGCAATCACGTCCACGTTCACCAGAATGCTATTGACTACGAGAATGTTGACCATATTTTCAGATGCTGCGTGGTCTCGATACATCTTTCGATCGAATCCCAGCATCTTGCCTATAGAATCGTCCGTGTTGAAATCCACTCGAAAATTATCCTCCAAATCCAACATCGTCTGTAAGGTATTAGGGTTGGGAGCGAGTCTGATCTTGTTGCTTTCCTTTCCATCCGTCTTCATTCGCATCTGAATGTAATTGTTCAAATCCTCTATGTCGTAACTTCCTTTGGGAATTCGAATCTCTAACCAATCCACTCCGTAGGAATACTTGAATGAGTTATTCTTTTTGGTGACGTTGGGAAAGGAATAATAAGTCTCTAAATTCACCAATGCCATCTCGTATCTTTTCTCTCTATTCAATTCGATGGAAGGTTCGAATTTCGTCGCGAATCGAGTCGAATCGCCACTCACCACGATTTGAATGGATTGTTTTGCAGCCGTATTCTCGGCTATCCATTCTAACAATTCTCCTTGTTCGAACATTATATTTTAATTTTTATCTTATTTTTTCAAAACTAAATTATTTAATGATTTATTATTTTCTACTTTTATTTTCGCTCTCTGTCTTATTATCATCAGAAATATAAAACTTGTCGAATCCGCACCGATATTTTCCGCGATTAAATTCGCTAGTCAAATCAATCACGACGAAATTGTAAAGGCCTCCATCCCAAACCCTCTTGCAAAATCTCCTGAATTCCACCACGCTCATGTCGTTTGCGACGTGATCGCCGTAGATGTGATTGAGATTCTTGAGATCCTGGTGAAAGAGACACAGTAAATTAACGTTCTCCCTTATCGTCTGTCTGGGCAATCGAAAATAATTCTGCGACAGGTAGAAACAGTCCACGTTGCTGTGACGACCCCTAATGTAATACGATTCGCATTGGTTCTGTCTTTCCAAAAGCAGATCGTCGAAAATCATGAGATTCTTATCTTCCGATTTCAATTCTCTAGGATCCGGAACGTCGCTAGCGTTCTCATAAAATCGACATTCGACGTTCGAAGACGCATTTCTCTTCATCAATTCCATCGCCGCACCGTCCAAAATGGTCGAAAGAGAAGCTTCACTTTTGTCGAATTCCTCCCTACTGTCAAAGATTCTGGCTATGACGTCCTTGGGCAATCTACGATCCATGCACTCTCGAAGCAATCTGTATTCGGGTTGAAACAAGCTCTAGCCAAACACGAACAATCTGTCGTAATCCAACCAGTCGGGTCGCAACAGCAGATTCATCAACAGATAGGTCTTTCCACAATTCGATTTTCCAACTATCAAGCCTCTTATGCTTTTGAGAAAGAACTCGTTATTCGACCTCTTGGTCGCGGCGTCGTTCCAAGACATACCTTTAATGTTCATCTTTGTTTATTTTTTTGTTATTTTAGATTTTTTCAAACACAATTTTTATGTTTTTTTCAAACTCAGTTTTATAAATATTATTATTTTATTATATTACACCGTCGCGAGTTCTTTTCAATCCAGATCCACTCGTCATTTTGGCCAAATCTTGTATGGGTACCACAGCATCCTTAAAATCTTTCCAACTTTTCGGCGATTGCTCTAACGTAGCTCGCTTCGCCGGCGGACTGATCAACTTGTCGGTCAATGCGTCGGCTGCCCTCTTGCCAGCCACAGACGCTATCCTACCACTGGCTTCGGAAGCGGCTTTCTTACCAGCATCCAAAGCCATCTTCTTACCGACCTCAAATGCGGTCGATGCGAGTTTTCTACCTGCATCGCTCGTAAACGGTCGCATTATAGAATCGACGAGAACCGCGTATCCCCTGTTCTTTATCACCAACATAATTATAATATATATTGTGTTTTTTTCACTGGTAAATCGTTTGTTGTTTAAATTACTTTTATTATTTTGTAGTGCAAAATTTACTGTTTTTATTTTATATATTTTTGTTTGTTTCTCTCTCTACTTATTATATATCAATCCTTCAATTCGTTCATCAGTCTTTTGTAATCGCGTTTATTCAAAACCTGCTGCCTTAACAATTCATCGCATATGCTGACTATCTCATTATCTAATCCAGTGTTACCAGCGCGTCTACTTGCCATCAACAAACTCAATCTCTGAGACAGAGCGTCAGAATCGCTCGGAAGAAAAGTGGTTTTCACCCCTTTGCCAGTCACTGACTCGACGAACTTCTTATTTATATCCCATATGGGTTTCACCACTTTCGTCCACTTGTAACCTCTGTTGGCTTTGGGTCTCGTCTCTCCGGCATCGTTATTTCTCTTCATGGCGTGGATCTGAACCAGAATGTCGCCGTAATTGTCGAAATCCTGTTCCGTGTAATCTCCAGGCTTGTCGAAAAGGAGCAATTTGCACAGTCCAGGAGTTAATTCGTACCTATTCGAACCGACGATTAAATTATCATCATCCTCTTGCACTTCTGTGTCGCCCACAAAAGTTCTACCGTCAGAATCCTTATAAATTCCATACAACAGATCTCTCTTACCACCATCCTCGGACGACGCGACGCAATCAGTAGTGATAGTCGAAGCTGTATCGTCGCTCTCACTCACGTCGGTTTCGATTCTCATGGGAACGTAATCCGGTGTAGATCGAAAGGAATACTGTTTTGTAAAACTACCTGGCAACGAACCCATTCTCAAAGAACTCTCTTTTATGGGTCTCAATTCTTCAACTATCTCCTTCTTGCTTCGTTCCTGAACCTCCATCACGGGTTTAAATATTTTTGTTGCTTTGCGCCTCAGTTCCATCTCTCCAAGACGTCTGCTTCTGTTAGCTGATTGAATGCTCTTCTTGGCACGTTCATATTCGCTTAAAAGTTGATCTCTACGTTTAGAATCTGTGATGTGTAAAAACATTTTTTCATTTTTTAAATTATTAATATTTCGTTTAGAGTATGCTAACTTGAGTTATTTTATTATTTTCAAAATCAAATGTATAATTATTTTTATGTTTTATGTTTTAAGTAAATAAAAATCTTCTGTCTTTAATATAATAACTAAAACCAGTTGAGGAAAAACATTTTACAAGATAAACCTCTATAAATGCGTTTGCCTTGAACGCGTTAAATATCGCATCACCAATTATTCACTCAGTGACGACTGGAGAACTTTGAAAAGTTTGAAAGTTTTAGTGTATAAGAAACCGGTTTCTGATTTAACGCATTTGAGAATAATTATATCCGTTAAAAGGGTTCATTCATATCTCCGAACATTAAACAAGTAAATTAAAATGCAGTCATCTCTTAAACCTGATTGAGTGGAAACGCGCTTTTATTGTATATTATTAGAACGAAAATACCTTTCATTCACACCGGAACAAAACATGAGTGTCTATTATGATACAATTTTATCGGAGTCAATTTATAGTTGACACCATTGAACGAAAATCTTCATTCACACCGAAACAAAACATGAGTGTCTATTATAATAGAATTTTACCTCTTAAATTCATCTAAGTGAAAAAGGTTTTATAGTGGAATTTTATTTGAATGAAACAATTCTATGAACTGTTTTCTTTGAATGAAACATAAACCTCTATAAATGCGTTTGCCTTGAACGCGTTAAATATCGCATCACCGATTATTCACTCAGTGTCAAACTGGAGAACTTTGAAAAGTTTGAAAGTTTTAGCGCAGAAGAAACAGGTTTCTGATTTAACGCATTTTGAGAATAATTATATCCATTAAAAGGGTTCATTTATATCTCCGAACATTATAACAAGTAAATTAAAATGCAGTCATCTCTTAAACCTGATTGAGTGGAAACGCGCTTTTATTGTATATTATTAAAAACGAAAATACCTTTCATTCACACGGGAACAAAACATGAGTGTCTATGATACAATCATCGGAGTCGATTTTATAGTCGACTCTATTGAACGAAAACCTTCATTCACACCGAAACAAAACATGAGTGTCTATTACAGTAGAATTTTATCTCTTAAATTCATCTAAGTGAAAAAAGGTTTTATAGTGGAATTTTATTTGAATGAAACAATTCTACGAAAGTTTTATTTGAATGAAACAATTCTACAAACTGTTTCATTAAAATTATCTTACAAATTTCGCTGTGACAAAATGTGAACAGATCGGTTCTAATTTTCTAAAACTCAAGTTTCTATGTCATAATTAAACAAAAACCTTCATTCACACGGGAACAAAACATGAGTGTCTATTATGATAGAATTATCGGAGTCGATTTTATAGTCGACTCTATTGAATGAAAACCTTCATTCACACCGAAACAAAACATGAGTGTCTATTACAATAGAATTTTATCTCTTAAATTCATCTAAGTGAAAAAGGTTTTATAGTGGAATTTTATTTGAATGAAACAATTCTACGAACTGTTTTATTTGAAGGAAACAATTCTACAAACTGTTTCATTAAAATTATCTTACAAATTTCGTTGTGACAAAACCTGAACAGATCGGTTCTAATTTTCTAAAACTCAAGTTTCAATGTCATCATTGAACGAAAGCCTTCATTCACACCGGAACAAAACATGAGTGTCTATTATGATACAATTATCGGGCTCGATTTTATAGTCGACTCTATTGAACGAAAACCTTCATTCACACCGAAACAAAACATGAGTATCTATTATAATAGAATTTTATCTCTTAAATTCATCTAAGTGAAAATGGTTTTATAGTGGAATTTTTATTTGAATGAGACAATTCTACGAACTGTTTTATTTGAATGAAACAATTCTACGAACTGTTTCATTAAAATTATCTTACAAATTTCGCTGTGACAAAACGTGTACAGATGATTCCATCGGTTCTAATTTTCTAAAACTCAAGTTTCAATGTCATCATTGAACGAAAACCTTCATTCACACCGGAACAGAACATGAGTGTCTATCATGATACAATTTATCGGACTCGATTTCATAGTCGACACCATTGAATGAAAAAAGCTATTTATTTACACTGAGTACAAAATTGAAAAACTCCTCAAAACCGATTCTATCACTATTCGCCCCACAAAACTCTCGAGGTGAATCAACAAATCGAGTTTTCGCCAATCGGATCGCACTCTAGACCGTCCCAAACGCGATCGCGAATGTGGTGTCTCAGAACCCGCAAACCCCCTTTTTTCCACGTGCCGGAGGCTCAAATCGGTCTTAAAACAAAATTTTAAAAAATCCTCGATGAGTAACTACACTTCACGTTCACTTTTCGCCGTTGGCGAACGTCATAAAAACGTTTTGGGGTCGATTTTTCCTGTCCTAGAATCCGCAAATGGGTTTCCCCGATCGGATCGCACTTTAACCGTTCGAACACCCGTTGGCGGACGTTTGTGTCCCAGAATCCGCAAACCACTTTTTGATGCTGTCCTGGAAGCCGCAAAACGTTTTTTGCTCGCGTTCACCAACGATGGATCGATGGTCTAATCCACGATGGGAACGTCGACAAAAATTTTTAATGTACATTTTCTTAAAAATTGTGTACATTTTTCACTTTTTGAGCGACGTGTCGAATCTACGCGTTCGCCAACGGGTGTTTGAATGTCAAAAGTGCGATCTGTGAGCCCCAAAACAATTGCGGTTTCTGGGACACCATGGAAAAACGACATTTTTGTACACGTGTACACGATTTAACACTGAATCTCTATGGCGGTACACGTACATGTACGTGTACGGTACATGTACAAAAGTGTCCTGGAATCCGCCACTTATACCTACTCACGTTGATGGATCAGCTTGGTGATCTGTTTGATCTTCGCGGAGAGAGAGTGACTATACGATTTCACATCAGAGAGATATGAAAAAAAACAAAAAAATAATAAATAATTTTTAAAAATAATATCTTAAAAACAAAAAAATATATATATTTTTTTTTATTTTAAAAAAGTTTTTATTTTATATATTATATAAGAAATAAAAAAAATAGAAAACTTATAATATTCAATATTTTTTTAAAAAAATAATCAAATCAAAAAAAAGATAAAAAATAAAAAAATATGACTCGATACGTAATTAAAAACGTGAACATACTCGAAGGACAGAAAGCTAAACTTCACAGTGCATTGAGAAATTGAGGTGAGGCCATTAGATTTAAATTCAGTTTTCAAGATCTGGAGAATGGCGGTTGCAATCAGATCGCCTAGACTAAAACCCAAATCAAAAAGATGGAGAAAGCAATTCATAATCGAACGGGAATGATGGTAAGATTGAGTCCCGCTCAATTGAGACATAATCTGAGAATGAAAGGCGGTTTCTTACCGCTATTGTCGGGACTTACTGCCAGAGTATTACCCATTCTCACGATGACGGTGTTGCCAGCTCTGGGCGTTGGAGCTCTCTCGGCACTCGCTAGTTCAGGAGTCGATAAATTAGTGGGTAGACTGTTTTTGAAGAAGAGAGGAAACAGACTGTTTTTGAAGAAAGGAGGAGCTGCGTGTAACGTAGACATCAAAGTAAAGGATTGTATCTAGAACCTGAGAGAAAGGGTGGTGGTGGTGGTGATGCTTTCCACAGAGACAATCTCTATCTGAAGACCGGAGAGAATGTGGAACCAATCAGTGAAGGTTTGTTGTTAGGTCCGAATTCACCGTTTAAGAATATACCCCCTTTTGGGTATGTTAATATAAAAAAAAATAACAATTAAAAAAATAAAAACAAAATGAATTGAAAGGAGAGAAAACAACAACAACAACATATTCCAACAGGCACGTTAACAAAACGTTTGTATTATGAAAAGCCAAAAATCAATCTTCTTTATTCCTCGGGGGCCACCCATCAACACCAAAATATCCCATGATTTTAACCTGCTTTGGTGATATTTTGTAACTGCTCCTTTTTTGGGGTCTTAGTAGGGCCCCTCAATGTGGTCCAATTGGGGCGGTTGAGGTGTCAATCTTCTTTATTCCTCGGGGGCCACCCATCAACACCAAAATATCCCATGATTTTAACCTGCTTTGGTGATATTTTGTAACTGGCCCTTTTTGAGGCCTTAGTAGGGCCCCTAAATGTGGTTCGATTGGGGTGGTTGAGGTGTTGATCTTCTTTATTCCAAGGGGGCCACCCATCAACACCAAAATATCCCGTGATTTTAACTTGCTTTGGTGATACTTTGTTACTGGCCCTTTTTGGGGTCTTAGTAGGGCCCCTACATGTGGTTCGATTGGAGCGGTTGAGGTGTCAATCTTCTTTATACCTCGGGGGCCACCCATCAACACCAAAATATCCCGTCATTTTAACCTGTTTTGGAGATATTTTGTAACTAGCCCTTTTGGGGCCTTAGTAGGGTCCCTAAATGTGGTCCGATTGGGGCGGTTGAGGTGTCAATGTTCTTTATTCCTCGGGGCCACCCATCAACACCAAAATATCCCCTGATTTTAACCCGCTTTGGTGATATTTTGTAACTGGCCCTTTTTGGGGCCTTACTAGGGCCCCTAAATTTCGTCCGATTGGGGTGGTTGAGGTGTCAATCTTCTTTATTCCTCGGGGGCCACCCATCAACATCAAAATATCCCGTGATTTTAACTTGCTTTGGTGATATTTTGTAACTGGCCCTTTTTGGGGCCTTAGTAGGACCCCTAAAGGTGATCCGATTGGGGAGGTTGAGCGTCAATCTTCTTTATTCCTACCAAAATATCCCGTGATTTTAACCTGGTTTGGTGACATTTTGTAACTGGCCCTTTTTGAGGCCTTAGTAGAGCCCCTAAATGTGGTCCGATTGGGGTGGTTGAGGTGTCAATTTCCTTTATTCCTCGGGGCGCACCCATCAACACCACAATATCCCGTGATTTTAACTTGCTTTGGTGATATTTTGTAACTGGCCCTTTTTGGGGCCTTAGTAGGGCCCCCTAAATGTGGTCCGATTGGGGCGGTTGAGGTGTCAATCTTCTTTATTCTTCGGGGGCCACCCATCAACACCAAAATATCCCGTGATTTTAACCTGCTTTGGTGATATTTTGTAACTGGCCCTTTTTGAGGCCTTAGTAGGGCCCCTAAATGTGGTCCGATTCGGGTGCTTGAGGTGTCAATATTCTTTATTCCTCGGGGGGGGGGGGGGGGCACCAATCAACACCAAAATATCCCGTGATTTTAAACTGCTTTAGAGATATTTTGTAACTGGACCTTTTTGGGGCCTTAGTAGGGCCCCTAAATGTGGTCCGATTGGGGCGCTTGAGGTTTTAATCTTCTTTATTCCTCGGGGGCCACCCATCAACAACAAAATATCTCGTGATTTTAACTTGCTCTGGTGATATTTTGTAACTGGACCTTTTTGGGGCCTTAGTAGGGCCCCTAAATGTGGTCCGATTGGGGCGCTTGAGGTTTTAATCTTCTTTATTCCTCAGGAGCCACCCATCAACAACAAAATATCTCGTGATTTTAACTTGCTTTGGTGATTTTTTGTAACTGGCCCTTTTTGGGGCCTTAGTAGGGCCCTAAATGTGGTGCGATTGGGGTGGTTGAGGGGTCAATCTTCTTTATTCCTCGGGGCCCACCCATCAACACGAAAACATCACGTGATTTTAACCTGCTTTGGTGATATTTTGTAACTGGCCCTTTTTGGGGCCTTAGTAGGGCCCCTTAATGTGGTCCGATTGGGGCGGTTGAGGTGTCAATCTTCTTTATTCCTCGGGAGCCACACATCAACACCAAAATATCCCGTGATTTTAACCTGCTTTGGTGATATTTTATAACTGGTCCTTTTTGGGGCCTTAGTAGGACCCCTAAATGTGGTCCGATTGGGGTGGTTGAGGTGTCAATCTTCTTTATTCCTCGGGGGCCACCCATCAACACCAAAATAACCTGTGATTTTAACTTGCTTTGGTGATATTTTGTAACTGGCCCTTTTTGGGGCCTTAGTAGGGACTCTAAATGTGGTCCGATTGGGGCTGTTGAGGTGTCAATCTTCTTTATTCCTCGGGGGCCACCCATCAACACCACAATATCCCGTGATTTTAACTTGCTTTGGTGATATTTTGCAACTGGCCCTTTTTGGGGCCTTAGTAGGGCCCCCTAAATGTGGTCCGATTGGGGCGGTTGAGGTGTCAATCTTCTTTATTTCTCGGGGGCCACCCATCAACATCAAAATATCCCGTGATTTTAACCTGCTTTGGTGATATTTTGTAACTGGCCCTTTTTGGGGCCTTAGTAGGGCCCCTAAATGTGGTCCGATTGGTGCGGTTGAGGTGTCAATCTTCTTTATTCCTCGGGGGGGGGGGGGCACCCATCAACACCAAATATCCCGTGATTTTAAACTGCTTTGGTGATATTTTGTAACTGGCCCCTTTTGAGGCCTTAGTAGGGCCCCTAAATGTTGTCCGATTGGGGCGGTTGAGGTGTCGATCTTCTTTATTCCTCGGGGGCCACCCATCAACACCAAAATATCCCGTGATTTTAACTTGCTTTGGTTATATTTTGTAACTGGCCCTTTTTGGGCCCTTAGTAGGGCCTCTAAACGTGGTCCGATTGGGGCGTTTGAGGTGTCAATCTTCTTTATTCCTCGGGGGCCACCATCAACACCAAAATATCCGGTAATTTTTTTTCGAATTTTGAATGTCGAATAAGGAAACGGGAATAAGTAACTAAATTCACAGTGCTATCACGCCGTCCGTTTCGTAGCTGCATCATCAACGGAGTGACTAGGAAGCTACTTCATATTTCTGGATGTTTCACGTGTCCAGCAGATGGTGTTGCGGATGAAGTGTCAGGGGCGTCATGCTACGGAAAAACCTGAGGGGGGAGCCCGGATCGGTAACAACATCTAAGCGGAGCGCCACCATCGGTTGGCACGCAGCGTGCCAAAAAAGTTTGGCAAAAAATGCCTCCCATATTGCCGGAAGTGGCACTTCCCAGGTCTTCATCGAAAATATTGGGGAAGGGGGGGGGGGGCGTACACGGTTGGCATGACGCCACTGTGAAGTGTTGTTTAAATTACAAAGCGATTTACGATTTGAACTAAGTTGGAATGAGTTTATCTGGTTTATTGATTATTTATCTACTGTCATCGTGGATACACGGGAGGTTTATTTACTAAACCTGTGATCGTTAAAAGTTGCCTTGAACAAGGCAACTTTTAACGATCACAAGTTTAGTAAATAAGCCTCTCGTGTTTCACGAAGTAGATTTTGGGCTGTGGGGAGTGTCTTTTGGAACATATGCGTTATTGTGATGAATTGACGGTAACATGGTCTGAGCTTTGCGGTGCGGAGCGTGTGTTCAACCTCGACGCTTCGCGTCTCGGTTGAACATAAGCTTCGCACCTCAAAGCATGTTACTGTCAATTCACCACAATAACTTATAGGCCTAATGTCGTCAAAGTATGCAAACATAATGGACAAATTACGTTGTACTAACTATTAAAGGAAATAATTACATAACCAATATTATAAAAGTGAAACGTCACACATACACTTGAACAGCACGTTACAGTGCCATCATAAGACACTTTAGTAATGGATAGTACCAAGACTTGACAATTTTACTGGAAGTTCAGTTTGAATAGTTTGTGAACTTACTTAAATGTTGGCGTCAAAATAGTCACAAAATAGGAGTTGTCTGCCTCTGGACACAAGAGCATTTTTAACAGTGTGTTGAAGTTACTCAACCCAATGCAACTCGTTGTTTCAACTAAAACCGAACATCAGAATATTTTTTCTTTAAATATTTTTTGTTTTGCCATGTAAAATACTTTCTCATTACCATCACAAAAAGCATTAAAACAAAAATCACTTTTTACCAACTGTTTCAGAAAAAAATAATTTGTTTAGTGGAAACTTTTGTGTTACACAAAGAAGTTTTCTTTCGTTATACAATTTATTTTTTCGATCATGAAATATTTTTTACTTGCACGAATAAAGTTTTTGTTCAGAGAAATATTTGTGGAATGAAAACTACGGAAGCGTATTAGGGACATGATAAAAAATAATTCTCAGACCCAGAAAGTCGAAATTTCGACTTTTTATCTCGAAATTCCGACTTCTTAACTCGAAATTTCGACATAAAATCTCGAAATTTCGACTTTTTATCTCGAAATTTCGACTTAAAATCTCGAAAATTCGAAATTTCGACTTTTTATCTCGAAATTTCGACATGAAATCTCGAAATTGCGACTTTGTATCTCGAAATTTCGACTTTTTATTGTACATTTGGTTGCCTTATCGGCTGCGTCGGTGTTGCGCATTTACTGTGTATGCACACAATGACGCTTCACTTTGCTTTTGTGGGATGTGTTCCATTTTGATCTTCATGTATTGTGGGTGTTGATGCGTCGGGATTCGAAATGGGGAAATGCCAGATGGGGTGGAAGTTGACTTAGAGGTGGAAGGCCAGTATTTCCACGATTTTTTTATTTTCTGCTGTAATCTTGGGGCACTGCACTGGGTAAAACTCGCATATCTTCGTAAGGGTTAGCCACTCCAGAGACATTTACTGGCAGCACTTTTCGAGTAGTGTGTGTAGGGAGAGGGAGGAGGCAAATCCCGTTTCGTTAATTATGGTTTTACGAAAAAATATTGAGTAAGGATTCAAGTTCGTACCGACGGTCTGCAATTCGGGAACACGGACGGAATATTTACTTCTCGACCCATTATGTCGGAGGGGAGGGGGGTTAAGATCCTATCTCTGTGCCTGGTTTTGGTGTGGAAACAACTGCAAGCTTGATTTTTTTTTATTGCGGTTTAACGTTATTTACGGTCAGCCAGGGTCACCTCGTGTCTGGCAGTTTTACGGGTGGGGGAAGCCGGAGAAAACCACAGAGCAGTGGCGAGCAACTGTTAGATTCCCCAGCGTTCTCACTCTGCATAGAGTCATCATTGGCTGAAGAAGGCAAGTGCACCATGGACGTATACACAGTGCGCCCTAGTACATAGAGACACCGTGCTACCACGTGGGCAATCGGGATTCAGTTCCTTACCTAAGGGCACAATGCCGATACCGCTAGTCATGATCAATCGGTGAACCTCTCGGTTTAAAGTTCGCAGCTCCAGCCACTGGCAAGCTTGAATGGACCGCTTGGATCATCCATAAGACGGCCCTTATCAGGGCCATCGAAATTTCTGAAACGAACACCTGTTCACTTAACACATTTCCATCAACATTAACCCCCCTCTCTCTCTCCCACCCTACATATTAAACCCAGAGATAAAGTTATTTCCACTCGATACGAGTAAAATTCCATTTTGCCGAGATTCATATAAGTATGCTAAATCTCGAAGAGTAGCAAATCCATTATCCTAACCCGTTACAACATGTAATATAACAGGCTCCCCCCGGCGCCACCCCCTCCCTCGGCGAGGAGAGCGCTGACGAAGTGTTTAGAGCATTACAGTTTAAACCGAAAGATCGACAGTTCGATCCTGATCAGAGATAACTGCCAGTTGCTCGCCGCTGCACGGCTGTTCTCTCTGCCTTCCGCCCACCGTTAAACTGCCCAACACTATGTCACCCTAGCTGTAGAAAATGTGGATAAATACAAACAAACTTCTCCCGAAAACAAACATCGATATCCAACCGGATAAGCCCGCACTCAGAGGGAAACACTCATAATTTTGTAAACTGTAACCTCCTTACCAATATCTACATACGTATACCCTTTCAAGTGTGTAAATGTTTAGCTATATACCTTCCCCCATACCTGTCGTGTCCAGAAATGAATAAATGTGCGATCACTACCCCCCCCCCCCCCCCCCCCCCCCCCCACACACACACACACACACACATACACACGCGCGCGCGTGCGCGCGCGCTCGCGTGCGCGCGCGCTCGCGATCGCGCACGCAGCCACCACCACAATGTGTTGACTCGCTAAGACGAATGATCCCCTATATATGCATTAGAGTGTATATAATGATACACCGACTTTCTGATTTCTAACAATTTCTCAACCTATCGAACGGACATGAATGCCCCCCCCCCCCCCCCCCCCTTGAGATTTCTAACTGGGTTTGGGCGGTCACTGCCTCCTTTTTCAACCTTTCATGACCCCCCCCCCCCAAGTCTGTTACAAGTGTCGTTAAACCCCAGTAAAAAAAATGAAACAATCATGGCCCTCCACGCGGAATAATTATATTTCCGTCGTTTGAGGGACGAATTAGACGGAAATTATTTTCCACAATTGCTGACAGAAACATCTGATGTTTTACGGTATGAATTATTGTGTTACGCACGGGTAATTTGTTATGACATTGCGGTCAGTTGATTAGGACAGTGTTAGGTTTGTCCATTCTCGCTTTGCAGTTCCACGCGGCCGGTTTCATTTATCATCTCTCTCTACTTTCAATTTGTACCATGTCAGAGAATGAAAGTTTACATGCCAAAATTGACGATTTGTTCAATAAATTTGAATCTACTAGTCGGGAGATACAGGCCACATTCGAAGCACAATTGTCGGAGGTTAAATCCGAGTTTTGGAAAACATCACTTGAAGTTGACAAGATTAAACACGACGCCGATCTCGGTCAGTACCCCTGGAAACGAGAGGGCAACAAGATTCATTTAAATTCAATGCTGAAACTATTGACAATTTGAAACAAATTCGCTGGGGTCTGCAACATCAACGTTACCAGTACGTGGAAGAATTGATTGACACCGAATCCAAGAGATTGAAAGAAAGAAACAAATTAATAAAATTAGCTGACTCTTCAGATGCAGGCTGGGAGACGGTCTGTAGTTACGTTCAGCACGATGTCGCCTCTGATTCAGATGATGATCGTAAAATTCAGCGTGCCGAGAACAAAGCTATTCGTAAAATTAAGCAAAAACGTTCCAAATTTTCACGGAATTCACCGTACAGTGTTACAGGTCAAGGAAGTAATATTCAAGTACCATTCAGTAGAGGATCTTTGGTTTCCCAGGATACCAACTTGCCTTCTGTTCGTTCTACTTGTGTGTCTGATTCCTTTCGTGGTAGACGGAGATTCAAAACAGGATCGTGTTTCATGTGTGGATCCTTCGGGCACTGGCGATCCGAGTGTCCCTTGCTCTTCATTCAATCTACCCAGCAGAGTGCACCAGCTACCGTCAGTAAGCCACCGTCAGCCTAGTGACAAGCCTCCTCGCAGATGCTTTTTATGGTGCTTTCCGTGATGAAATGGATGTGCTTCCGTCACCTCTACGTTCTAAAGTTTGTTTGGTTGAACGTTTATTGGAACATTCTAGAGCTCCTTCTACAGTTCATAAATATCTTCTTGGGTTTCGGAAATATTCAGACTGGGCCTCACAACACGGTGTGACTGATGTGCTTAATTCCTCTCCCCTTACGGTTGCTATTTACTTAGCATCTTTAATTCAACAGTCTGCTTCTGCTTCCTCTGTTGTGATGGGATTTTATAGCATTAGATTTATGTATAACTTTTTGGGCAAATCGAGTCCAACTGAGTGTAAATTAGTCCAGACCGTTTTAGAAGCTTCCAAAAGAAAGTTAGCTAGGCCTACTAGTAAAAACGAGCCTATTACTGTAGATGTGCTCAGAGCTATGGTTCAGCATAAAGTTAACAGTGGTCTTACTTTATATGACCAGCGTATTATTACTATGTCCTTACTAGCTTTTGTTGGTTTTCTGAGATCGTCCGAATTGAGCATGATTTCTAGAAATGATATTGATTTTTGTCTCACTCACGTCAGAATTTTCTTAGAGACGTCTAAAACCGACATCTACCGAGATGGGGCCTGGGTTACTATTGCAGAACAGGCTCTAGTGTATGTCCCGTTTCGCATCTAGAGTCGTATCTGCACATGGCACATATTCCCGCCGACTCCGACGAATATATTTTCCATAATCTTAGCCGAGTACAAGGTGCTTATGTTTTGCGATCCGACATGACACCCCTCTCCTATAGCCGATTGCGAGAACTGTTTATTGAAGCTTTTGCGCCATTTGTGCCAAACGTCAAATATTATGGTTTGCATAGTTTGCGGTCCGGCGGTGCTACCGCGGCTGCCAATATGGGCATTCCAGATAGAATGTTTAAACGCCACGGAAGGTGGCGAAGCGAACACGCCAAAGCTGGTTATGTTAAAGATAGTCCAGACCAGTTAAGGGCCTATATAAGTAATGAAATTTTGTTTATTTTGAAAATTCTCACCTTTGATATTCCTTCAATTCAAATTAAATATAGACAAAATGTACATCAAAATGAAGGTTGGGATATATAGAACACGAAACACATGTGTAATCAACTCGTAGAGGCGACTGTAGGCACCACTGGTTCCTGGAAGTCTGCTGCCGTATTCGCACCAGAACTGATAATTTAATAATATTTCACGAAAACAACTTGTGGCCAAATGTGCTTTACATATCCAAGAACAAAGCTAGGGAATAAAAATTCTTCAAAACACGGCGACAAAGCTGCATTGGGGAAAATTCCAAAGCCTTTGCTTTTGTTTACGTATGAGTATACTTTCGATTTCCGGTCGACGTCATCTGACAGAAAAAGCATGTAAACACAACGCCGTCTAAAATCAAATAATGAAAAAGATCGCCTTCATACAGTATACTGTTATTAGATTGAGATTGCACAGTTGCCATATTCAATGCAAGGTATCATGATACCTGTTGAAATTTCTTAGAATTACGATTTTGTTTTTCGATGGAAATTCGTGGTAACGAGTGATTTGCGCATGTCTGTCGAGCATGGAAACCATCTTCAATAAAAAATGCAGACAGTGTTGTCCTTTTCCAAAATGCAGTCCTATCGCTGTATTCGAAAGTGTTTTGAATGCCTAGCTTTGTTCTTGGATATATGAAGCACATTTGGCCACAAGTTGTTCTGATGAAATATTATTTTATTATCAGTTCTGGTGCGAATACGGTAGCAGACTTCCAGGAACCAGTGGTGCCTACAGTCGACTCTGTGAGTTGATTACTTACGTGTTTCGTGTTCTATACATCCCAACCTTCATTTTGCTGTATAATTTGTGTATATTTAATCTGAATTTAAGGAATATGAGAGGTGAGAATTTCACAATAAACAAAATTCCATTACTTATATAGGCCCTTAATGGCAGTTTCTCTTGCACTCGGATTGTAGCCCGTTCTTTGAGTTTCTTGCCGCACTGCAGAGCCTTACCAATGTTGTGTTCAGATGTTTCTGTCGGGTGTGGGGGTTGTGGAAATTATATTTCCGTCGTTTGAGGGACGAATTAGACGGAAATTGTTTTCCACAATTGCTGACAGAAACATCTGATGTTTTACGGTATGAATTATTGTGTTACGCACGGGTAATTTGTTATGACATTGCGGTCAGTTGATTAGGACAGTGTAAGGTTTGTCCATTCTCGCTTTGCAGTTCCACGCGGCCGGTTTCATTTATCGATTCTTTTCCCGCACATGTATCTTGTTAAGGTCTTGTCTTAGCAAGATATCTATGCGGAGGAAGGATTGTTTTATCACCATGTTTATTAGATATTCTGCGATCCTTCTGCCATTGAGGACGTATTGGCGTTTTGTGCCATTGTTTTTGTGATCATGTTCAGTGCACAGCAGGGATTATTGCATGAGATCGGATGAGGAGCGCTATGAAAATGCATTTGCTAGAACTGTAATCCTGATACTCATTATCCGTAGTCATCCTACGGTTAAGTGTGGTTCTAATTTATAGGCGGTATTGATGATACGCCTTGATGTATTAGAGAGATTTTGTAGGGTTTTTGCATGAGACCCAGAGTATATTTTCGGTATTAACCCTTAAGCCCCCATATAGCCCCAAACCGCCACTTTTATATTGCATTGAAGCAGGTGCTCTCTTGTGTAATCTTTTTTATTACTCTTGTGTGTAGACTGGATTTTCCCTGGCAGTGGTTCTACATCACTGCTGGCTGCCTGTATAGGCAGCCAGCAGTGATGTAGAACCACTGCCAAGACATCAATAACTGTGTAAGCTGAAACAGGCCATAAATACTTTAAAATTAATCTGAGGACTTAAGGGTTAATAAATGCCTCTTGCCGCACTGCTGAGCCTTACCAATGTTGTGTTCAGATGTTTCTGTCGGGTGTGGGGGTTGTGGAATTGTTTCTTCCGGAAGAGGTTTGCAGTTTCTATTTTCCAGGTCTAGTTTATGTAAGAGCTTACCATGTGGGACGGTATCGAAGGCTTTTGAGAAGTCGAGGATGGCCATGTCGACTTGTTTTCCAGCATCGGATGATTTAAGGAGGTCATCAATTGTTAGGACAAGTTGGGTTTCGCATGAGTAGCCAGATCTGAATCCATGGTTCAGTGATGTTAAGATTTTGTTTTCTTCTAGGTGCCCCATGAGATTTTTACAGATGATGTGTTCGAGTAATTTGCAGCAGACTGATGTCAGGGAGACTGGGCGATAGTTTTCGGCTTTGTGCTTATCCCCCTTTTTGTATATGCATGATATATTTGCTTCCAGCCAGTATGTTGGTAGGTCTCCGGTGTCAAGTGACAGTTGGAATATTGCTGCTAATCCCGGTGCTAGTTCTTCGGCACACTCTTTTAACATGCGGTTCGGGATGTTATCCGGACCTGAGGATTTGTTGACGTTCAGGTTTTTCAGTAATTTTTTAACCCCTTTTTCATCAATTTTGATGTCTGGTAGGTTACTGATGTTGGCTTTTAGAGGTTTCGGTTTGATTGGATTGGTGTCTGTTGTAAAAACTGACTTGAATTGTTGTACCAGTATTTCTGCTTTTTCCCTACTTGTACTTACGAGTTGATTGCCATCCTTGAGTGGTGCTACTCCGATGCTGTCTTGTTTTTTTGATTTTATGTATTTCCAGAATGGTTTGCAGTTTCTATTTTCCAGGCCTTCTTTTATTGTTTCGTTTATATAATTCCATTCTGTTTGCTTGAAGAGTTTTTTACATTCTTTTTGGGTCTGTTTATAATTTTGCCAATTTCCAGTTTTCTTAGCCTTGTTGTACTGGCGTTGCTTCCTCTTCAGCATTTTTTTAAGCTGGTAGGTCATCCACGGTAGTTTGTTGTTGGATTTTATCAGTTTGGATGGGATGTTTTTTTCCATGCAATCGTGGATTCCGATTTTGAATGTCTCCCAAAGGTTTTGGACATTTTTGACTTCTCCTAGTTTTTCTGTGACCATTTCCGATAGATGTTGTGCTTCCGATCTGATTGAATCCCAGTTTGCTCTACTATAGGTGTAGCACTTTCTTGGCTGCGTTTTTTGGTAGTGCGGTTTCGTGTCGATATCAGTGACCACCATGGCGTGATCTGAAATTCCTGGAATGTTTGTTGAGTTTTTTTACAAGTGATGGGTTTGTTGTCATGACCAGATCTAGTAAGTTGTTTTCTCTCGTGGCTTCCTCGTGGATTTGCGTGAGGTGGTATTCTACTGCGAGGTCTATCAATGCAGTTTGGGTTTCTCTGTCCGGTGCTTGTGGTTTAGGCTGTGAACTATCCCAGTCAATGTCTGGGCAGTTGAAATCTCCTGCAAGTATTATGTTGTTATTATTCTGTTGAACCAATGCCAAAGATTTTCCGAGTTCCTCGATGTTTTTTGGGTTTCGGTGTGGCATATAGAAGGATCCTATCGCCAGGTCTTTGTTGTTTTGGAGTTTTATTTTCACCCAGTCAATTTCACAGGATGTTACGTATTCAGGATTTTCTGTTGAAGTTATTTCTTTTTTTTACCATGATAAAGACCCCACCGCCATTTGTATTTCTATCGTTTCTGTAGATGTTGTAGCCGTCTGGGAAAATTTCGCAGCTCTTTATTGCGTCTTTTTCTGTTGTTTTTCCAGGCTTCACCCCTTTCAGCCATGACTCGCTGCCACACACTATATCTGGCTTTACATAGTTGACCGTGGTTTTGAACTCTGCAGCTTTTTCTTTAATGCTCCTGCAGTTGACTGTTAGTATTCGCAGGTTTGTTTTCTTGTTCAATTTAAATGGGTCACTTATGTCGCCACATGGTAAGCTCTTACATAAACTAGACCGATATGGAATCAAAGGCGCAACGCATACCTGGCTAACAAATTTCCTAACAAAAAGGAAAATGAAGGTAGTCCTCTCAACAGAAGTAACAGTGGATTCAGGAGTACCACAAGGAACTGTTCTCGGCCCCATCTTATTCATGTGCCACATAAATGACCTACCAGAAGTAACAAGATCCCAAGTAAGATTATTTGCTGACGACTGCTTGCTCTACAGAGAAATAAAAAACTACAACGACCACAGCACTCTCCAGAAAGATCTGGAAAATTTGGAAATTTGGGCAAAAGACTGGGGAATGAAATTTAACGCAAAGAAATGCTACATCCTAAGCATAAAAAAGAAAACTTCAAAATTCTATACACTTGATGGCCATATTCTAGAAGAAGTCCAATCGAATCCATACTTGGGGCTACAAATATCACAAGACCTACAGTGGCAAACCCATATCAGCAACACCACTAAAAAAGCGAGCTCAACACTTGGCTTCCTGAAGAGAAACTTAAAGCACAGCCCTATAGAATGCCGCAAACTAGCCTACATCTCGCTAATAAGATCAACCCTAGAATACGGCTCAATAATCTGGGACCCACATCTAAAACAGGACATAAACAAAATAGAGAAAATACAGAGACAGGCAGTCCGTTACATCACCCAAAACTACAAAACCAGAGAAGAAGGCTACATCAAATCTACAATGGAAGACCTGAAATTAACAGCCCTAGAAGACAGAAGACGACAAAATCGACTGATCTTCTTCTACAAAGTGGTTGAGGGGTCAGTACCAGGACTACCCCCTGACAAATTACTCAAGCCAACAACCAACAAAAGACGCATAAGACCAACAACATACAAGGACTGTGAGACAAAAAATGCCATATTAAACCAAGCTAGAGTAAATCAAAGAACATTCCAAGTCCCATATTGCAAAACAATAATCTACAGAAATTCCTTCTTCCCCAAGACAACAACAGACTGGAACCAGCTGGAAGATAATGTTGTCTCGGCACCAACGCTGGAGCTATTCAAGAAGGCCATCCAAAAGAAACCGTAAGCGTTCTCTTCAACCCGTAGCATTAAAGCCTAAATAGGTTACTGCTATGTATAAATACAGATACAGATACAGTCCACGCCCATAAAATGTCCAGTTTTATACATCGAATTTGTCAATCCATTCGCTAACGGTAAATAAGAATGCAATACACCCGATACACGGCTTCCTAAAGTTTACGGCAAAATACATAGAAATGATCTCAGTGCGCACATGCTTCTCCCACCCTCGGAAAGTGCTGCCCAGTAAATATCGGTTTTATCCAGTGCGCTGCTCAAAAACGTACAGAATACACTTCTGGCAGTGCATCTCCTATAATTTAACTTGGTGGTGGGGGGGGGGGGGGGGGGTTGTTTTGTTTTTTTATGGGGGCGGGGTTATAAGAGGGGAGGGGCGTATTTGCTGTTTATCCACACAATGACGCTTCACTTGGGTGACATGTGTCTCGTTTTGATAATCATTTTTTTTTTTCTTCTGTAATATTTTGGTGGTGCACTGGGTAAAAAGTAGGACCTCTTCGTAAGGAACAATTCCCCAGTGATATTTACTGGGCAGCATATCTTCGTAAGGATAAACTACTCCTATGATTCACCGTGGGTGCCCCGGGACGTGAAGTAGTGCTTACTGCTCGTTCATTGTTGTAAACAAGCTCTGTTTTACTGTTAAAATAAAGGAGCCATTCATCAACGGTTGGGTGGAAGTTCCCTAAAATGGGTATAAACGATTGATTAAACTTGACTTTATCTCCATATCCATGTTGCGGTCACGTTTACCCATTGTGCAGAAATATGTGACCTTAAACACTAATAAATAAATAAATAAATACTCCGGTGATATTTACTGGGCAGCACTTTCCGGGATTGGGGGGGGGGTCAGGGCTGATAAAGCATTACTTAGAGGGTGGGAGACGCATGTGTGCATTGATATTATTTGATGTATCGCTCTTTTTGTGATGAATAATGGCGGGATGGGGAAGACATCCAGGGGCATGTCATGTTGTAGTCATCAATGAACCTCTGTGGTCTATAATGGCGCGATAGGGAAGACTTCCAACGACGTGTGGGAAGACTTCAATGAACCTCAAGTACTGGATTTTATTGAAAAGTGAGTTAACGGTACTCTGAAGGGCAGGAGGTGGGATGGGCAGCATACCTGTCCTGTCGGTTAGGTGAGAATTTGTTAGAACTCAGAACCTGGTGTATCGGAATCTGTCGCACACTGCTGCTGAACAAAAGACAAAAGAACGAAATTTCGAGATAAAAAGTCGAAATTTCGAGATTTTACGCCGAAATTTCGAGATAAAAAGTCGAAATTTCGAGATTTTATGTCGAAACTTCAAGATAAATATTCCAAATTTTGAGATATTAAGTCGAAATTTCGAGATAAAAAGTCGAATTTTCGAGATAGAAAATCGAAATTTCGAGATTTTATGTCGAAATTTCGAGATAAAAGTCAAAATTTCGAGATTTTCTGTCGAAATTTCGAGATGTTAAGTCGAAATTTCGAGATAAAAAGTCGAAATTTCGAGATATAAGTCGAAATTTCGACTTTGTGGGTCTGGAAATTATTTTTTATTTTTTATCTTGTCTGAAAACGTATTTGGGTTACAATTAAATTTTCATAGCTCAAATTGTGTTTTCTGACAAGAAATATTTTTTAGTGTCACGAATAGGTTTTTTGGTGCATCAAGTGTTTTCGAACACAATTTATTTTATCATTTTTTTGTCATGACATTTTTAATTTGCATGAAACGTTCGCCGACTGTAGAATTTATTATAGGAATTCCGATAGAACTGCTGGTACCTATAATTACTCTAATCTTAACGGTACTATAGGTACCAGTACTATATCACTACGACATTTGGCTCTATAAGTACCCGTATTTTTCTAAGGGGTTCATGTATACTATTCAAAGTTTGCTAAGCACCAAGTATATCCAACTACCTGTTTTACGTTTTAGTTGAAATATTGTGATGAAAAGTGTATATATTTTTATTTAATTACTTCTTTAATGATTTAAGTACAGAAATTAAGGTTGTATTTCTGTTTGACATTATTTTTAGCTTTTGAATACGATAACCATGGAGAATGGACGAGGGGTCATAACCTATGTTTTTGAGACAAAAAATGAAAAAATAATGAAAATTAATTGGCGATTTTTTGAGAATAGCATTGGCCGGTTTTCGCCGTTACGTTGGGTAAAGGGTTAAGATTTAATCTGTTTATGGGACAGATTTGTTAGATAAATAAATTATCATGATAATGTGCATATCCTATGATTTGTATCAGATTCTCGGTGGTGTCCAAAAATGGAAAAGCCGGCTCGTTGAGATCCCATTCTGGACACCACCTCGAATCTGATACCAATCACACAGGACATGCACATTATTATGATAATCTGTATATATCACTACGACATTTGGCTCTATAAGTACCTAAGGGGTTCATGTAGTGAGCCTGGTACCTATGCAGTCAGATTTGGGGTTTGCGGAATTGTGAGTTAAATCCTGGTACCCATATCATCAACTTCAACTACTCATGTTCCCTCGTTGGAACAAGCTCAACTAGCTTAATCCCACCAGGAGATACACGCGAGGTTTCAGTAGAAGACAATGGGAAATAATGAAATAATTTATGATAATTTTCATAAATTGTGCTGGCAGGATTTGGATATTTGATTCGAAAGAAGATTAAGAAAAAACCGTAAGAAATGTTCTCGTAATTTGTATTTTCGTTGAAAAATTTTACTGGAAAAATAGATTAAATTTCTCATTAATGAATGTTACTTTTTATCCGAAGTTTGACAGATGCTTTCGTGTCTGTAGTGATTCACCCTATGCATTCTTGCATTTTAAAAACATATGTCTTTCTAAGCCCTGTTGGAACCATTTTATTAAAATGTTTTTGATATTACAAAAAAGTAACTTAATTGTTCAATTTAATTTTATAATGAAGGAAAAGGTGGTGAGAACATGACTGTTTTATTAGTATCTAGATTGTGTTTTTCTACCCCCTGCCTAACGCGTGTTGCAGAGCAATATATCCCTGTTCAATTCAAGAGAACGAAACATGATTTTATTGTGGAAAAGCTTATCATTTTTGTTGCACTTTTGTAAACACAAAAAAGTTTTATCCGACGATTTTCTGAAAAATTGAAACATGGGGGCGTTTTATTTTTGATTAGGGTATCCGCTAAATCATCTATCTTCTGTCCAACATAACATTTTAGATAATACCAGGTGCTCTAATCCTTTGTCGACATTTTCGGTAGCCAGGGTACATCGTATCTGGCACCTTGTCCGGTTCGGGAATCTGGCGTTCCAAGAGTAGGGGTCTGCGAATCACAAATTTCTTTTCGAATCGAATCTCGAATCGAATCGTGTCTCTGATATCGACATCGAATCGAATCCCGAATCGAATCTTAAAAGACAAGTTATTTCATATTGCATCAAACGGAAGTTACGGAACACTGTGATGACCCTTACGCGACGGAGTGAACACCTTAAACACCAATAACTAAATATTCTCTGTAGCACCGTCGCTGAAACAGCTAGGCCTATTGTCCATAGTTTTAGTTTTTGAAGGCCTAACTTGTTACTATTCACGTTCTTAAGAACGTGAATAGTAACAAGTTAAGCCTCCAAAAACCAAAACTATGGATAATGTTCTGGGCCAAATTCACACCTTACCTAACAATTAAACATTGTTAATTACTCAAATACATAGGAATTGAGCCTACATGAATGAATTTTTTAATGACAGTTTTATCCTATTTTTGTTGGAAATGTAACAAATTGAAGTTAGTACGAGAGATTCGAAAAAATCGAATCCTGAGACTGATTCGGGATCGATCTCGAAGCGTACATATGGTATCGATATCGAATCGAATCTCGAATATTCGCAGGACCCTATCCAAGAGAGAACCACTGAACAACGAGGAAGTAACTATCCATTTCCAAAAATTACTACTCCAGTTGGCACAAGTAGGATTAGCATTAGTTCAAGTAATGTGTGCCATCAAAGTGATTGAAAAGGGCACAACGCTAATGTTCAGATTAGGGTTGAATCTACGATCTTCCGATTTGAGTACCAACACGCTAACCAATGGGCCAACGCGATCGAAAGGGGTACCCCTCACGTTGAAATGCACGTCCAATGCAATGTTTCATGAGACGTTGTCAACTTTATTGCTTCCTGTACATGGCCTAAGTTATCAATGAAATGTATATCTATATTAAGAACTTTGTGATAAATTATAAAACATTTCGAGAAAAATGAAATCACCAATTTATGTTCCATATCTTTTGTTCAAAAAATATGTTACGGGTCGAAAATGCTCATTTTTAAAATGTTTTTTGACATATTAAAATGTATCTTCAAGTTACATATACTGTGAAGTTGAAATGCAATGTAAATATTTTGAGTAACTTTTCTTTGTGGACACCCAATTCATAATATCTCTCCTGTGGTCCTAACGGTGCTATTTTTAACATTTCTGATTTTACTTCATTGTTCGTTTATTTTTATTTTACCCAACGCAGACGATATAAAAATTCATTATTTTGAATATCATTTTTTGAAATTTTTTGAAAAATAATATTTTTTCAACTGCTGAATTTGCATATTACGCGGGCGGATACGGCCGATTCGTTGGGTAAAGGGTTAAGTTTACATACATAACAGTAATATAGAATTATCCGTTTGATAAGTGGTGTCAGGGCGAATGTGCGACGCGTGTTGTTGGGGATAATCCGAGTTTCCGTTGTCCATTTTTTTAGCTCACCTACATCTGTAAGATGTGGTGAGCTATTGTGATAACCTCGGGCGTCAGCGTCGGCGTCGGCGTCCGGAGTGTCCAATATTGTAAGAGTTAATGTTAAGGTGAATTTCTCAAGCATCAGTGGGCTCAGGCCTTTGATATTGCATATGTAGGTTCTAGGGGACTATTAGAACAGTATTTAACCCTCAAACTACGACTTTTTTCCAAATTTCAGCTAAAAGTTTCTGCCAAAAGTTGTAAGAATTTGCGTTTAGGTGTTGTAAGAATTTGTGTTAAAGTCAGCTTTTGTGTAGATTGTGCTGGTTTACCTTCTCATTACTGTTGATTTTCATATTTCAATAACAACTATAGGTATTAACCCTACTGTATGCAGAAATTTAACGAAAATTTTCTTTTTTTTCACTCAAAATTTTCATGTTTTTCTCGGACTTAGTAAATTTTAAGTTGTAAAACTTTGTGTTTAAGTGAGTTGTGTTTCTATGTGTCTTTCCAGGTGATTAATATTCTACACTTGGGTTACTGAACTCCATTGCAGTAATATATAACCCTCATTACATGCATATTTGAGGAATTTGAGGCTGATTTTCTGCCAAAACTTGTTGTAAGAATTAGCGTTTAGGTGTTGTAAGAATTTGTGTTAAAGTCAGCTTTGTGCAAATTGTGGTGCTTTAACTTCTCATTACTGTTGATTTTCATATTTCAATAACAACTGTAGGTATTAACCCGACTGTATGCAGAAATTTAACGGAATTTTTTTTTTTTTTCAGTCAAAATTTTCATGTTTTTCTCGGACTTAGTAAATTTTAAGTTCTAAAAGTTTGTGTTAAGGTGAGGTGTTAAGCTGAGTTCTCAAAGGTCAGTGGGCTCAGGCCTTTGATATTGCATATGTAGGTTGTAGGGGACTATCAGAACAGTATTTAACCCTGATACTACAACTTTTTTCCAAATTTCACCTAAAATTTTCTGCCAAAAGTTGTTGTAAGAATTTGCGTTTAGGTGTTGTAAGAATTTGCGTTAAAGTCAGCTTTTGTGCAGCTTGTGCTACTTTAATTTCTCATTACTGTTGATTTTCATATTTCATTAACAACTGTAGGTATTAACCCTACTGTATGCAGAAATTTAATGGAAATTTTCTTTTTTTTCAGTCAAAATTTTCATGTTTTTCTCGGACTTAGTAAATTTTAAGTTGTAAAACTTTGTAAACTTTGTGTTTAGGTGAGTTGTGTTTCTATGTTTGTTTCTAGGCGATTAATATTCTACGCTTGGGTTACTGAACTCCATTGCAGTAATATTTAACCCTCATTACATGCATATTTGAGGAATTTGAGGCTGATTTTCTGCCAAAACTTGTTGTAAGAATTAGCGTTTTGGTGTTGTAAGTATTTGTGTTAAAGTCAGCTTTTGTGCAGATTGTGGTGTCTTCATCTCTCATTACTGTTTATTTTCTCATTTCAATAACAACTGTAGGTATTAACCCTACTGTATGCAGACATTTAACTGATTTCTTTTCTTTTTTTCAGTCACAATGTTCACGTTTTTGTCTGACTTACTCAATTTTAAGTTCTAAAAGTTTGTGTTAAGGTGAGGGGGATTTTTGGGACTTATATTCACTTTCTTTAAAAAAAAAATTTTTTACTTTTTTTTTTTTAATACTTTCTCATACTTGTTACTAGTAACATTAAGGCTTATTTTAGTTGTTGATGTGATGTATTTTTGTTGGGACTTATAGTCACTTTCTTGAATGAATGTTTTTCCGCAACTCCTCTTTAACATGAATGTACTTACAATTTCAGTGATTTATGAAAGCCTTGAATGGATGTTTTTCCGCAACTCCTCTTTAACCAATGAATGTACTTACAATTTCAGTGATTTATGAAAGCCTTTCCTAATTCTTATTTATGATTTAATATCTGGCCTCACGATTCATATTCTTAATCATAAACATTTCTAAAAGAAAAAAATGCTTTTATATCCAATGATTTTATGTTGAATTGATATATAATACGTGCAGAAATATAGACTTTCCAAAGCCATCACATAAACCACATTAATCATTTGATGCCTAGTTAATGATTTATATTAACTAAATATTATGCATGTTACATTGGAACGACATTATCAAGCGCGAATGTAGGTGAGCGTTGGGATGTAACATCCCTCTTGTTGTGTGTGCCATCACCTTGGTTTCTATGGGACTAACGGCCTACAAGGGTTTGAGAGAATATTATGAGGGTATGTTCGATCCAATGGTAGCGCTTCAAATTACTGCAACGATCCGACAATGATTCGAATAACCTGAAACAACAAACCACCGAATTACGCTAAGAGACGGGGGAAAACCTACTCGAGACGGGGGACTGCTCGAACGACTTGAAGACTTATCTGAGTTTTGGCAATCGCCACAAAACTGGTTTGGTGACTAGTTGGGCAATTGGGAGGGGGTGGGGGGCTTGTGTGGACTGTTGATGACTAGCGGGAACTACTATGGACTTGTGTGAATTAGATCTTCCTGTACCAATGTGAAAAGGTGGTTTGTTGACCAGTGGAGAACAGTACCCGAGTAATTGTTATGAGTAGAGCATAGTGTCAGGAACACTGAAACAACAATTGATGATAATTATATATCTGTCAGCTTTCTCAATCCCCGTTTCGTTTATAACCGCTTCGTTTCTACTCCGTCGAGCTGTTACTTTCGTGCTCAGTGGCATTACTTAACGGAGCTTTAACGTCACGACCATCATCAGTACTGTGTCAAACTACTACCATCAGTCTTATCGGGGGCGGCGGAACGATTTTCAAAGTGTGTGGGGGGTGGGGGTGGGGGTGGGGGGGGTGCTGGATCTGGCGATTGGTAGTCGTCGTACGAAAATCTTAAATTCCAGGATCCCAAAACCCCAGTTTCCATGCATCTGAGCGGATATTTTGAGATTTTTCTGGAGATGTATTTGAAAGATTTCACACTTTTAGAGCCGTTAAAAACGTCGGTGAAGCATACAGGTGAGGTCTATTTATCAGCTTTGGTCGTGACGACCAAAGCTGATAAATAGACATCACCTGTATGCTTTACCAGACGTTAACAGCAGTTATACTATCTGTGGATTATCTTGACTGGGGGTGGTTTTGGTACCTGTATGTCTGTAAGATTGCGATCTATTTCAGTTAACCGACTATTTAACAGACTGTATACATTTTAGCGTTTGTTGCCATTTACTGCAAAAAATGATCCGAAATCCATCGAAACTGATCAGTACGAGAGAAACATAGGTGGAGAAATTATGGGGGAGGCTCTGGATCCGTCCCTTGTTTCACGAGTCATTGCTTGTGTTAAAATATGTACATACAACAAAACAAAAAAAGTGAAGGGGCTGAAGCCCCCCAGCCCCCTCCCCCCCCACCCCCACCCCCACCCGGTTCCGCCGAACCTGCTTATGATCGCCTTCCACTACTAAGGACTCGTATTACTGGTCTATTATTAATACTCCTGGAATATTGGTACGTCTACAATTTGTACGATAGATACCCGCTATCCGTTCTTTGGCTTGCTTCCGCTGCTAACAGTCGAATACAAACTGTCCAGAGAGTTGTCTCAAATAATTCTCCAAGGAACGCCATTTACTTCACATTAATTAAAAGACACAAATTCCGGATTCCACTATGGATATATCGTTCCTATTTTCGAATGAGCTGCTTTACAGTGTTTACACGCCACAGGTATCACGCGCGTACATATTATGGGTCCTGTTCCACTCTATGTGTAACCCATTTTCGAAATCCTTTCATGGATCTAGCTCACCTCCAGCACCCAAATATTGACATATGTGTTTATATGCTGCTTGGTTGTGTCACAATCTTTGCACGTCCAGGGGCGTCATGCTAGGGAAATATCTGGGGGTGGGGGTTGGGCGGATCGGTAACACCATCTAAGCGAAGCGCCACCATCGGTTGGCGCGTAGCGTGCCCCAAAATTTTGGCAAAAAATGCCTCCCAGATTGCCTGAAATGGCACTTCCCAAGCCTTCACTGAAAATATTTGGGGGCGGGGGGGGGGGGGGGGGGGCTGTGCAACGTTGGCATGGCGCCACGCGCTTACCTATCGGCGTCGATCACAAATCCCACGTTACGGAGAATTCATATTTGGCACGGCATCATTGACATGGCTTCCCATCGGCGACCCCATTTTGTCATATGTGCTTTTCTGCCGCATGTACCCCATCACATGGAAGTCAAGCTCTCATACAGCCATTGATCAGTGATACGTTCCGTAATACCATTATGCAGGATTTGGGTGGAAAGGCCGGGCTTTCCTGCGGCACACCTTTGTCTTATGCCCTGCCTTTTGTGTGACAATGTCTACACATGACATGTACCATAAGCAAACATATTCCTAATAATCCAGCATTCCTGGAACCCATCTACTGTACCCCATTCACAGTTACCTACCGCCTACCTATCCCCACATAAATATACGTTCGCTTACCTTTCACTGATACAGATATTGCCCCTGAATTTGAATGAATCCTATAAGAGCTGGTTCACAGTCACATGCATTTCCAAAAAAAAAAATCGTACAGTTTCGGCCCAGATGAAACTATCTGTATCTGAATCTGTAAAGTACGTCCGAGTCGCCAATTTTGACTTTAACTCTTTACCTGTGAAAAGCAGACGACACTTGCAAACAAAATTCTAGAATAACTAATTTTTTGACTCAAAAACATAGGTTATGACCCCTCATTGGAACGAGCTCGACGAGCTCGTTCCAAAGAAGGGTCATAACCTAAGTTTTTGAGACAAAAAAATGAAAATATAATGAAAATTAATTGGTGATTTTTGAGAACAGTGCTGGCCGGTTTTGGCCGTTACGTTGGGTAAAGGGTTAACAGGACAGGTGTGGGAGTGCGCAGCTTAAAGGATGTCCTCTTTTGTTAAGCACGGCTTAAAGACCTCAATGTCGGCTTGGTTTGCAGTGCTGTTCTTTAGATGGTTCAAGTCAATGGTAGTTCCTGGGAAGAACGACTGTCCGTATTGTTCTGGCTGTGGGTGTGTTATGTTAAATGCCCTTGTATTATTGATTTGTGACTTTTCTACGACGTTTGTCCAGTCAAAGCCAGTGGATGTTTGATACGCCACTTGGGCGGGTTTTGGTGGGGGTATTAGTCAGGCGGTATAGCTGGGATTGACCCTTCTACCAGTTTGTAGAATATGCTCAGGCGTTGGTGTTTTCTGCGGATCTCCAGTGGCATTAAGTCCAGTTTTCAGAGTGTGTCAGTTACACAGCCTTCTTCTTTGGATTTATAATTTCCGATGATGAATCTGGCTGCCCTCCTTTGTATTTTTTCAAGTTTCGTGATGTCGGTTTTACTGTGTGGATCCCAAACCGATACGCTATGACTTTAATTCCTGTCCGCCGTATGTGCACTACTGTCAAACAATCTAATATGTAATATTTTAAAACATTTTGTTGTTAGACTTTATACATAATCCTTCATTACCAATATCCGAGACACGTTGAGTACATGTACAGTACGTGGAGAGTGGATTGTAACTAAATCACCCGCGGAGTGGAGTTATCACCCAAGCTATAACATTTAAATTCTGTACATATCGACAAAAAACACAAGCAATGTTTCAGCCAATGGACCTCCGGGTTTAACCCGGAGGTCCATTGGCTGAAACTTTGCTTGTGCTGGTTATGCTTTGCAATAAATTTGCAATTATTGCTTGGGTGGAATCTCCACTCTGCGGGTGATTTAGTGATAATACACTCTCCACGTACTGTATATACACCTTTGCCTGATATCCGTAGTCTCCATAATGTTCCCGATTGACAAAATATTATTCCAAGTACATCAGCCAGGCATGACTTCTCCGAAGGCATGCATTCATGCGTTCTCTGAAGGCATTCCAAAGCCATGCGTTGATAAATTGCCAAATCGCGGTCTCAGTTGTGAAAAGGCTGAGAAAACCGCGCTATTTATTTCATTCACGTCTTCAGAGTCGTCGCGAAGTTCACCCACTTGGAAGGGTGTGAACCCATTTTTTCCTGGCTGTCGTGACTCACATCCCAACGGATAAAATATTATTCCTAGTGAGGCATGAGATGCCCCACCCCATTTTGTACATTTTATAAAGTTTTCGTCCACCCTTTAAGCTCGGGGGGGGGGGGGGGTATCTTCCGTGTCAGTTCAATGTCAACAATTGGAAGAGTCTATATTCATTATTTGGGGTAGATCAATCAATATTTTCAACGTGCAGTCTCTACCCCACACATTCACTGAACAGCCATTCTATTTAACCTCCTTCACTCTGATGTCAAAATACCAAAATTTCAGGAAGCTGTTTGTTCCCATAATGCATCTAGAAATTTAACCAATTCAATCTCGTTTGACAGAGCTCAATGAGCTCTGTCAAACGAGATTGAATTGGTTAAATTTCTAGTTGCATTATGGGAAATTTTTTTCTGCCTGAAATTTAGATATTTTGACATCAGTGTGTCTTGGGGTTAATGACGACATGACGACCGCTCTGTTTCAATGGGTTGATAATCGTAAACAACTGACACTCATAACGGATATAATATTGATAAAACTACATTATCCAAGGCATGCTTTCTTCAAAGACATGAGATGCCCCTCCCCAGTTCTAGGACACAAGTCACCTTATGAAGTTGCAAAAACAAGTGTAATTCATCACGTCTTTAAGGACCATTTCAGAATCTTTGACAAGAATCAAATAGACATTTTGTGAGAATCTCAAAGCCGATTCTCACTGTTTTCTCTGCTCGAATCATTGGTGAGAATCGATTTTGATTCTCCCATGAATTTTAAGAGCCGAAGCCCCCCCCCCCCACCCCCCCCCCCCTACCCACCCACCACCACCACCATCCACACTCACCAAAACATTAAAAAATTCGCGTAGTTGTGTTCAACTTTTATATTTACTGTCATCCTATCCTGTGTATCGAAGCAAGGTTATAACTTATAAACGCAGTTACAAAACAATGATTACAGGTGAGTTGACTTGTTATTGGCAAAAAAAGGGTGGAATATGGGAAGGGGAGAATAAAAAGAAGATTTACATGTAAAAAACTGCTTTTTCCTAATATCCACACTGAAAACTGCAATAAAACAACATATCGTCAGTTTTCTTGGATGGGGCAGTGATTTTACAAGAAAATAGAGTTATCCTTCAAATCTCCCGAAATAGAACAAAACTTCAACCGTCATTTTTTTGTGCCTCACGACAGCCACAAGCAAGCCTTAACATTTGTCCCCATTCGCGAGAATCGGTTTTGATTTCCGCAAACACTTGATGCAATACTCATTTTTTAGAATTTGAGAGTACTGTTATTCCCCGTGAATACAAACAGCATATATTCCATAGTTAAAACAAACCCCACATTCCTTTATTTTCTAGAGTTTAACCCTTTACCCAACACAGACGATAACAAAATTTATTATTTTAAATATCATTTATTCATTTTTTTCAAAAAATTTCAACAAAACCATATCATGTGACCCCTCGTTGGAACGAGCTCGACGAGCTCGTTCCAACGAGGGGGTCACATGATATGGTGTTGTTGAAATTTTTTGAAAACTAATATTTTTTCAACTGCTGAATTTGCATATTACGCGGGCGGATGCGGGCGATTCGTTGGGTAAAGGGTTAACCCTTTAACCAATGTAACGACCAAAATCGTCCAGCGCCTCTCACAAAAAATCGCCAATCATTTTCTTTTTTTTCTCATTTTTGTCTCAAAGACACAGGTTATGACTCTTCGTTGGAAGAGCCAGTTGAGCTCGTTCCAATGAGTGGTCATAACCTATGTTTTTGAGACAAAAATGAAAACAAATTAGTTATTCAAGAATTTGTTTTGCAGGTGTCGTCTGCTTTTCATGTTAGGTAAAGGATCAACACTAAGGTTCCGCTATACAGTTTTCCAGGCATATCCAAAAATTAAATGCCATACATTCTCTTCAAATGCAAATATTCTGTAACTTAGTTATCTAACCCATAACTTTTATTACATTTCCCGAATCCACAAAAACATATAACACTATCTGACTAAGTAGAAATAAACAATCTTAAAGTGGGTGGACTAATTTATTGTCAAAGGCAAGACATAAACCTGCAAAATTGCATGAAAAAAAATGCCGAAACCAGTCATTTTCAGGCACCAACCAGCCTCGAAAGCAGACTTTTTCCACCAACCCCACCTACCTACCCCTGGAGCATAACATCCCCTGTTTCTAAAATGCAAAAAAAAGTTATATGTTTCGGTTTCATTTTTTAGTTACATGTCTGGTAACAAACCTGTGTAAAAATTGCATTTTAAAAAAATAGCCAATTTTTCGAAGCCACTGTTTCCCATAATTCATCTGGTAATTTACCCCTATGTATCAGACTCCAACTTTGGGACCAAAACTTCAAATTCTCTTGTCCAACAAAAAGTCTAATGCAATCATATATCTGATACTAAAAATATATCTCTATTTTGCATGACCTTAGTTTTAACATATGCCCCGTGTTTTAAATTTCACCTCTGAGCAATAGTGCGAAACTGTAGAGCGGAACCTAAAGAGCCTATTTCCAATTTTGTTTCTTGTCTAAAATGTACACGTAGAACACATGTTATAGCATAAATGTTCAGGCTTTTGGTGATCTTGCTGATGGAAGTTACTATATACTGGCAGTATTTTCTAGTTAAGTGTTGGCGCCATAGACTGCCTGGACTTCACTAGACACCACAACAAAGCTTATTCAATGTGTTACGTAACTTACCTGAAAACGAGCCAGAAAAAATAAGTAAAATTATCCAAACATTTAAGGTCACTTGTGTAGAATCTCTCACAATCTCTAGCAAGAATCAATTTTGACTCCCAGTGTTTCCTTGCGAGAATCGTTTGCGAGAATCAATTCTGATTTTCATAAGAATTTTAGGCCCTGGGAAGAAATTGATATCTGGCACGATACGTCCTTATAGGAATTACAATCAATCGGGTGAAAAAAATCATGATCACGTTTATAATGTATCCCCTTATTTGGATCCCTCATTATACCCCCGATTTTTAAAAAGAAGTGGAATATTACATCTATCGGACTGCCCAGCATAACGTACGTCTGTATGAATCGATAACTTACAGTACGTGGATAGTGTATTATCACTAAATCACCCACAGGGTGGAGATTCCACCCAAGCAATAATTGCCAGTTTGTTGCAAAGCATAACCAGCACAAGCAAAGTTTCATGCAATGGACCTCCGGGTTAAACCCGGAGGTCCATTGGCTGAAGCATTGCTAGTGTTTTTGTCGATATGTACAAAATTTTAAAGTTATAGCTTGGGTGATAACCCAACTCCGCGGGTGATTTAGTTACAATCCACTCTTCACGAACTGTAGCTGACAGTAGTCAGATTTTAAAGAGTCCTTAATTGAATGTCCAGCGTGGAATGCCTTTTCACACACATATCACATCATGCAGTCAACACATGCCAGTCGTGAGTTATGCCCCTTTGTTCTATTGAGAACTATGCATTTTTCTTTGAACGATTCCGTAACTCAACTGATAGAAGCCAGACATTAAGGAAATCTTACATAGAGGACCGGCAGGTACATATCTTGTTTTGCGGTCCGGGCATTTCACTCATGAGTTATGCAATTTTTTCCATTGAGAAATGTACATTTATTTTCATCGCGCGAGTCTGTTAACGTAAATCAGCTTATAGTAGTCAGATCTTTAAAAAATCTTACATGGATATCTATCATGACATGCCCGTTTGGACACATTATAAGTTATCTCCGCCAGCATGTATGGTATATGGAGATTTAATACCTGGATGTAGGTTTTTGAACACCGAGACATTCAAGTATTAAATCTCCATATACCATACATGTTTGGGGTGATAACGTTTTTGTCCCGTTTGAAACACAATACAAACATAGTGGAAATGAATTTGTGGACACATTTCTCAGCTCCACAAGCACTTAGACCAAATTCGTGATAATTATTTAGTTTTTATAGTCGCAGGTGACAACAGGCAGAGTTACAGCCCTTGAGTCTTTAAGGAAACGAGTAAACAGTATTTTGTTGACATATCGTCCCCTGAATTCCACTGGCACATAGAACACATTGGTACTCAGGGGACGAATTATTTGCTCAAATGTTATTTTTATGATTGAATTTTCGGAAATCTGATGATATTTTGTGACTATTTTCGGGGTTTTTAGTTCGAGTTTTATAATGAGGCGAGCGGAAGCGAAAAGCTTTCATTGAAACCATATACCCCCGATGTTTCGCGTGCACTTATACCCTGGATGTTGCACGCTCTCATATACCTTGGACGTTGGGCGCACCCTTTGTCATGGCTATTTGTCCAAGGCATTCTGACCAATGAAAAGACAGGATTTATTGGGATATAGGGACAAATTAAGTTATTCTACTCACGTGTTATGCGCTCTTTGGCTCGCTTGAGCGACGCTCAGGGGAAGCTTTGTTACAACTGATAATGTTACAACTCCGAATAATGTTACACCAACGCAATATTTTACAAAAAATGTAAACAACCGATATTGTTATAAACTCTGCATAATGTTATAACTTTTTCTAAAGCATAATGTTATAAAAATCAACGGATAATGGATAATGTTCCAATTTGTTTCAACTCTGATTACCAATGTTAATGTTAAACAGATTAACCGATAATGTTATAACTTTAAATAAACTCGTATCGTGGGTAATTTATAGTGTTAAGGCATCAATATCAAGAGACCATGATGCGTTATTTTGTTGGTTTATGTAGAACTAAAGATAATAGTACACATTGTATTGAACTTGGCTATGTGTGGATAGAATGTGTGTTTTGGTAACAGACAGCCTTGGTATTGTCGGACTAGTATCTAGAGAGATAGAGGGGGGTGGCAGGGGATTCATGGGAACGAGGCAGATGGAGTAAAATGTCATGATTATGGACGCACCTTTACCGCTCGTACGATGCCGAATGGTAGTCTGGCTCGCAGAAAAAGTACATGTAGGTTCGAAACTGGATAGCAGATAGTGTACATCACATAAAGAGTGATTTTCCGTGAGAACACCTGCCGAGTGGAAATCTATGTGACTATGAATTCATCAATTCTGAAACATTATTGTAGAAGGGTGGATTATTGGGTCTTTCCGACACTTTCAACGCCTCAGATCATATTGTGTCGATGGCAGTTTTATGGGATCACCCCCATCAACCCGAGCGACAATTTTTACGTTTCACTAAACCAATAATTCAAACGAAATAAAGACAAGATAACAAACAAGAGAAAATACAGAAAAGTTATGGGATGCTGGCGTTGTATGTGAGGGGTATGGAAGGCTGATTGTGGCGGGTGGAAGAGCTTGTTGGAAGAGTATGACAGGGATGGTGGAAGATGGCAAAGGGTTTCGAAGAGTGAGGGTAGGAGATGTTGGTGGTATAAATACATGGAAATGCGAGCTAAAAGGGGAGGGAGAGGCGGTATGTATAAACATACACAAATACACCCTCCCCCTCTCCTCATAATCGTGATTCCACCACCTCCAAAAAATGTAATCTCAGATCCACCACCTCCTCCACCTTTTCACCACCTCCACAACCTTCGCAACTCTTTCATATCATCCAGTACTACACAACCTGTTCCTAATCCTTCCTCCTTCCCCATCCCCACTCCCCCCTCTCCTCATAATCTTTGCTCAGAGTGACTCCACCACCTCCTAAACGTGTAGTCTCAAATCCACCTCCGCCTCCACCTTTTCACCCCTCCATAACCTTCACTGCACTATTATACCATCCAGTACTACACTCTATAGCATTTCCCGACGGCAGTCTCTCCACAATAATCTCTATATCTCAATCCCTGTCTCCTCCCCATACTAATCCCTACCCTTCCACTTTCATTCTCCTAATCCCTACTCCTCTTCCTCCTCACCCTTCCTCTGCCCCTCCTCGTAATCCCTGCTCTAAATGACTCCACCACCTCCACAACCTGTACTCTCACCTCCATCACCTCCACCATGACTACCACCTCCAACTACATCTCTTTTCTGTTCAAGTTTCACTTTTAGAAAAAAATTTATAATAGGATATTGCTATAAAGAGAGAAATATGCGAGAATGAGGATTTAGTCACTCAAAATAGGCAAACATTGAGTTTATTTGACCCTCCAAAAGGAGTCAGATGGATACGATATGCTACTTTTTTGGTAGAGAAGACTACTCGTGTCGGTAAACATACTCTCCGGATAACATAGCGTCCCCTTCCCCTCCCATCATGGTTTAAGTGGAGAGAAATCTCGCGAGATTCTGATCCGACTCAAAAATTCTCCCAAATTGGTTATTCCCGTAACTTGACATCCTTGAAGCACGTGCGTGTGTATCACAATGGTGATGCTGTCATGAGATGGAGGGTTATTATGGCTATATATATATATATATATATATATATATATGTCAATGTGATTAGAACTCTCAAAATAAGTCCCGCTGGCGAGGTCTCCAACTGAGGTCGCCGTAACCGAACAAGAAACCCATCTCATATACAATACACGTGTTTCAAATTGTAACTGGCAGCTACGTGACTTCAAGTCGCAGTTCACCTGAAAAAGTGCTGACCGGGCTGAGTATACGTAAAGTTTTTACATTATCGGTTAATTTGTTTAACACTATCCGTTAAAATTGTAACATTATGCGTTGATTTTTATAGCATCATGTGTTAGAAAAAGTTATAACATTATGCGGAGTTTGGTGCGTTGATGTAAAATTATGAGCAACAAGCTTCACTGATCACTTTCCGCTCATCGCTAGACCTGCGTGAACATTACACTTTCGACTTCTCCTAAAGAATTACTGAACTGAACCAAAATAAGTATTAATGTTGCACATTATATAGAGAGTAAAACGTTTGACTGGACTGGTTACGTGAAATAATTCATGAGAGGTGAGGGACGTTGTACAAAAGCGAGTGCGCGAATGCGCACGAGTGTTTTACAATATTGTCCCTCGCCTCGAATGAATTATTTCACGTTGCCAATCCAGTCAAGCGATTACTCTGTTTATTACTTTTCATTATCAACGATAATTATATTATTTAACCCTTTACCTAACGTAACGGCCAAAACCGGCCAGCACTATTCTCAAAAATCGCCAATTAATTTTCATTATTTTTTCATTTTTTTTTCTCTAAAACATAGGTTATGACCCTCATTGGAACGAGCTCGAATTGCAGTGAGGGATCATAACCGATGTTTTTGAGACAAAAAATTAAAATAATAGTTATTCAAGAATTTCTTTTGCAAGTGTCGTCTGCTTTTCATGTTAGGTAAAGGGTTAAAAAAACAACAACAAAAAAACAATGAAGTCCCCATTACATCCACGGCAAAGCATCTTCTTTTGTGCGTACGGATACATGACCCAATTGTTGATTGCATAATTCACTTGTTAAGTTATCGTTTATAAACAAACCCGGATATCCCAGTAAATCACACTTTGGAAAGTAATAAATGTCAATTAACGTTTTTTCAAATGAAGTTACCAGGCCCGCAGTTGGCACCATAAGGAGATAAGTCTGCTAGTAACACAGAAATTATCTAAAAAATTAAAAATACTCTCTCCAGAATCAACGGTAAGAAATTTTTCATATTTGGTACACAGCATCCTTGGGAAGGGTGTCATATTCAAGTTTGTTCAAGTCATGGCCATGTGTATATATTTAAGCTCCCTACATGTATGGGGACCCGAATTTTGCTTTAGCCCCTGTCACATTTGCGATTTTTGACACGATTTTTTTTAGGTGTGAAAATCGTGGGTTATTGTGGATATTCGTACTGAGATCAGTACTGCTTTATAATCATTCACGTGTATTCTTGGTTGATAGACATACGCGTACGAGTTTTAAATTGTTTAACCCTTTACCTAACGTAACGGCCAAAACCGGCCAGCGCTATTCTCAAAAATCGCCAATTAATTTTCATTATTTTTTTCATTTTTTGTCTCAAAAACATAGGTTATGACCCCTCGTTGGAACGAGCTCGTCGAGCTCGTTCCAACGAGGGGTCATAACCTATGTTTTTGAGACAAAAAATGAAAAAAATTAGTTATTCAAGAATTTTTTTTGCAAGTACCGTCTGCTTTTCATGTTAGGTAAAGGGTTAAAACTTTCGTACTCCACCGTGCGATTTTTCAATTCCGTACTGCGTCGTACGGCTATCGCACTAGACCCGTACTAAACCACATGGGGCATTCTTGAGTGTTCGTGAGAGTTCGTGCGCACTTGATTAGTACGGTTGCATCAAGATTCACTAAAAACTGGGAAGATCTATTACGATCTACTACAACGGCACTACAGGTTTTGTACGACTCCGACAAGACTCCGTGTGACTTTATCAAGATTATAGTACGACGTACCAAGATTTATCACGATACAAGTAAGAACTGGTACAGCCACACAAGGAATCTCTACGAAGTGTCAAGATTTTGGACGATTTGGATACGATTCCTGTAAGATCCAATAGGATACAGCAGGAAATTCGAAAAACTCACATGTTTTCGCCACGATTCCCGACAAAAAGGGAATAAATCCCGACAATCAGCGGCTTTGAAATCACTCTGTTCTGACTGTCGAGGAGTCGTGATGCAATTCTTGCTTGGTCTTATGTCATCTTTCTATACACCTGGAACTTAATTAAGCACCCTTTGAAATGTTTCATGTCAATGAAGTTGATGTTGCTGATTATTATGTTTAAATGATTGCTATGTCTTGCAGTACATTTCATCTAGTGATACATGATGTTTCTGGTTGATAGCGTACCCCAAACACATCCCCTCGTCCACGTGAAGCATGCATGCCACGAACGTCACAAAACAGTATCATCCACATGCAATATCTGGGTATAAAACAAGAAAACTTGTCACTTCTTTTATCAGTAAATATTGACATGGCAAGGAGGAGACCATCAGATGAACAAAGATGACAAATCGTTGGCATGCATGCAACAGGCATGTCACTAAAAGCTACTGGAAGGCAACTTGGCTGTAGCCATTCTGCCATCAGCAGACTTGTCCGAAAACATCAACAAACCAACGATGTTAATGATCGACCAAGGCCTGAACAACCCCAAAATGCATCTTCTTGGAAAGATCAAAGTCGGGCACGCCTCGTTAGGCGTGAACCCTTCGCTTCAAGTGGGGTTTTGAAACACCTTTTGATCCCAAACAAGCGTTTGGGCAACAGAACTGTCCGAAACCGTCTCAAAGGACTGGGTATGAGGTACAGAGGGGTCATAAAGCGTCCAGCTCTGTCCGATCAGCATCAAAGACAAGGTTTGGAGTGGTGTATGGCACGACAACAATGGAATCTCAGGACATGGAGGAGAGTTCATTGATCAGACGAGAGTAGGTTCCTGCTTATTCACGTCACATATGGTCGCATTAGAGTGTGGAGGCATAGAAATTCTGCTTACGTGCCCAGGAACATCAGGCCTACTTTCCTTATGGTGGGGATCATTAATGGTGATCTGGGGATGCCTCTCCCACGATTTTAAACTTGATATGGTGACTGTACGTGGGAATCTCAGTGGTAATCAGTACATCCGGGACATTCTCAATCCGGTTGTCGTGTCTCATTTTGACAACCATCCGTTGGCTACTCGCCTGTACTCATGGACCACAACGCAAGGCCACATCGTCCCCATGCTGTGAGAGCATCCCACCAGGACAACGCTATTACAGCACTTCCCTGACCTGCAAGAGCCCCGATTTGAATCCCTTAGAACACATCTGAGACTTTCTTGGACATCGTGTTCAAGCAAGGGCTCTTCCTATACATATTTTGGCCGATTTAGAAGCTGCATTGCATGAGGAGTGGCAGCAGTTGCCTCTGGATGGTATCGGAAGGCTCACTGGTAGCATTAGGAGGAGGGTTCAGACTGTCATTCGGGCACGTGGTGGATACACTCGCTACTGAAGTTAGACACCACCATTGTGTTCAGGAGATCACAAGTAACATTTTTTGTTAGTAACTGCCGGCATTGTTTCATCATGGACTGTTTCAACACCATACTTGTCGACAGAACCTTTTTCCATCAAAAACAATTAGTGACAGACATGTGTAATTAGCGCCATTAAAATACTATATATTTTCATCTTTGTGTTGTCTTTCATTTGTCAATAAACCATTCTTTCCGCAATCACTTTTGGCAATATTAACACCACAGCGAAAAAAGGCAGGGGTCCTTAATTAAGTTCCAGGTGTATAGTTCGTACCGGTGTCATGAAAGCACAGTTTAAGGTCGTATCGATCGTATTGAATCGGCTTGAAAAATCTTAGTAGATGCTTACTACAGTCGTGATGGACCGTACAAAACCGTATGAAGGTTGTGTAATGTCGTGAGATAAGCCGATTAAAGTTGATTTTTGTAAAAATCGCGATCGTTCGTGAAAATCTAAAATTATGGCTATTCTTGGACATTCGTACAGAAAATCGCAAAGATGTGACAGGGGCTTTAATATGAGAAACATTCTTTCAACCCTTTACCTAACACGAAAAGCAGACGATACTTGCAAAAAAATTCTTGAATAACTCATGTTTTTCATTTTTTGTCTCAAAAACATAGGTTATGACCCCTCATTGGAACGAGCTCGACGAGCTCATTCCAACGAGTGGTCATAACCTATGTTTTTGAGACAAAAAATGAAAAAATAATGAAAATTAATTGTGAATACCGCTAGCCGGTTTTGGCCGTTACTTTGGTTAAAGGGTTAAATTATTCATTTACAGGTCCACCAGTTAGAATCTTTTGATATTTGGTATACGGCGAACTTATGAGGGTGAGATTCAAGTTTGTTCAAATCAAGCTCTTGAGTTTATTTAAGCTGAAATTTCAACTTGGTACAATATCACGAATATTGTTTAAAAATCTTCTTCTTAGGAACCGCCAGCCGGAATCTTTTGATATTTTGTATCTTGCATCCTTAAGGGGTCAAATTCAAGATTCCTAAAATTCGCTCTCTAAGTGCAATATGGGGAATAATCTTCAATAATCTTTTTCTTCAGACCCATCAGTCAGAATGTTCTGACATGCGGTATGCACCAACTTTAGGGAGATCAGATGCGCGTTGTTCAAATCAAGAGACTGAGTTTATATTTTGGGCTCCATACAGAAGCCCAAATTTTAACTTAGTGCAATATGAGAAAAATTCTTTAAAATTCCTCTTCCGATTCATCAGTCAGAATCTTTTAATAATTGGTGTACAACATCTTTTGGATGGCTGACTCAAGTTTGTTCAAATCAAGTCGCTGTATTCATATGTGGGCGCACTATGGGAGTCCAGTTTTAACTTAGTACAATATGAGGAACAGTCATCAAAGATTTTATTTTGATACATCAGGCAACATCCTTTGATATTTGGTATATATCATTACTCTGACTCCTATATTAAAGTTGGGGAGGGGGCGCGGTGGCTCAGTAGGTAGAGGTGCGGGCTGCAAGCCGAGAGGTCCTCGGTTCGAATCCTACCTGCGGCAACCGCGTTGTGTCCTTGGGCAAGACACTTCACCCCCATTGTCCACGTGGGGGTACGGTGGCGCTGTGTACCAAGGCGCACTGCACGTCGATGGTGCACTTGTCTTCAACCAATGCTAACCCTGCTTGTGCGGAGTTAGTATGTTGGGGAGCTGACAGTTGCTCGCCGTTGCTCAGTGGTTCTCTCCGGGTACTCCGGCTTCCTCCACCCGTAAAACTGTCATGGTCATGATTAGCCATTGTGCAGAAATATGTGACCTTCAAAACACCAATACATAAATATTAAAGTTGGTTCAAAACATTACGGCTGATTTATTTGGAGATCAGGTGAGGTAGGTGAGCACTAAAGGGTTTTGAAGTTTGACATAGAACCCAATGGAGAATTTTCTATATATTTGATCAAATGAATTTTGCACCTGAGTGTTGGGGCTGACTGTTGCTAAATTTAGTAATTTAATGGGTGGATAAGATTAGCCTTTGGTTTAGCTTTTCATCACTAATTCTATGGCTTGTGTTAAGATATACTAATATATCACTTATTACATATGCAGCGATGTGTCAAGATGCTCTTCTGTGTGTGATGGGGTATGTAGGAGTATATTTATTTTTTATATTTTTTTTATTTATTGGTGTTTAAGGTCGCGTATTTCTGCACAATAGCTCATCGTGACCACATCATGGATATGGAGTCAAGTCCAGACAGTCGTCTGTACCCATGTTGCCCAAGACTTCCACCATAGGCACAGGTGGCCGCATCCAATTTTACCAAGTTGTTTACCACTGCTGCACTTCTTGGGTTTTAACACGGAGAGTGTCGCTGTATGTGTTGTTGAGAGTGTGTATGCGTGTGTGTGGTGGAGTGGGCGAAGAGTTATATTTTTTAACTACGGGTAGATTACCGAGCATGGATCAAAATACGAAAAGATTATCTCTGCAAGACATTCCACTTTCATGTAAGCGAACAACATGAGGCGAAGGGGTGGACTGAACACTTTTTCAAACTTAGACATGAAAATGGTACATTTTAATGCACTTTAGACTAGGTGTTGGAATAATTTAAGAACAGCTGATTGCATACAGGCTCCAAACTATCTCCACAGGACGTCCAGTGAAATCGAAGTTCATATCTTTTGAAGAAAAGGAGAATGAGTAAGAAATATAGGCGAGCCAGGCAGTAGATAACCTTGACGGTCAGGATACACCCGAACCTAGCGTCAGTATTAAAATTGAGGTGACAGATTTGAAAAAATAACTTTTTGGGGTTAACTTCTTTTTAATAACATTTATAGCTACACAAGCTTATATTAAAGCAGGGAGGGGCGCGGTGGCGTTGCGGTAACTGCTTCTCGTCAGATGACCGAAGTTAAGCAACGTTGAGCCCGGTTAGTCCATGAACGGTTGACCGTCTGAGCGATCGATTTGCGTTGTGTCCTTCGGCGAGGCACTTAACCTCGACTGTCCACATGTGGGTACGATGACGCCGTGAACCAATCTAACAGTGCCTGTGCTGCAGTGCGAAGTTGTTGGGGAGCTGGCAGTTGCTCGTCGTGGATCGGTGGTTCTCTCCGGGTACTTCGGCTTCCTCCACCCGTAAACTGTCACCGACACGATATGACCCTGGCTGTTAAAATGTCGTTAAACCATAATAAATAAATAAATAAATAAATAAATAAATAAATAAATAAATAAATAAATAAATAAATAAATATTAAAGCATGGGTACAACTTCGGTTTTAACTGGTTATTAGTGGGAATAGGATTTTTTATGTTGTAACCCTGTCACACCTTGATTTACGCGGAAAGGAATTACTAGTTCAAATAAGGTGAAGTTCACTCATTGTTGAAGTAATTTGTGAATTTCTTGTTGTTGAAAAAATGGCAACTAAAAGTATAACAGCTCGAACTAGACTTTATGATTCTGGAGAATCATGGCTTTTCCCGATGAGATTCCATGATTTTGCATGACCCCACAGTGTCTGATGAATTGTTTTTAACTGTCTCACTGAAGTTCCTTCATTGATGTTATGAGAAAGGTGAAGATAGTAGTCTCAAATGACACAGTTTGATAAAAAATTGTTTAGGTAAAAACCATCATTAACGGTGGAGTGGGTTAATTTCAATATCGTCGTCCAACAAGTCAATGACCGACAAAAGGAGTTATGTTTGTTTGACATATACCCACTGAGTGTTGTGTCAATTTAAAAATGGTCCATTTTATCTCAAATGTATCCAAAATATTGATGTCTGGCAGCTTGTAGAGGGTTAACAAGTGCCAACAGGAATATTTATTCATGCAACTTGTAATGTCATACCAAGAACTGCGAATATCCATTTTTTCTTTAAAATCTACAAGATGTTTTAAGAGAAATCCAGGGAGAACAGGAATTTTAAGCTTTTGATGGGTATCATTGTTTATCCAGCCCAAAACGGGTTAAGTGTTGTTTTTGGAATACTCTTATTACTTCCAAAAATAATTCTCAGTGAATTCTACTTCCACTTATTTTGATCTCTCCTCCCAACTCCGGGTGCTGTGGGTACGCAAACACAGCCTATTTTATCAACATTTTGATGTTTGAGAACCTGCATAGGGTTAACAAATGCTTACAGGAATATTTTGTACATGCAGCTTGTAATGTCACACTAAGATCTGAGAATGGCCATTTTTTCCTGAAAATCTACGGGATGTTTTTAAAGAAATCCTCAGATAACACAAATTTTTAACCTTTTGATGGGTATCTCTCTGTAACCAGCTCTAAAGGGTTAATGCTTGGTTTTGTGAATATCTTCATTACTTACAAAAATGATCGACGGTGAATTCCACTTCCAATGAAGGAGGTTATGTTTATCTCGTAGGTACACATTTGGTGTTATGGTTGCCCAAGAACAGCCCATTTTCTCCAAATGTCTATGCTTGGCAGCCTCTGGAGGGTTAACAAATGCTTACCGAAACATTTTGTTCATGCAACTTGTAATGTCACTCGAAGACCTGCGAATGGTCAATTGCTCTTGAATTTTTTTTTTGAGAAATCCACAGAAAACTGGAATTTTAAGCTTTTAAGGGGTATATCTCCTTAACCATCCTAAAATGGGTTAAGACCTCGATTTTTGAATACATTTACTACTTACAAAAATGTTTCCCTGTCAGTTTTGCGTCCGGTAAAAGAAGTTACGTTTCTCTGTTGTATTCCCATTTGATGTTGTTGGTGTTCAAAAACAGACTATTTTATTCAAAATTTTGACATTTAGCAGCCCATGGAGAGTTAACAGATGCTTACCGGAATAATTTATCCAATCAACTGGTAATGTGACACCATAACCTATCAATGGCCATTTTCTCTTGAAAACCCTACCAGATGTTTGTAAAGAAATCCAGGGAAAACATAAAGCTTGTTAAGCCTTTGATGGGTATCACTATTAACAACCACAAAATGGGTTAACGCTTGGTTTTTTTAATACCCTTATTACTTACAAAAATGGTCTTCAGTGAATTCCACTTCCAACAAAGGAGATTATGTTTATTTCTCAGGTACACGTTGGGTGATGTGCGTGCCTGAAAACAGCCCATTTCAACAAAATTACGATGCTTGGCAGCCTCTAGAGGGTTAATAAACGCTCACCGGAATATTTTGTCCATGCAACTTGTAATATCACACAAAGACCTGCGAGTTGTCAATTTTTCTTGAAAACGTCCAGGATGTTTTTAGAGAAATCCACAGAAAATGGGAATTTTAAGATTTTAAGGGGTCTCTCTCTTTAGCCTGCCCAAAATGGGTTAAGACTTCGACTTTTGAATACCCTTACTACTTACAATAATGTTTCCGTATAGATTGTGCGCTCGATAAAAGAAGACACTTTTCTTTGTGGCGTACCCTTTGGGTGCTGTTGACGTCCAAAAACAGCCCATTTTTTCACAATTTTGACTTTTAGTAGCCCGTGGAGGGTTAACAAATCCTCACCGCAGTATTTTGTCCGTGCAGCTTCTATTGTAACATCAAGGCCTGGGAGTGACAATTTTTTCTTGAAAATCTACAAGACTCGTTTAGAGAAATCCACAGAAATCATGAATTTTTTAGCTTTATGGGGGTATTGCTGTTTAACCAGCCCAAAACGGGTTAACGCTTGGTTTTGTGAACACCCTTATTACTGACAAAAATGATCCTCGGTGAATTCCACTCCCAATAAAGGAAGTTGTGTTTATCTCTCGGGTATTGTTTGGGTGTAGTGGGGGCCTGAAACCGGCCTATTTCATCAAAATTTCGATGTTTGGCAGCCTGTGGAGGGTTACCATATGCATCGCCTGATATGTCGTGTGTATCAAAGGGCGTGTCACAGACAGGTCTAGCAATGACGAATGTATAAAAAAAATCTACAAGACGTGTTTCGAGAAAGTGCCGATAAACCCCAATTTTGGCAGTTTTTTGCCAATTCTGGCGAAATAAGGGTTAAATCGAAAATTCCGCTTCGGTACATTTTTAGATGTTGTGCCCCTCTATGCGTGTGCAAAATTTCGTGAAAATCGGTTCGAAAATGGCTTCTGAATCGTACGGACAAAATGTGTGGAAAAAAAAAAAAAAAAAAAAAAAAAACCCAAAAAAACTAGACTTTATGATTCTGGAGAATCATGGCTTTTCCCGATTAGATTCCATGATTTTTCTTGACCCCCACAGTGTCTGATGAATTGTTTTTAACTGTCTCGCTAAAGTTCCTTCATTGATGTTATGAGAAAGGTGAGTATGGTAGTCTCAAATGACTCGGTTTGGGTTTGATAAAACAATGTTTAGGTAAAACCCATCATTAATGGTAGAATGGGTTAATATCAATATCAATGTTTCCCTATCAGTTTTGCGTCCGGTAAAAGAAGTTACGTTTCTCTGTGGCATTTCCATTTGATGTTGTTGGTGTCCAAAAACAGACTATTTTCTCAATTTTTTTTACATTTAGCAGCCCATGAAGGGTTAACAAATGCCTACCAGAATAATTGATCCATGCAACTGGTCATATAACACCAAGACCTATCAACGGCCATTTTCTCTTGAAAACCCCACACAATGTTTGTAGAAATCCAGGGAAAACGATTTTTTAAGCTTTTGATGGGTATTCCATTAACCTCCCCAACAGGGGTTAACGCTTGGCTTTTTGGATACCTTTATTACTTACAAAAATGGTCCTCTGTGAATTCCACTTCAAACAAAGGAGATTATGTTTATCTCTCATGTATACATTAGGTGCTGTGCGTGTGTGAAAACAGTCCCATGTTAACAACATTATGATGCTTGGCAGCTTGTAGATGGTTAAAAAACGCTCACCGGAGTATTTTGTCCATGCAACTTGTATTGTCACATAAAGACCTACGAATAGTCAATTTGTCTTGAAACCCTACAAGTTACCGTTAGGGAAATTCACAGAAAATGGGAATTTAAAGCTTTCAAGGGATATCTCTCTTTAGCCTGCCCAAAATGGGTTAAGACGTCGACTTTTGAATACCCTTACTACTCACAAAAATGTTTCTGTATAAATTGTACGCGCGATAAAAGAAGGCACTTGTCTTTGTGGTATACCCTTTGGGTGCTGTTGGTGTGCAAAAACAGCCCATTTTATCGCAATTTTGACCTTCAGCAGCACGAGGAGGGTTAACTAATGCTGACCGGAATATTTTGTTCATGCGACTTGTAATGTCACACCAAGACCTGCAAATAGCCGATTTTTCTTGAAAACCTACAAGATGTTGTTAGAGAAATCCACAGAAAACGTGTTTTTTAAGATTTTAATGGGTATCTCTCTTTAACGAGCCCAAAATGGGTTAAGACGTCAAATTTTGAATACCCTTACCACTTTCAAAAATATTTTCCGATCAATTTTGCGTCCGATAAATGAAGGCCCCTTTCTCTGTGGTATATCGTTTGGGTGCTGTTGGTGTCTAAAAACAGCCCATTTTATCACAAATTTTACGTTTAGCAGCTCGGGGAGGGTTAACTAATGCTGACCGGAATATTTTATCCATGCAACTTGTAATGTCACACCAAGACCTGAGAGTGACCAATTTTTCTTGAAAATCTACAAGACTCGTTTAGAGAAATCCACGGAAAACATGAAGTTTTGAGCTTTTTGGGGGTATTGCTGTTTAACCAGCCCAAAACGGGTTAACACTTGGTTTTCTGAACACCCTTATTACCTACAAAAATGATCCTCGGTGAATTCCACTTCCAATAAAGGAAGTTATGTTTACCTCTCGGGTATCGTTTGGGTGCTGTGGGGGTCTGAATCCGGCCCATTTCATCAAAATTTCGATGTTTGGCAGCCTGTGGAGGGTTACCATATGCATCGCCTAATGTGTCGTGTGTATCAAAGGTTGGGTCATAGGCAGGTCTAGTAATTATAAATATTTTAAAAAAATCCTAAAGACGTGTTTCGAGAAAGTGCCGATAAACCCCAATTTTGGCAGTTTTTTGCCAATTCTGGCGAAATAAGGGTTAAATCGAAAATTCCGCTTTGGTACATTTTTAGATTTTTTGCCACTCTATGCGTGTGCCAAATTGTGTGAAAACCGGTTCGAAAATGGCTTCTGAATCGTACGGACAAAAATGTGTGGAAAAAAAAAAAACCCCAAACCCCCCCCCCCCCCCCCAAAAAAAAAAAAAATAATAATAATAATCCATAGAAAAACAATAGTCTTTTCCAGAGGGAAAAGCCTAAAAAAAAAAAAAAAAAAAAAAAATAATAATAATAATCCGTAGAAAAACAATAGTCTTTTCCAGAGGGAAAAGCCTAATAATAATCCGTAGAAAAACAATAGTCTTTTCCAGAGGGAAAAGCCTAATAATGGAAAAATATTTTCTCTGACTATGACGTTGTGACCATGAACATGCTCATGTTAGAATCTGTATCTGCATGACATGTTCATGCCTATGTGAAAAATTTGTGTGGTCCATCAATACGTCTTACGAATAATAATATTTATGAGTAAGTATGGAAAATAAATGTATTCGTAGAGATGAGAAGTTCATACGCGGAACAGGTAAGAAATGTTGCAATTATTTGTTGGATTACCAAGGGACTCAAATGCAGTTTCAAGAGCCGAACATGTGACGACAAAGTTACCCTTAGTTCTTTGAAAAAAAACGCTTAAAAGTTCAAGAAGTTGCTCTCCGGCGTTTTGACATAGTTCATTTTCAAAGAACGGTACTATATTTCCTATTTCAGATACGCACTGCGGGGAAACGCAAAGAATGGTGGCGAATGCGTTTTCGAGCGGTACAGTACGTCAAATGGGGACATGCACCCTTCCTTATCTGGGGATATATCAGCGATGGCGTACTTCTTTAAATGACTCAACGGCCAAAACCGGCCAGAGCTATTCACAAAATTCACCATTCAATCTTTATTACTTTTTCATTTTTTGTCACAAAAACATAGCTTATGACCCCTCATTGGAACGATTTCAAAGAGTTAACCAGTTAAAACCGAAGTTGTACCCATACTTTAATATTTATTTATTTACTTATTAAGGTTTAACGACACTTTAACAGCCAGGGTCATATCGTGTCGGTGACAGTGTACGGGTGGAGGAAGCCGGAGTACCCGGAGAGAACCACCGAGCAACGACGAGCAGCTGCCAGCTCCCCAACATCGTAACTCCGCACTGCAGCACAGGCAGGGTTAGATTGGTTGCAGACATGCGCACCATCGACGTGCAGTACGCCTTAGTACACGGCGTCATCGTTCCCCAAAGAGCTCGTTCCAATGTGGGGGTCACATGCTATGATTTTGACGCCAAAAATATAAAAAAAATAGTACTTCAAGAATTTTATTTGCAAGTGTCGTCTGCCTTTCGTGTTAGGGGAAGCAAATTGATCTCATTTGTATTTTATTATTGTGACAAGTACCATTATCTTTAACGTCCAACTCACTTCGCATTATAAAACATAACTAAAGCTAATTACTGCAAGTTGAAAACCTCACATTGTGATCGCATACGGGAAGAATTTTATTATACCCTGTTATATTTCAAAACGTCAATATATTAGACACTTCTACCACTTCGTTTATCAATATTCTTCATAATTTAATATTAAACTACAATTCTGAAAATTGACTACCCCATTGTGATCACAGGAGAAGCATTTTAATTATATTCTTCTGTATTTCTGTCTTAAATATCTGATATATCTACTCAAGCTGTACTTAGAACGGTTTCTTTCTTGGGCAAGGCACTTAACCCCGACTACCTACATATGGGCACGATGACGCTGTGTACTAAGGCGTACTGCACGTCGAAGGTGCGCATGTCTTCAACCAATCTAACCCTGCCTCTGCCGCGGTGCAGAATTCAGAGTTACGATGTTGGAGAGCTGACAGCTGCTCGCCGTTGCTCGGTGGTTCTCTCCGGGTACTCCAGCTTCCTCCACCCGTAAAACTGTCACCGACATTATATGACCCTGGCTGTTAATGTGTCGTTAAACCCCAATAAAAAGAAAAAAACGGTTTCTTTCCAGTATTATAGTAAAAAAAGTTTTCCTCACTGACAAACAAAATGGAAAGATCTTCATAATGTTAGATTCTTCATTTTCTTCTAGACCTACTCGTTTGCACTCTAACTGGAGTGACATTGTGGGAGCTTTTCAGGGACGTCGGAAAGAGTTTCAAAGTGTGTGTGGGGGGGGGGGGGGAGGGCAGCTGGATCGGACGATGGATGGTCATCGGTATGACGGACCGACCATAATTTGGCCCGTCGTACGAAAATTTTAAACTCCAGGGTCCCAAAATGTCCATTTCCGTGCATCTGAGCGGGTATTTTGAGATTTTTCAGATGTATTTGAAAGATTTCACGCTTTGAGAACCGTTAAAAAACGTCGGTAAAGCATAGAGGTGAGGTCTATTTATCAGATTTGTTCGTAACTCCCAAAGCTGATAGACCTCACATGTATGCTTTACCAGACGTTAACAGCAATTATTACCACTTTAGCGTGCTTTCTCTAGTATATTAACACAATTTTACCTTTACGGTAAAAGTGCACAATGTACAGCCTCAAACCGGAAGTTGTGTGCTAACGTGGTTAACAGCCCGCTTCCGGCTAAATGTTTTGTTAACAACCCTGGCTCCGGTTACTGTTTATGTAATCCGTCATACCAAACGCGCCACTGGTTCCGAGATGATGAAACGTGCTTAACTGCAATAAATGTTAAAAATACACGCGAAATTTCTGTGATTTCCCCATTACTTCGGCGATGAACCATTCGAATTGTTAAGGTGAGTGTAATTAATGCATTACGGCAGGTTTTTGTTAGTAGATTTCGGGAGAAGGCCAATTTTTCGTGGCAAACAAAAAAAATTTAAATTAAGCTATCTTGTGATTGACCACGTGACTTTTTGTTTATCTAGAAACAGACGACACATGTGTTTTGGTTAAATGTCATTGCGAAAACTCGGTATGTCACAATCAAGTGAACTTGATGAAGAACCTTTGGATTTAACCATTTTAGAAGTGGTAATAATAGTAATAACAAGATTTTGTTGGGCGTCCCTGTTTATTAACGGCCCTCCAGGAATAATTAACAGCCTTTGGGCCATTAACAGCCCTCGAAGAGAGGAAACGGACTATTTTTAAAGAAGGGAGGAGCCATGTGTCCCGTAGATGTCGAAGGTAAAGGATTGTATCTAGGACCCATGAGAAAAAGCAGCAATGCTTTCCATGGAGACGGTCTCTATCTGAATACCGGAGAGAATGTGGAACCGATTGGTAAAGGTTTATTGTTTGGTCAGAATTCGGCATTTAAGAATATACCCATTTTGGGTATGTTATTATAAAAAAAAAAATAATGATTGAAAAACAAAATAACAATAAAAAGATGAAACAAAAGGATCGACAATTTGGTTATCTCTCGTCTCAATCCCATCTCTTCCAATCGTCTGGTGCTTGAATATTCTCCTTACTTCGTATTAATTCACGAACCTGCTCATCCCTTCGCTTCGAATCTCCGATGTGTAGAAAAATTGTTTTTATTTATTATTATTTTTTTCTTTCTTTTTTTAATAAATAGTTATTTTTTGGTATTCTTCTTTATTTTTTTGAATGTTGTTTTATATATATCTTTTGTATTCTTATTTTTTGAATGTTGTTTATATATATATTTTAAAAAAGCAATTTTTTTATCATCCGTCTCACAACTCGTAATACCTACATAATCTAGGACCGGAGCAGGCCCACCTCACGCGTTTTAGATCTCACGAGCTATCTCTCTCTCCTTGCCAAAAACCTCTCTACGTCATCGATGGCTGATTCGGGCCCACCGATAAACTTGCCGCTCCATTCGGATTGTGTTTTCTCCGCTGGAATCGACGTTGGGTCGCTAGTATTTCATTCGCAGCGGTGGTGGTTTTTTTTTGGTGGTGTTCTGTCGAAAAAAATCACCTAGAATGGTGGTTCGTGTTACCTCTGCGAAAAGGTGAGTGTTTTCCCGAAAACGGTCGTGTCAGATGTACGAGCCCACCAAAAAGTGAATTTTTAAGAGAGGGAATTTTTAGAGTTTCTCAAAATTCCGTCGAAATTTTTGACCAGCCCAACGTTAACCGTTAGAGAAATCGAACGTCGAACCCACGACACCTCGTCTACCGTCACCCACTGTAAAAATCAGGAAAAAGTGACGATGTTAACGTGTCTCATCGAACAAGTCGATGGATTTCGATCGTGACGAACGCGATTTGCTCGAAAAAAATAAGTTTTTGGTGAGGTGCGATGGGGACAAAAAAATTAGAGGGCTCGAAACGGCCATTCCACCCTACTCCTATAGTTACCAGTGCTATACCACTACAACATTTGGCTCTATAAGTACCCGTTTTTTCTAAGGGGTTCATGTAGTAAGCCTGGTACCAATACCGTCAGCTCTGGGGTATGCGGAATTGTGAGTTAAATCCTGGTACCTACATCATCAACTTCCACTGCTCGTGGTCTCTCGTTGGAACAAGCCCAATGAGCTTGTTCCCTCAAGGAGAAACACGCGAGGTTTCAGTAGAAGAGAATGAAAAACAATGAAATAATGTATGATAATTTTCATAAATTGTGCAGGCAGGATTTGGATATTAGATTCGAAAGAGGATTAAGAAAAAACCGCAACAAATGTTCTTTTAATTTTTATTTTCGTTGAAAAATTTTCCTGGAAAAATAGATCATATTTCTCATTAACCCTTTACCCAACGCAGACGATATAAAACTTTATTATTTTAAATAGCATTGTTTTAAATTGTTCAGAAAATTGCAACAAAACCATATCATGTGATCTCTCATTGGAACGAGCTCGTTCCAGAGAGGGATCACATGATATGGTTTTGTTGAAAAGTTTTGAAAAATAATATTTTCTCAGCTGCTGAATTCGCATATTACGCAGGCGGATGTGGCCAATTCGTTGCATAAAGGGTTAATGAATGTGACTTTTTATCCGAAGTTTGACAGATGCTTTCGTGTCTGTAGTGATTCACCCTATGCATTCTTACATTTTAGAAAAATACGTATTACTAAGTACTGTTGGAACCATTTTATTAACATGTTTTTCATATTACAAAAAGTAACTTAATTGTTCAATTTAATTTTATAATGAAGGAAAAGGTGGTGAGAACATGACTGTTTTATTGGTATCTGTATTGTGTCTTTCTACCCCCTGCCTAACGCGTGCTGCAGAGCAATATATCCCTGCATAAATCAAGAGAACATAAATCTGAATTTAATGTGGAAACGCTTATCAGTTCTGTTGCACTTTTGTAAACAGAAAAGCGTTTTATCCGACGATGTTCTGCAGATTACAATACAACCCTGAAACATGGTGGCGTTTTATTTTTGATTGGGGCATCCGCTAAAGCATCTATCTTCTGTCCAACGTAACATTTTCGATACTGCCAGGTGGGTGCTCTAATCCTTTGTCGACACTTTCGGTAGCCAGGGCACATCGTATCTGGCACCTTATCCGGTTCGGGAATCTGGCGTTCCAGGAGAGAACCACTGAACAAGGAGGAAGTCACTATCCATTTACAGAAATTTCTAACCCAGTTGGCACAAGTAGGATTTGCATTAGTTTAAGTCATGTGTGCCATCAAAGTGATTGACAAGGGCACAACATTAATGTCCCCATTGGGGTTGAATCTACGATCTTTCGATTTCAGTACCAATGTGCTAACCAATGGGCCAACGCGATCGAAAGAGCTACCCCTCACTTTGAAATGCAAGTTCAATGCAATGTTTCAACAAACGTCAACTTTATTGCTTTCTGTACATGGCCAAAGTTATCAATGAAATGTATATCTATATTAAGAACTTTGTGATAAATTATAAAACATTTCGAGACAAATGAAATCACCAATTTATGTTCCATATCTTTTGTTCGAAAAATATGTTACGGGTCGAAAATGCTCATTTTTAGAATGTTTTTTGAAAGATTAAAATGTAGCTTTAAGTTACATATATTGAAGTTGAAATGTAATGTAAATATTTTGAGTAACTTTTCATTGTGAACATCCAATTCATAATATCTCTACTGTGATCCTAACGATGCAATTTTTAACATTTTTAATTTTACTTCATTGCTCCCTTATTTTTCAGTTTACAATTTTTGTCTCTAAAAACATAGGTTATGAACCCTTCATTGTTACTCGTTCCAATGAGAGGTCATAACATAATTTTTTGAGACAATAAGTGAAAAAAATAATAATTCAAGAATTTTGTGAGCAAGGTCGTCTGTTCTTTATGGAAGCGTATTGGTGTCACAGGAGAAATTTTTTCCCTCTTACGTAGGAGTTAGTATCTCTTACGTAAGAGTTAATATGTCTTACGTAGGAGATAATTTCTCTCACGTAGGAGATAATTTCTCTTACGTATGAGTTAGTATGTCTTACGTATGAGATAGTATGTCTTGCGTATGAGAGAGTATGTCTTACGTAGGAGTTAGTATGTCTTACGTAAGAGATAATATTTCTTACGTAGGAGTTAGTATGTCAGTTTTAGGGGCGCGGTGGCTCAGTTGGTAGAGGTGCAGGCTGCAAGCCGAGAGGTCCTCGGTTCGAATCCCACCTGCGGCAACCGCGTTGTGTCCTTGGGCAAGACACTTCACCCCGATTGCCCACATGGGGGCACGATGACGCTGTGTACTGAGGCGTACTGCACGTCGATGGTGCGCATGTCTTCAACCAATCTAACCCTGCCTGTGCTGCGGTGCAGAGTTCAGAGTTACGATGTTGGAGAGCTGACAGCTGCTCGTCGTTGCTCGGTGGTTCTCTCCGGGTACTCCGGCTTCCTCCACCCGTAAAACTGTCACGGTCACGATTAGCCATTGTGCATAAGTATGTGACCTTAAACACCAATAAATAAATACTAATAATAAATAGTATGTCAGTTGATTGAGATGGGGAATTCTGTCATATAGTATAAGGGATTCTGTCTTATGGGGCTTTTGTCCGTTGTGATTTCGTCCTTTGAAGGCTTTTTCCATATTGTGATGTTGTCCGTCTCCCATAAATTTGCTATGGCCACTCCGTTGGAAGAGTGAGTGTGTGTGTTTAAGATTAAAAATTCGCACTGGCACATACATTTTCTACTGAAATGATTTTTTCGTGTAATAACCCGCCGAAATATTGTTTTCGTGAAAATATACATTTACTTAACCTTGATGGGTTTCAAGCATGATACAAAATACACAAAATTGTTTAAACTAAGTGATGGGCTTAGGAACTGGTTAAACTGACTGGCAATAATTTAAGTTATTCATTGAAGGGCTCTAATTTAGTCCTTACAATGATATTACGCAAGCTTTTGTTTTTCTTATATTTCGAAATTCGTTCTGTTGTATGTTAAAGTGAAAGGAATGATGGACCCCCTTTCGCATTCTCCCTCTGATATGTTCATATCAAATGGCTAAAGGATCAAAAAAGCTACACGTTTTTCTTCTAAATTCATCCGTTTCTTCTAATGTGTCTTTAAATGGTGGTTGTTCAATAGGCTGGATTTCGAAATCATCCAAAGAATGACCTGGGAAGTTAAAATTTTGCGCTACTGAGGTATCAGCATCATGTTTTATATCATGTTTGTATCTAGTAGAACGTTTTCTGAAAGGATTTTGACTTTGACCAACATACTGCTTCCGATAGCGTTTACAAGTGACAAGGTAAATAATATTTTGTGAATCACAATGGAGGGAGTTACGGATCTTATAATGATTTTCCGTTTGTTCGGAGGAAACTTTCTCTTTCTGATCAGGCATAACATTATGCAATCTACAACGAGGCGTTTTGCAATTCAATCCCGCGCCACCACGGCCGGGGTGGATGGTTGGGTGACAGGGATCGTTAGGTGGGGTGGAGGCTGTGTGGAGGGGAGGGATCAACTTGAAGGCTATAATTACACGTGGAACATGTCATAATTCATGATACCATATATTGGAAGAAAGATGTGATATACACACTGGTTGAGTTGGGAGAGGAGTGGGGTTTCAGGTGGGGGAACCACTTCGAACGTTTGGTTAGGCATGCCAGATAGAGGTGTACAGTGACCATCTCACAGTAAGTAACCGCAACAACTGCTAAGATGTGTTACAAATACGATGAATGTCTGATTTGCAGTCAATATTTTGTGAAAGTGGAGGGATGTGATCTTTTGACGCTCAGTCTCAAGAAGAATCACATACACCCTGACTTATCTGGGCTAGTTGACGCCCAGGTAGATCTGGATGTATATTTGTCTTCCATAGACTACCAGACCCACACCACACAGAGAGATGACCGAATCCAAGTGTAGGAGCCTCTCTCTCATTTCCTCTACCAAAATGAATCCATTGCCCACACCCCTGCCAATAAAACCCACCTGCTTACAATTCACACCGCCACCTGTACATTTCCTGTGAGATCTGAAGCTGAAGGTCCGTTGTGGTACTTCTATGTATTTATTTATTGTTGTTTAACGCAACACCAGCAGCTAAGGCTATATTGTGGCGAGAAAACAGTGGAATGTAAAAAGTCATTATCATTTGAGAAGTAAAAAGATTGAATAAAAATAGAAAATAACTACAATAGATCTGTCAAAGACCGGAATGTTTTAAACAACCATGGGCAGAGAAGAGAAGTGAATAACTTCTAAATTAACCTGAGGAATTGAGACTTGATGAGTCCAGATTAAAAGAGTAAAACAATTTTAAAATTTATTTAAAAGGTTGATTTCCTTCAAGAACGACAGATCTTTATGAGGATTTGTTTTGTAAAATAGGTCTCTAAGGGACACAACATTAAAATTACTGTCGTCTACTAAGATTAAAATCAGTACAATGTAAAAGAATGTGTTCCACTGACAGCACCTGCTGGCAGGGAATACATTCTGGTCGCACAGTACCCTCCAACAAAAAAGAATGTGTTAGTCGTGTATGACCAATACGACACCGTGTAAAAATTGCAAGATCCTTTCTACAAAGATTACTGGACGGGTAGTGATCTGAAATAGTTGGTCGGAAGCGATGAAGCTTGTTATTTGTCGTCCCATCCCATTCCGCCTGCCACACAGATTTGATGTAACTACTGATATGAGGCTTGAAATCACTGAACGGAATCTTAAAATCAGTGAGAGGATAAAGCCTGTTTTGCTGCACTGTCTGCTCTGGTGTTACTAGCGATACCTACATGTCCGAGTAACCAGCAAAACACGATATCACATTGGTTAGACATGAGAGTTGATAACTTCTCACGAAGTTCCAAAAATGACATGGTTCTTCAACCTGGGGCTGAGTCAAGTAATTAAAGTGGAAAGACAGTCGGAAAAAATAATTGACTTCTTTTCCTGTACATTCTCGATGTGTTCAAGTGTGAGTTGTACTGCTTTAACTTCAGCTGTGAAAATAGAACTCTGATTCGGTATTCTGACAGGTGATATGATCACCAGTAACAGCAGCTGATGATACTTTGTCACCATCTTTAGATCCATCTGTATAGATCCTTGTATATGCACTATACCTGGACTTTATTTCGGCATATTTTGGTTTAAACTGCAAGGAATTGGTATCAGATTTTTTTAAGAAGCAAGGTCCAAAATAACTGTAGGTTTTCTAAGATGCCCAGGAGGAATTTGAGTGTTACGGTTTTCTCTTACAGAATCAGAATCAATTTTGGCAGATTCCACGTGGGGTTTAATTTTAATTCCCAATGGAGGAATATGTTTCTGGTAGCTATTAAAACAATCAACATTTTGAGGTTCTGAAACACAATTAAAAGTAAGATTTGATTTATTAGCTAAAAGTTTAGTTACATATTGGAGAGATAGTTTAATTCGACGCTCCTCAAGAGAAGGCTCCCCAGCTTCAACAAGCATTGAATCTATTGGTGATGTTCGAAATGCACCTAGACTAATTCTAATGTCGCTATTATGAATCGCATCAAGTGGCTTCAGATACGACTTCCTTGCAGATCCGTAAACTACACAACCGTAATCTAATTAGATCTAACAAGTGATCTATACAGATGAAGTAATGTCTTTTGGTCAGCACCCAATCAGTGCTACCAACAACCTTCAGGGGATTTAATGCTCTCTAACATTTAACTGTCAGTTGGTTTATGATGTGAGAAGTGAAATTCAGTTTGCTGTCAAACAACAAACCTAAGAATTTCACTTCCTTTACAACTTTAATGCTATTTCCAACCATTTTCAACTCTGGATCAAGATGATGCTTCCGAAGCTTACAGAAATGAACACAATTAGGTTTGGTCTTTGAAAACTTAAAACCGTTTTCAGTAGCCCATTTCCGAATTTTGTTTAAACACAGCTGAAGTTTGCGCTCTATAGCATTTTTTTTTTGCTGCTGTAGCAAATTAAAAAATCATCAACATACAATGAAGAATCTACCATATTCTCAATTGCATCGATGATGCTATTGATTTTTATCGAAACGGGGTAACGGACAAAGGGGAGGGCAGTCAACCACCGAGTAGCCCAGAGCAGCCATGGAAGTTTATGAAAGTGAGCACACATGGAATTGATAAGGAAGGGATGGTGAGACCAGTAGGCTCGCCCTCAAGCTTCAGGTATGGCATCTGACGGTTGTAAGATGAGGTGGGCACCGGCAGCCCATATCTCTGTGCAGCGAAGCGTCTCTGGGGGCGTCTTAAGTAGTGTAGTGACTGAGACCCGCGGTAAGTGGGTTACATAAGTTCGTTCATGGCTGTACCACGAGCGTGGCTGAACCACGTAGGGGTATGTCCGTTGTCGCGCATGCTAGTACGCGTCCCAATTCTATGTAGAAATGAGATGTGTGGTCCATAGGTGAATTCCCATGCTTATAGATGGGCGGGGTGCTCATGGATACTACTTCGTAACAGACACCGTCGGTGAATTTCAGTATGTGGTCACCATAGGTGAATCTGAGGTTAGCCTCTGAGGGCCGATGGCCCGGAGCTCAGAATGAGGTTAACGCCGCCCTGTTTTGTGCAGGTGTGTGGGCCTTCATGCAATGGAGGCTAATATGATATAAGTATCAGTGAGGAAAGACCTGGTGAGCCTTTGCGGCGTTGGTATATATTTAAGTCCCTTGCCAAGTACAATTTTCTCAAACAGTTACGTAACTCTTTTCATAGAACAAAGGATACTGCCACTGGTCCCGATGAAATTCACTACCAAATTTTAAAGCATCTGCCTCAATCTTCACTAGAATTTTTATTATCAGTTTTTAACCCTTTACCTAACATGAAAAGCAGACGACACTTGCAAAAAAAATTCTTGAATAACTAATTTTTTTCATTTTTTGTCTCAAAAACATAGGTTATGACCCCTCGTTGGAACGAGCTCGACGAGCTCGTTCCAACGAGGGGTCATAACCTATGTTTTTGAGACAAAAAATGAAAATATTTTGAAAATTAATTGGCGATTTTTGAGAATAGCGCTGGCCGGTTTTGGCCGTTACGTTGGGTAAAGGGTTAATGGCATTTGAGTGACTGGCCAGTTTCCACCATCCTGGCGTAAAGCAACAATAATTCCTATTCCTAAGCCTGATAAAGATCACAGCAACCCAAGCAATTACAGGCCTATTGCCTTAACCAGTTGTCTGCGCAAAACCATGGAGGGGATGATCAATGACCGACTTGTCTGGTTTCTGGAATCGAACAATCTACTTGAGGATGTTCAGTGTGGTTTCAGAGGCCAGAGAAGTACTGTGGATCATTTGGTCAGTCTAGAAACGTTTCTTAAAATTGCCTTCGCCAGAAAAGAACATGTGGTCGCCATCTTCCTTGATCTGGAGAAGGCAGATGATACAATGTGGACGTATGGGATTTTAAAAGATTTTTTAACATCAACTTTTTATTGAACACTTTTTAAAGGACCGCCAATTCGTGGTGGGTCAACGCTATCCGATCCTCACGAGCAGGCATTGGGGATTGACTGCCCTCCCCTATTTAATCATTTTGTCCGTTACACTGTTTTCAATAAAAATCAATAGTATCATCGATGCAACTGAGAATTTGGTAGATTCTCTATTGTATGTTGATGATTTTTTAATCATGCTATAGCAGCAAAACATGAATGCTATAGAGCGCACACTTCAGCTGTGTTTAAACAGAATCCAGAAATGGGCTACTGAAAACGATTTTAAGTTTTCAAAGACCAAAACTAATTGTGTTCATTTCTGTAAGCTCCGGAAACATCATCTTGATCCAGAGTTGAAAATGGTTGGAAATAGCATTAAAGTTGTAAAGGAAGTGAAATTCTTAGGTTTGTTGTTTGACAGTAAACTGAATTTTACTTCTCACATAAAACAACTGAAAGTTAAATGTAAGTGAGCATTAAATCCCCTGAAGGTTGTTGGTAGCACTGATTGGGGTGCTGACCAAAAAGCATTAATTCATCTGTACAGATCATTTGTCAGATCTAAATTAGATTACGGTTGTGTAGTTTACGGATCTGCAAGGAAGTCGTATCTGAAGCCACTTGATGCGATTCATAATAGCGGCATTAGAATTAGTCTAGGTGCATTTCGAACATCACCAATAGATTCAATGCTTGTTGAAGCTGGGGAGCCTTCACTTGAGCATCGGCGAATTAAACTATCTCTCCAATATGTAACTAAACTCTTAGCTAATAAATCAAATCCTGCTTTTAATTGTGTTTCAGAACCTCAGAATGTTGATTTTTTTAATAGCCACCAGAAACATATTCCTCTATTGGGAATTAGAATTAAACCCCACGTGGAATCTGCCAAAATTGATTCTGATTCTGTAAAAGAAAACCGTAAAACTCAAATTCCTCCTGGGGCATCTTAGAAAACCTACAGTTATTTTGGACCTTGCTTCTTAAAAAACTCTGATACCAATTCCTTGCAGTTTAAACCAAAATATGCCGAAATAAAGTCCAGGTATAGTGCATATACAAGGATCTATACAGATGGATCTAAAGATGGTGACAAAGTATCATCAGCTGCTGTTACTGGTGATCATATCACCTGTCAGAATACCGAATCAGAGTTCTATTTTCACAGCTGAAGTTAAAGCAGTACAACTCACACTTGAACACATCGAGAATGTACAGGAAAAGAAGTCAATTATTTTTTCCGACTGTCTTTCCACTTTAATTACTTGACTCAGCCCCAGGTTGAAGAACCATGTCATTTTTGGAACTTCGTGAGAAGTTATCAACTCTCATGTCTAACCAATGTGATATCGTGTTTTGCTGGTTACTCGGACATGTAGGTATCGCTGGTAACACCAGAGCAGACAGTGCAGCAAAACAGGCTTTATCCTCTCACTGATTTTAAGATTCCGTTCAGTGATTTCAAGCCTCATATCAGTAGTTACATCAAATCTGTGTGGCAGGCGGAATGGGATGGGACGACAAATAACAAGCTTCATCGCTTCCGACCAACTATTTCAGATCACTACCCGTCCAGTAATCTTTGTAGAAAGGATCTTGCAATTTTTACACGGTGTCGTATTGGTCATACACGACTAACACATTCTTTTTTTGTGGGAGGGTACTGTGCGACCATAATGTATTCCCTGCCAACAGGTGCTGTCAGTGGAACACATTCTTTTACATTGTACTGATTTTAATCTTAGTAGACGACAGTATTTTAATGTTGTGTCCCTTAGAGACCTATTTTACAAAACAAATCCTCATAAAGATCTGTCGTTCTTGAAGGAAATCAACCTTTTAAATAAATTTTAAAATTGTTTTACTCTTTTAATCTGGACTCATCAAGTCTCAATTCCTCAGGTTAATTTAGAAGTTATTCACTTCTCTTCTCTACCCATGGTTATTTAAAACATTCCGCTCTTTGACAGATCTATTGTAGTTATTTTCTATTTTTATTCAATCTTTTTACTTCTCAAATGATAATGACTTTTTACATTCCACTGTTTTCTTGCCACAATATAGCCTTAGCTGCTGGCGTTGCGTTAAACAACAATAAATAAATACATAGAAGTACCACAACGGACCTTCAGCTTCAGATCTCACAGGAAATGTACAGGTGGCGGTGTGAATTGTAAGCAGGTGGGTTTTATTGGCAGGGGTGTGGGCAATGGATTCATTTTGGTAGAGGAAATGAGAGAGAGGCTCCTACACTTGGATTCGGTCATCTCTCTGTGTGGTGTGGGTCTGGTAGTCTATGGAAGACAAAAATATACACCCAGATCTACCTGGGCGTCAACTAGCCCAGATAAGTCAGGGTGTATGTGATTCTTCTTGAGACTGAGCGTCAAAGGATCACATCCCTCCCCTTTCACAAAATATTGACTGCAAATCAGACATTCATCGTATTTGTAACACATCTTAGCAGTTGTTGCAGTTACTTACTGCGACATGGTCACTGTACACCTCTATCTGGCATGCCTAACCAAATGTTCGGAGTGGTTCCCCCACCTGAAACTCCCAACTCAACCAGTGTGTATATCACATCTTTCTTCCAATATATGGTATCATGAATTATGACATGTTCCACGTGTAATTGTAGCCTTCAAGTTGATCCCTCCCCTCCACACAGCCTCCACCCCACCTAACGATCCCTGTCACCCAACCATCCACCCCGGCCGTGGTGGCGCGGTATTGAATTGCAAAACGCCTCGTTGTAGATTGCATACTTTTATGCCTGATCAGAAAGAGAAAGTTTCCTCCGAACAAACGGAAAATCATTATAAGATCCGTAACTCCCTCCATTGTGATTCATAAAATATTATTTACCTTGTCACTTGTAAACGCTGTCGGAAGCAGTATGTTGGTCAAAGTCAAAATCCTTTCAGAAAGCGTTCCACTAGATACAAACATGATATAAAACATAATGCTGATGCCTCAGTTGCGCAACATTTTAACCTCCCAGGTCATTCTTTGGATGATTTCGAAATCCAGCCTATTGAACAACCACCATTTAAAGACACATTAGAAGAAACGGATGAATTTAGAAAAAAAACGTGTAGCTTTTTTGATCCTTTAGCCATTTGATATGAACATATCAGAGGGAGAATGCGAAAGGGGGTCCATCATTCCTTTCAATTTAACATACAACAGAACGAATATCGAAATATAAGAAAAACAAAAGCTTGCGTAATATCATTGTAAGGACTAAATTAGAGCCCTTCAATGAATAACTTAAATTATTGCCAGTCAGTTTAACCAGTTCCTAAGCCCATCACTTAGTTTAAACAATTTTGTGCATTTTGTATCATGCTTGAAACCCATCAAGGTTAAGTAAATGTATATTTTCACGAAAACAATATTTCGGCGGGTTATTACACGAAAAAAACATTTCAGTAGGAAATGTATGTGCCAGTGCGAATTTTTAATCTTAAACACACACACTCACTCTTCCAACGGAGTGGCCATAGCAAATTTATGGGAGACGGACAACATCACAATAGGAAAAAGCCTTCAAAGGACGAAATCACAACGGACAAAAGCCCCATAAGACAGAATCCCTTATACTATATGACAGAATTCCCCATCTCAATCAACTGACATACTAACTCCTACGTAAGAAATATTATCTCTTACCTAAGACATACTAACTCCTACGTAAGACATACTATCTCATACGCAAGACATACTATCTCCTACGTAAGACATACTAACTCATACGTAAGAGAAATTATCTCCTACGTAAGAGAAATTATCTCCTACGTAAGACATATTAACTCTTACGTAAGAGATACTAACTCCTACGTAAGAGGGAAAAAAAATTCTCCTGTGACACCAATACGCTTCCATAGTTCTTCATGTTAGGTAAAGGGTTAAAGTCAAAATTGGCAACTTGGACGTACTATACAGATTGAGATACAGAGAGTTTCATCTGGGCCGAAATTGTATGATTTTTATGGAACTGCATGTGATTGTGAACTAGCTGTTATAGGGTCCATTCAAATTTAAGGACAATTTCTGGATCGGCAGGGATCAAAATACTTTTTTTATTCGCATAGCGAAATGTTATACATTTTCAAAACACTGTATATGATTGTTTGAATATTCTGTATCATTTTTAGGTTTCAAATTCAATATACAATAATGAGTGCTTTTGTTCCCATGAAAGCTTTTTGACACTTAGTTACATGTATATTAGTGGTAGGCCTACTTTGACAAAAGAAAATACAAATAAATTTATACGTTCGGGCGATGCTGCTATTAACTTGCAGTGCATAACAGTAATATAGAATTATTCGATTGATAAGTGGTGTTAGGGCGCATGTGCGACGCGTGTTGTTGGGGATAATCCGTGTTTCCGTCGTCCAGTTTGTTTTTCTTGCCATCATCTTGGTTTCTATGGGGCTAATGACCTACGAGGGTTTGAGAGAATATTATGAGGTTATGTTCGATCCAATGGAAAAGCTTCGAATTACTGCAACGATCCGACAATGACTCAAATAACCCGAAACAACAAACCACCGAATTACCCTAAGAGACGGGAAAAACCCTACTCGAAACAAGACCTGAATACTTTTCTGAGTTTTGGCAATCGCCACAAAACTGGTTTGGTGACTAGCTGGACAATTGGGTAGCTTGTGTGGACTATTGAAGACTCGCGGGGACTACTATGGTCTTGTGTGAATTAGATCTTCCTGAACCAATGTGTGTAGGTGGTTTGTTGACCAGTGGAGCACAGTATCAGACATATATATATAAAGGAGAGAAAAAATAATAATAATAAAAAATAATTAAAACTATTTTTGATAAAAAAGCTAATTAATAAACAAAAAACAAAAAACCCTTAAAAATGGCAAATATACTAGATATCGCACAAAGCATAGTGAAAGATGAAAGTATTCAAGAATACGAGGTTCACGAATACGAACCGATAACCGGAACGCGTTTGAACAATGTGGGAGAGATAAGAATCAACATCGAAACTCAAGATCTATTCGTTCATCCTAGTGAGAGTTACATAGTGGTGGAGGGACGTCTCACCAAGGAAGATGGGACCGAATACGCCGACGACGACACGGTTACTTAAGCCAATAATGGCATCATGAATCTATTCAGTAATATAAAATACTTGCTATCCGGACAACAGATAGAATCTGTGTTTCATCCCGGTCAGGCCACCACGATGTTCGGACTCTTGACGTATCCGGATGATTTTTCGAAATCCAGAGGGCTTAATCAGTTGTGGATGAAAGACACCGTCGGCCCTGCTAGCACCGGCGCCGCCGCGATATTCGACTACGTCGTCAAGATGTCCAGACCTAAAGGAACGTTTTTGTTCAGGATACCTTTGAAACACATCTTCGGATTCGCCGACGATTACAACAAGATCATGTACAGATTGAAACAATCTGACGTTGATTCGAAAAGGAAACGACGACGCGATAGTGAGACTCCCCGCGACCGATGCGGGTAAGATAACTCTACACAAGATATTGTGGTTCGTTCCGCACGTGCAGCCTTCGATCGTGGAAAAAACGCGTCTCTACAAGATCATAGAATCCAAGAGTAAATTACCCGTGGGATTTAGAATGAGACAGAGCGACACGGCTAGCATTCCACTCTCAACGAATCACTTCGATTGGAGACTGACTGTGAAATCCGCTTCCGAGAGACCGCGTTTCATCGTGGTCATGTTTCAGACTGATAGGGATGGGTCTCAGGAAAAGAATGCATCGCTATTCGATCACTGCAATTTGAGAAACATGCAAGTGTTTCTGAACGCCACGAGATATCCAGCAATCGATTACAACGCGTCGTTCGACAAGAACGATTTCTGCAGACTGTACGACGAGGCCGCGGATTTTAGAAAGAAGTATCACGGTCTAGACGAATTGATGAGCAACCCTAATATATCTCCCGGCAAACACAAGTCGATGTATCCCATGTTCGTATTCGATGTCAGTAAACAGAGCGAACGAATCAAGAGTAGCGTCTTAGACATTCAGATCAAGATGCAATTCGATAGGAACGTGCCGAGAAAAACCGAAGCCTTCGCCCTGGTCCTGTCGGACAGAGAATTACAATTTGAATCGGATGGAAATAAGATGTCGATCATTCGATGAGAGACGTGTGTGTGAAACAAAAAAAAAGCAATGAGTAATTATTAAAAACAAAAAAAACAAAAAAAAACAAAAAATAAAAAGTAATGAGATCTAGAGAGATTGAACATCTTTATAAATCTCATTACTTTTTTTTTGTTTTTAATAATCACTCATTATTTTTTTAAATTAATTATTTCCACGCGTTCACTGTTTGTTCAGAGGATCTAGTTCGATCAGTAGGCTCATCACGGAAGTGGCAGCTTCGGGATTATTGGTTTTCGTAACGAAATTAATCCTGTCTCCGGCGTTCACTTTGAGAGGCGTGCCGAACGTGCTAACATTCTCGTGTTGATTCTAAGTCTTTTCAACGCTGTATCTCTTATCGCTCTCTACTCCGTTCACCGTGAGATTGACAACCGCTCTGTTATTCAAATCCGTGGAAGCCAGACTCATTCGAATGATTTCTCCTCCCAACGGCATGGGATATCCCACCTGACCATGTTGCGATCCGCTACCTCCGTTTCTGAAAGACCACTCGGCCTTTCCCTCCTCTAACGTGTCGGTCTCCTCGGCCCACACGGTGATCAATTGTCTAGCGTATTTGACTTTCTCCACCACCGAAAGCAGGGTGCAGGCATCCGACATGTGCACAGGATACGGTAGATTCATGAGCGCGTGTCCGCCCATGTCTAGTTTACCTTCCATGATGTCACCCTTTCACCAGACTGAGTTGTCGTCCACGTACTTCCTGCTGACCGCGCTGGAATCGAATTCGGGATCGTGATCGAGACCGAATAAATTGTGACCGTTTATGTTGATGCCACTCTCCATGGTTCCGCCAGACTGTTTGTTCAGGTAGAGATCGTCCACTTGCGATTCTACGTATATTTGAGATCGTATCACGGCGGAATCCACGTAGCCCTTGTTGACCGCGGTGGAGTCTGCATCCATGTCGTCAACCTTCGACAGATTCAATATGTTGTTGAATCCCGCATTCAGATCCGATTTCATTTCTCGTCTGTCAGACTTTCTCTGTTCCAGATCTACGTAGTGTTTGGTCGCCACGTCCTTGGGATTAGTGGGAGTGGCCACGTTCGTTATCTTGTTAGAATTGGCGTTCAATTCTGATTGCGTCGTTTTCGGAACGTATCTACTTCTCAGATGTTCACTGAATCGCGCGTGAGAGTCGTCCGCGTATTTCTTGGTTGCGGCATCGGTGGAATCTATGGGATTCGCGACGTTCACCAAACGTTTGGATTTCAGATCGAGATCCACGTAATTATCTAGCATGATTCGTTCGAAATCCGCGTTCCCCCTGTCGACGTATTTTTTAGTCGCCGCATCTGCGAGATCTATCGGCTCGGGAAGATTGTAGAGCTTCTTATCGTTCATGTTCAAAGGTTCCTCTCAAGGCTCGTATCTCCGAAGTTGGCAACGTCGTAACCATCGCCGACTTCGAGCGTCTTCCTCTTCTTTTTGGGTTGACTTTCGTCGTCACTTCTACCAAATTTATCGACTGGCATGTTGTTTTGAGGTTTTTGTTTTAAAAAATATATTTCAAACGCAGTTTATTAAAAATGAATTATTTCACTTTTTTTTTATTTTTTCGTTTTTATTCGATTAAATTTTTTTAAATAATTTTTTTACCTTTATATATACTATAAAAAAAATCTCTCTCTAATGTAAATCATTTAGAATGTCTTAAAACCGATCTCCTTCCGACCATCACTTGAGAACGTAGAGACACAGGTGACCGCAAAACACTTGATCTGGCGATTGCACTCGTTCCGTGTTGTAACGAACCATCGATTCGTCGAACTAGTTCTTTATTTCTTTCGGTGGTGAGATTCCGTAGCTGTCGAAATAATAATTCTTCTTCCCGTTCTTGAACCACGCCACCCAGTGAGTGCCTTCACCCGATAAATCGTCTAGATTTAAAATTCCGCATTCCGATTATCGAGGTCTTCTCTTCGGCAAGGCATCTCTAGAAAACACGCCTACAAAATCTTTGATTTTCAAATCCTTCGCCGCATTCGACAGATCGATATTGGATAGGGGTTCATTAGGTAAGATGACACCTTCTACGGATATCTCTATTTTCTTATTCATAAATGTGTATATTTTTTTTTTTAATTTATTTATTTTATTATAATTCACTAAAATGACATTACTTTTTTATATTTTTTTTCTTTTTTAAACTAACTCCCTCCATGTCTCTATCGACTTCCATAATCTTGAATCCGTCTAATTCCTCTTGATTTTCTGGAATCCTATCATCCTTAATCATATCTGGAATCCTATCGTCCATAATTATATCCAAAGTCCAATGTCCGAGTGCCAAAGTGCTTATTTTATCGTCTAACACGAAACTCCTATCGTCGTCGGCGTCAGCGAAATCTTGTTGACTATTTCGGTATACATGTCGTGATTTTCGCTTCGAATCGATTTCATAGCCTTATACACTGGACCACTTCCTAACAGACAATCTTTATACACTCGAAAAGAGATGTTTTTCTTCACCATGCACGCTTTAACCCCTTTGCACTTCTTGGTCTCTTCACCTTTTAGACGATAAGCATACAGTTTGGGTCTCAAACCTACGAATTCGACGATTTGTTTACCGCCGCTCTCGTCTTTAAATTTACCCAACACCTTCTTGTTGTCGTTCGATTGAATGTTGGACGGGTGATCGACGGGATAATTGCCCGTGTAGAACCACGTGGCCACATCCGGAGATATATCTCGGTAGACGTCTTTCGTCTCTATCTCATAAACTAAACTGTCCGTGTCGGTGAACAGTAGTTTGGCTTTCTCACCAAATTTCCGTTTGACGTATTCATAGTGAAACTCATACATCAATCGCTTGCTGATATCTAAGATGATCGTTCCGAGATAATAGGGTTTGTCGAACTTCAGGTGCGTCTTTTGCATGTGAACGGCCACTAGATTTTCGTCGAATATGGTTCGGTGTCTGTAATTGGGTTTCGCCACTAATTTTTTAGCTTTTTTCTCAGACATGATGAGTCGAACATCGGTTCTCTTCCTGATGTTTTCCATCGATTTACCGTACACGCAGTTGTTCATGAGTTTGAAGAAATCTTTTTCGAAATCATTCTCAGCTCGAATTCTGAGATTCGTGTTGAGATCGATGTATTTTTTCATCCAAGGCTCTTCGTCGAATCGAATGACGCGATGTATGTCGACTAATTTCATCCCGTAATCGACGTATTGTTTCAAATTCTCGCTGTAGACGTCGTACTTACGTTTGTTAAATAAATTGGGAATGAGTTTTTCCTCCTCTCCTTCGATCGGTTCCATTCGTTCGGGAGCCAGTGGATAATCGTTGTGTAGATCATGTAATTCTTCCGGATAGTTCAAATCGACTTCTAAAATGCAAGGATAGTCTCTCCATTTTTGCATCTCTTCCAGTTCCGTCATCCATTCGAAATTTCCAATCGGTAAAGGATGACTCATAGCCCAACCGTACAGATTATTAGCGTCCCGATACTGTATGTATTTATTCGATCGTTTCGAATCGAAACCTTCTTTCATGTAGGGATTGTTAGCTTCAGAATATCTGCGGGAGATCATCGAGACACCACCTCTCGCAGCCCTTTCGAACATGAGCAACATGTCCACGTCGGATAATTATCCAATTGGACTTCGGTGGTCTTCAACAGAGCGTCCCACGCCAGACCGGGTGCGGTGAAATACCAAGCCGGATCCAGATCGTAATTTCGACGACAGACGTCTCGAAAATTTTCGAACACGTCTGCCAAGAGCAGAATGTCGGTCTTCAGATAGAGATCGTGATAATCTCTCATGGTTTTCATATCGAATGATTTCCACAGGTTTTTGGCGTGTTCGTAATTCTCGTCGGAAATGTCGGATTCGTATAATTTCGAATGAAAATCTTCTTTCGAAGGTAGTGCGGTGTCCTCGAATCTCTTTAGATCGTTCATGTAATCGTAAGGATAGACTCCTTTCCTCAACATGACGTTTACTCGTTCTCCGAAATGTTCGCTTGTGATTTTAAATTTATCCTTGCTCATGTTATTGACTATTTTTTCCAGAGCAGTCGACATGAATTTAAAACTGTCGATGAAACATATGCTTCTACGAATGGATTTCGTTTCTTCTTCCAACGTCTCTCCGTCGATTACTCTTTTCTTCTCCATGGACTTCCATTTCGTGATGGAACCTAGGGGGTTTGATCATCCCCTACTAGGCGGGTCCACAGGTGGCGGATAGAGGACGGCCTGCTCAATTGAGCAGGTTTGCTAATTTCTAATTGGCAGGTGTGCTCAATTGAGCTGGTTCGCTGCGGAATATACGAATACGCAGCCCCGGACCAAAATGATCAATCCTGCTAATACCATCTGGCAGGCACCTTGTTCTCCCGTGAGGTGCGTTCCGAAGGCCCCGAAAGAAGGAATCCTGGCAGTTGAGGACTCGGGCCCCGATTAGGGCAGTCTCCAAGGATGGGGATCAGGTCGTAAACTTTGTTTGGCCCTGGTCTCCATTTTTTCAGATAATGTCCAACACACTGCTTTGGCCCCAGTTTCGGGAGTAGACGGATGGTCGGATGGCCCGTTCTGACCAATCGGGAGCCCCAACCCCAAATATATCGGGAGTCACGTCGGGGGGCATTGGGTGGTTATTCAATCGGTCATTTCTGTTAGTTTTGTTTTATCATTAATACCCAAACTGACTTTTAATGTTTTTGATACCTTTTAATATCTTCCGTTTTGTTGCACTGTCTGCGTCGGTTGTCAGAAGTAGTTTTTGTTGTACTGGTTTTTAATGAAATGATTGGTTGAATGGCCGCCACGATCTGGCACTTCCCATTCATTTGACGGATCAATCCCTCAGTGGTATGCATTGGCATCAACGCTGGGGGAGTATACCTTCCATGTACTCTTGGTGTATCTGCTGGATATCCGCAACGTAACCCCCTAAGTTGGGCCCGGAGTAAGGGTGGGAGTCATGGAATGAAGAAATTTAATAATAAACAATAATGGCTACCCAAACAAACAAAATAAAAAGAGGGTATGAAAAGGCAACCTTAGAAAGCGACTCTAACCTCAACCCTTTTGTAATAGAAAAGACAATTAAGAGTATTGCTGGTACAGTAAAGAATATTGAAAAAATGAAAACGGGTGGACTTTTAATTGAAGTTGACAGGGAAACTCAGTCTTTGGCTCCACTTAGAATATCTAACTTTTTCAACATAGAAGTACATGCATGCGCTCATAAGACCCTGAATCAAAGCAGAGGTGTTATTCGAACCCGAGAATTAGCAAACATATATTAACTTAGCATTCATATGGAAATGGAATCGCAGGGTGTTTCGGCTGTAAGGCATATTACAATCAAAAAAGAAGGCAGAATAGTACCAACAAATACATATATTTTCACATTCAGCTCATCTACTACGCCACCAAAATCTGTAAAAATTGGTTATTTAAACATCAAAGTGGATTTGTTCATACCAAATCCACTTCGGTGTTTCAAGTGTCAAAAGTTTGGACACAGTAAAGATGCATGCCGAGGCCAAGTGATCTGCCACAAATGCGGTCAAAAACACGAAGAACAATGTACTAGCAGTACTCTGAAATGTTCCAACTGCCAGGGCAATCATATGTCTTCTTCACGTGATTGCCCTGTATGGAAAAAAGAAAAGATGATACAAAAAATAAAATGTGAAAGAAAAATCAGTTTCAAAGAGGCCAGAGATATTGTATCACCAATGCCTGGTATGAGCACATCAGTACAATCATATGCTTCAAAATTATCACAAAACAACGACTACAATATCAGTAGAATGCCAGACACAGTACACCTGGCTAAGAGACTCTATTCCATCATTAGTACAGGCATTCACAATAGAACACAATGTTCCACAAGAACTAAAGTCGACTCAAACATCAACAGCCACACAATCAACAACAGAAGAACAACTGAAAACAAACCAGAAGAAAGAACAGAATAAATCTAAACTAGACGAGGAAAAGGGAAGGAAACAAAATCAGTAGAGAAAAATGATCAAAGCAAACTGAAATCAAAACTTGAACCCCAATCTCTCAGCCAGAGTCAGAGAAGGAACCAGGAAAAGGCCAAAAAGAAACTAGAAAAAGCAAAACAATTATCAGACAGAATGCCCAAAGCTCTTCATGACCCCATTACCCGCAACAGGTTTGAGGGTCTTGAGGAAATGGATGCCGGTGAGTTCATCGACGAAACGTTCGGGCACTCACACCCGACCTCATCTCAGAATAAGTCCCCACGTAAAATATCACCTAAGAAAAATACTGGGGCGATTTCGCCCATACGTCCACCATTCAAATCACCACTCAAACACGCATAATACACCCAAGCAAAATATTATTTAGTGGAATTGTCGAGGTTTTAGGGCAATTTTTAATGAACTTGGTCTTCTAACCCCAAAATATTAACCTGCAGCCTTTTGCCTGCAGGAACCTCTTTTAAAGAAACCCGAGGCTCCGGATCGTTCAGCTTTTAAGCATTAAACTTCAAGACGACATATAAAACAAAAAAAGAAATGTTCTTGGGAATCTTACGTTTCTAAGATTAACCAAAACACTCCCATCAACTAAAATTTGGAAAATGATTAAAAAGATTAAAGGAAAAGAAACAAAATCAACTGTACAACTCCTGAAGGAAAACAACACCTTAATTACATCTAAAACAGAAATTTCAAACACTTTGGCCTCCACATTTTCGAAACATTCGTCGTCTGAAAATTGTAATCCCGAATTTCTAAAAATTAAAAAACAAGAAAAACAAAAGATCAAATTTGCCTCCAACAATTTAGAGGGTTACAATGAACCTTTCTCTATGGAAGAGTTACGTAACTCTTTGCATAGAGCAAAGGATACTGCCACTGGTCCCGATGACATACATTACAAACTTTTAAAGCACCTACCACAAACATCACTAGAACTTTTATTATCAATTTTTAATGTCATTTGGGTGACTGGCCAGTTTCCACCATCCTGGCGTAAAGCACATATAATTCCTATTCTTTAGCCTGATAAAGATCACAGCAATCCTAGTAATTATAGGCCTATTGCCTTAACCAGTTGTCTGTGCAAAACCATGGAGAGGATGATCAGTGACCGACTTGTCTGGTTTCTGGAATCGAACAATCTGCTTGCGGATGTTCAGTGTGGTTTCAGAAACCAAAGAAGTACTGTGGATCATTTGGTCAGACTTGAAACGTTTATTAGAAATGCCTTTGCTAGAAAAGAACATGTGGTCGCCATCTTCTTTGATCTAGAAAAGGCATATGATACAACGTGGACGTATGGGATTTTAAAAGATCTTTTTAACATGGGGTTGAGAGGGCGTATGCCTCTTTTTGTTGAAAATTTTTTAAAGGATCGCCAATTTCAGGTTCGTGTTGGATCACCATTATACGATCCGCACGGACAGGAATTGGGGGTTCCTCAGGGTAGTATTTTGTCTGTTACCCTGTTTTAGATAAAAAATTAACAGTATCATCGATGCAATTGAGAATATGGTAGATTCCTCATTGTATGTTGATGATTTTTTAAACTGCTATAGCAGCAAAAAAAATGAATGCTATAGAGCGCAAACTTCAGCTGTGTTTGACCAGAATCCAGAAATGGGCTACAGAAAACGGTTTTAAATTTTCAAAGACCAAAACTAATTGTGTTCATTTTTGTAAGCTCCCGAAGCATCACCACCTTGATCCAGAGTTGAAAATGGATGGAAATACCATGACAACAAACTGAATTTCACTTCCCAATAAAACAACTAAAAGTTAAATGTAAGAGAGCACTGAACCTACTGAAGGTCGGTGGTAGCACTGATTGGGGTGCTGACCAAAAATCTTTGCTCCATCTGTATAGATCACTTGTTCGATCAAAGTTGGATTACGGTTCTATAGTTTACGGTTCTGCAAGGAAGTCATACCTAAACTCTCTTGATGCTATTCACAATGGTGGTATTATAATTAGTCTAGGGGCCTTTCGAACTTCCCCAATAAATTCAGTGCTTTTTGAAGCAGATGAGCCTTCTCTTGAGAAGCGCAGAATTTAACTGTTTCTCCAGTATGTATCTAAACGTTTGGCCAATCCTTCAAATCCTGCTTATAATTGTGTTTTAGACCCTCAAAATGTTGATTTCTTTAAACGCCACCAGAAACATTTTTCTCCATTGGGAATTAGAATTAAACCCCATATGGAGTCAACCAAAATTGAAACACATACAATAAAAGAAAATCGTAAAACACATATTCCTCCTTGGCATCTTAAAAAACCTACAGTTATTTTGGACCTTGCTTCTACCAAAAAATCTGATACCAATTCCTTGCAGTTCAAATAAAATTATGCCGAAATAAAGTCCAAGTATAGTACATATACAATTATCTATACAGATGGATCTAAAGATGGTGACAAAGCTGCTGTTACTGGTGATCATATCACCTCAATTAGAATACCGAATCAGAGTTCTATTTTCACAGCTGAAGTTAAGGCTATTCAACTCGCGCTTGAACGCATCGAGAATGTGCAGGAAAAGAAGTCGATTATTTTTTCCGACTCTCTTTCCTCTTTACTTGCTTTACTCAACCCCAGGTTGAAAGAACCCTCTCATTTTGGAACTTCGTGAGAAGTTAACAACTCTCATGTCTGACCAATATGATATCGTGTTTTGCTAGTTACCCGGACATGTCGGTATCGCTGGTAACACCAAAGCAGACAGTCCAGCAAAACAGGCTTTAACTAAGCCTTTCACTGATTTTAAGATCCCTTTCAGTGATTTCAAACCACATATTAGTAACAACATCAAATCTCTGTGGTAGGCGGAATGGGATGTGGCGACAAATAACAAGCTCCATCGCTTCCGACCAAACATATTTGATCACTACCCATCCAGTAACCTTTGTAGAAAAGACCATGTTATTCTGACACGATGTCATATTGGTCACACACGACTTACACATTCCTTTTTGTTAGAGGGTAATATGCGACCAGAGTGTGTTCCTTGTCAGCAAGTGTTGTCAGTGGAGCACATTCTTTTACATTGTACAGATTTTAATCATGTTAGAGGGCAATATTTCACAGTCGGATCACTGAGAGATTTATTTTATTACACAAGCCCCCGTAAAATTCTCTCATTCCTGAAAGTAATCAACCTTTTTAATACATTTTAAAATTGTTTTTATTCTTTTAAAATTCAAGTCTATCCATATCTATATCACAGGTTGATTTACACAGCATTTTTTGTACAACACTGACATTGCGTTTCACAATCCTTTGTTTTATACTTCACATTTCATATTTCATCGAATCTGTTTTTAATTATTTCATGGTGGATAATGGTCTTTTTTATAATTACATACTTTTATCGCCACGATATAGCCTTCGCTGCTGATGTGGCGTTAAGCACCAATAAATAATAATAATAATTCGTGATGGAAATGTATCTTTCTTTGCTGTTCGTGATGCGATTTAATTCTCCTTCGGAGGTGCCGAGATTTTTCACGAACAGATGACTGTTGTAACCCGAGAGATTGTGAAATATCACCGGATAGAAAACGGTGTCTCGATATTTTAAATTACACTTGCTGTGAGCCGGACCACGATACAGACCCGTGTAATGATTATTTTCCTTCGAATTCTCGTCGAACGATTGTCTGCATATGTGACTTTCGGTGGCTCTGTTATTTTCGTCCTGCTACTCTCGCGTGATGATCATTTTCGCCGGAATTTTGAATTTGTCATATAAAATTTGAGTTTTCGATTCTAACTCTTCCACGAACCTTTGAGCCACGTCGTCGTCTTCGCACTGTTTCGTGTAAGTGAAGAGACCCATGTCGTGTTGTGAGTCGAAAGTGCATTTCACGTAAATGCAATAACCCGAAGGCGTGTGTTTTTGATATTTTTCGCCGTAAATTCAAAGATCGTCAGGTTGGCAGGAACTCATTTTCATGGTGAAGCATTCGAAATCGGTGTACACAACGAATGGTACTTTTAACCTTCTATTGCGATTTTCAAAGTTCATGATGGAGTTGGGTTTGGGCATTTTGACGGTGACACCTTGATTTTCGTTGCAATATTCCTGATGTTTCACTAACGATTTTTCGCTGCGAAACGCATTCATGCAGTTGCAACATAACATGTCTTATGTTCATGTTTATTATTTTTCTCGATAGTAATCAGCTCGGATGTTTAACCCAACAATAATGATGATTGTCACCATTCGAAATCAATAATAAAATAATCGTCTTTTCTCTTTCAAGATACGAAGTCTGTCTGAGAGGATAGATCATTCGTTTTTCATCGTCGTATCCCAAGACGTTCACTGCTATGGTGGGATTTTGAGCCTCGAAACGTTCGATCTGTTTTAACTGCATTGGAAAAGTCACTCCAGTCCAATCGAGATTTTTAGAAGTCTCCTCATAACAAGAAACTCTATCGGAGTGCATTTTCACAGGGTATAAAGTGGAGGTGACTGCCCATTTAAAACACTGATCATCTTTATTTCTCACGTTGATCACAGATTTTTTTTAGCTAAGAAATAAGTAATTCCACGTAGGAAGACGCTTTCAACGAATCGTTTTTAGTTATATGAATTTTGAGTTTCAACACCTCATCAAACGTCCAATTACTACCTTCATGTTGATAATTCGTGAGAGACGTCAACATCTTGTCTTTCATCATTTCACAAACGTCTGATAAATCTGAACCTCGAAATACAGGTTTGACATTAGATCTGAAATATGCATTTTTCATGATGCTCTCGCCTGAATTCACGTCGATTTTATTCATCATGCAATGGAGTATCATCTTAATTTTTTGTCCCACGTTCATGTGTTCACGAAACAAATCCAATACTTTTTTCTTCACCCATTCCCTGAACAATTTTGGATCGACTTTTTTGAATGAGGGAACCACGTCAAAAGTTTTAAAATGCCTTTGATCTCACTTTCTCATTCTAAGTGATTCGATTGGAGTGTTTCCTTGACGAATGGTGCTACATATTCTTCTCCTTTCCCTTCGTCGATTGCTCATCGAATTTCGTTCAATATATCTCGTTTGTCTAGATTCTGAACCGCATCACTCATTTGTTTTTTTTTTTATTTTCTTTTGAGACTTGCAGTTCTTCGATGGCTTTTCGTTTGATCGTCTTCTTATTTTTTGCAACTGGAACTTCTTTTTTTTCGATGTTGGCATTTTGATTCCTTTTACTATCTTTTTCTTGTTCTTATTTTTCACAATGAAGCATTTTTTGACATCGTTGCAATCAACATTTCGTTTGCATTTTCATCGAGCAAACTACGTATCTCCTCGCACATGATCTTTCAAATTTCATCATGCTCCACTTTTTGTTTTCTATCGTCAGGCGTTACTGTCATCAGCTTATATTCTTTTTGCAATTCGAGTCCATTTAAGTTTATCCACTTCCGATCTTTTGATTTTTTTCTTTCCATCGTTTCGCAAATGATATTCCTGTATGACTTCAATTTTTTTGATTTGGTTCTGTGATTTCTGAAATGTGGAATGTTTAATTCTCTACACATCTCGCTTAACTGAGGTACAGTTTTCTCATTTACATTTTCCATTTTTTTTATTTGTTTGCTTCATTTGTAAGAATATTTTTTTTTGAATTTTGTATTTAAATAATAATTTGTTAAAAAGTTTTAAAATAGTCTTTATATATATATATATATATATATATATATATATATGTAAAAAAAAATCTTTCACATTAAAGAAAATTAAAATTAAAAAAAAAATGTTTGTATATATATATAAAGAGAAAAAAAACAAAACTTTTTTTTTTAATAAATTATTATTTAAACATAAATTTAAAAAAACAAAAAAAAAATTAATCGAGTTTTTATGTTCCTTAACGTGAAAAAAAATTGAATTAATACGAGAAAAAAAGGACATTGAATTTAATCTTTTTATTTATATATAAAGAGAAGAAAACTTTTACAAAAAAAATTTTTACATTAAAGAAAATTAAAATTAAAAAAAAACTTTTCATATATATATAGAGAGTAAAAAAAAAATAACTTTTTCAAGAAATTATTATTTAAATACAAAATTCAAAAATATATATTATTTGCAATAATTCATAAAGCCCCAAAAAATAAATAATCGATCATGACAACAACACCTAAAAGATGCGAATTGAAATTGAAACGAGTCGAAACATGTAAGAAATTTGGTTATAAAATCTATAGATTACAACGACACGATGCCATCGAATTGAACGAGATCGAGACGAAGAGCACAAACACGCCAAAAATACAGCATGCCTTTGAAATTGGATGAAGCCAGGCTCGATTTGTTTTATGAGTACCAAAGTGATCTACAGAAAATCGTCATCGCCAAAGGTAGAGAATTCGACAAGGACAATTTGTCATTGCCCTACGGAAGTTACATATATCCAAAAATCTCTCTCGAACTCTTGAACAAATCGGGTGGTGAGAGCACATTCACCGATGTAAAAAATCTCAAAAAAGTAAAGATAAACATTCAACACATTTTCGAAAAAGGAGAAAACACGAAATATAAACAATAGAGAGACTGATTTTTAGCGAAGAAGAAGAAAAAAAAAAGTAATGAGATCTGGAGAGGTTGATCATCTCTAGATCTCATTACTTTTTTCATTTTTTGTTTTCCTTCTTCTTCTTCTTCTTCTTCACTATCGCCCATATATATTATAATAATGTTTCCTATTTTCTCAATTTCGGCATCGATTCTTCTTTTCTTTTTTTTGTGATATATTACGTTTTTATGAGAACACATTTGTTTATCTGAATCATAATTATGAACAAATGTGGTACATCTCTTGGTAACACTCACATCATTACCATTCTCTTCAGAAGGCAGTGGTGACGGTGGAAAGCATCTCATTCTTTTAAATTTCAAACATCTATCCCGCTCTTTTTTCAGTTCTTTCCTAAGATATCCCTCATTAGCGTCTAATTGTTTTTCCACATCTTTTTCCCACACTATCCCGCAATATTCATCATTAGCGTCTAATCGTTTTTCCACATCTTTTTGCAATCTATCTCGCGATATTCATCATTATCGTCTAATTGTTTTTCCACCTTTTTATCCATTTTATATTATTTTTTATACTTTCTATGATTTAGATTTTTATATTTCATATAATTATATAGTTTTTTACATCATAATAACATACTCAAAATCGGTATATTCTTAAACGGCGAATTCTCACCAAACAACAAACCATTACCGAGTCGCTCAACGTTCCGTCCACTCTTCAGATAGAGACCGTTTCCACTCAAAGAGTTGCCACCTCTAATGGGTTCTAGATACAATCCTTCACCGCTGTCGTCTATGTGGAAGTGACACACGGCTCCTCCTTTCTTCAAAAACAGTCCGCTGCCACCCATTAATTTCTCAACAGCCGAACTCGTGAGTCCCAAGAGAGCCCCCACGCCGAGAGTCTTTCCGAGAAAGGGTAAGGCTTTTGTAGCAAAGGGTAATGCTTTTGCGGCCATTCCTGCCAATAGCGGTAGGAAACCGCCTTTCATTCTCAAATTGTATTTCAATTGAGCGGGACTCAATCTCACCGGCAACCCTCTTCCATCACGAATCGCTTTCTCCATCCTTTTGCTTTGACATCTGGTCCAGGCGATCGAATCCTGACCGCCACTCTCCAGATCTTCGTGAGTGAATTTGAATCTCACCGCCTCGCCTCGAGTTGTTAACGCTCTCTTAAGTTTCTTCCTCTGTCCTGCGGATATGTTCACGTTTTTAACCATGTATTGTGTCATAATTCTTTTTTTTAAATATATTTTGTTCAATTGTTTTTTTTGTTTTAATGATAATTATATATTAAATAATTTTTGTAAATTAATATTGCGTTTATTTTATTTTCTTATTTATATATATATACACAATATTTTTTTTTTTTTGCTTTTTATATTTCTCTTATGTGAAATCGTATCGTCACCCTCTCTCCACGAAGATCTAACAGTTCACCATTTTGATCTGTCAACGTGGTTTTGAGACTATATAACGTGTCTAAAATCACTGGTAGATAAACTAAATTTCGAGGTCGTTCCACGATTTTATAACCCGGCGACACGTTTGGAAAGAAGGAATAGATCGTCGGTTGAGCGCTACCATTCACGTAGCTTCCAGCGATCACATCCACGTTCACCAGAATGCTATTGACTGTGAGAATGTCAACAGTATTTTCAGATGCCGCGTGGCCTCGATACATCTTTCGATCGAATCCCAGCATCTTGCCTATAGAATCGTCCGTGTTGAAATCCACTCGAAAATTATCTTCCAAATCCAACATCGTCTGTTGGCTATTAGGGTTGGGAGCGAGTCTGATCTTGTTGCTTCCCTTTCCATCCGTCTTCATTCGGGTCTGAATGTAATTGTTCAAATCGTCTATGTCGTAACTTCCTTTGGGAATTCGAATCTCCAACCAATCCACTGCGTCGGAATACTTGAATGAGTTATTCTTTTCAGTGACGTTGGGAAAGGAATAATGAGTCTCCAGATTCACCAACGCCATCTCGTATCTTTTCGCTCTATTCAATTCGATGGAAGGTTCGAATTTCGTCGCGAATCGAGTTGAATCGCCACTCACCACGATTTGAATGGATTGTTTTGCAGCCGTATTCTCGGCTATCCGTTCTAACAATTCTCCTTGTTCGAACATTATATTTTTAATTTTTATTTTTTCAAAACTAAATTATTTGATGATTTATTATTTTCTATTTTTTTTGTTTTCGCTCTCTATCTTATTATCATCAGAAACATAAAACTTGTCGAATCCGCACCGATATTTTCCGCGATTAAATTCGCTAGTCAAATCGATCACGACGAAATTGTAAAGTCCTCCATCCCAAACCCTCTTGCAGAATCTCCTGAATTCCGCCACGCTCATGTCGTTTGCGACGTGATCACCGTAGATGTGATTGAGATTCTTGAGATCCTGGCGAAAGAGGCACAGTAAATTAGCGTTCTCCCTTATCGTCTGTCTGGGCAATCGAAAATAATTCTGCGACAGGTAGAAACAGTCCACGTTGCTGTGACGATCCCTAACGTAATACGATTCGCCTCGGTTCTGTCTCTCCAAAAGCAGATCGTCGAAAATCATGAGATTCTTATCTTCCGATTTCAATTCTCTAGGATCCGGAACGTCGCTAGCGTTCTCATAAAATCGACACTCACGTTCAAAGACGCATTTCACTTTATCAATTCCATCGCCGCACCGTCCAAAATGGTCGAAAGAGAAGCTTCATTTTGTAGAATTCCTCCCTACTGTCAAAGATTCTGGCCATGACGTCCTTGGGCAATCTACGATCCATACACTCTCGAAGCAATCTGTATTCAGGTTGAAACAAGCTCTTGCCAAACACGAATAATCTGTCGTAATCCAACCAGCCGGGTTACGACAACAGATTCATCAACAGATTGGTCTTTCCACAATTCGATTTTCCCACTATCAAGCCTCTTATGCTTTTGGGAAAGAACTCGTTATTCGACCTCTTGGTCGCGGCGTCGTTCCAAGCCATATCTTTAATGTTCATCTTTATTTATTTTTGTTATTTTTAGATTTTTTCAAACACAATTTTTATGTTTTTTCAAACTCACTTTTTATAAATATTATTATTTATTTATATTACACCATCGCGAGTTCTCTTCAATCCAGATCCCCTAGTCATTTTGTCTAAATCTTGTATGGGTACCATAGCATCCTTAAAATCTTTCCAACTTTTCGGCGATCGCTCTAACGTAGCTCGCTTCGTCGGCGGACTGGTCAACTTGTCGATCAACGCGTCGGCTGCCTCTTACCAGCCACAGAAGCTATCCTACCACTAGCTTCGGAAGCGGCTTTCTTACCAGCATCCAAAGCCATCTTCTTACCGACCTCAAACGCGGTCGATGCGAGTTTTCTACCTGCATCGCTCGTGAACGCTCGCATTATAGAATCGACGATGCCAGAACCACCTTGGACGTAAGTTCTAACGTATCCCCTGTTCTTTATCACCAACATATTTTTATTTTATAATATATATTTTGTTTTTTCACTGGTAAATCGTTTGTTGTTTAAATACTTTTTATTATTCTCTAGTGTAAAATTTACTGTTTTTATTTTATATATTTTTTGTTTGTTTTGTTTGTTCTCTCTACTTATTATATATATATCAATCCTTCAATTCGTTCATCAGCCTTTTATGATCACGCTTATTCAAAACCTTTTGCCTCAACAATTCGCTGCATATGCTCACTATCTCATTATCTAATCCAGTGTTACAAGCGTGTCTACTTGCCATCAACAATCTCAATCTCTGAGACAGAGCGTCAGAATCGCTCGGAAGAAAAGTGGTTCTCACTCCTTTCCCAGTAACTGATTCGACGAGCTTCTTATTCATATCCCATATGGGTTTCACCACTTTTGTCCACATGTAACCTCTATTGGCTTTGGGTCTCGTTTCTCTGGCATCGTTATTTCTCTTCATGGCGTGGGTCTGAACTAGAATGTCGCCGCAATTGTCGAAATCCCGATCCGTGTAATCTCCAGGCTTGTCGAAAAGGAGCAATTTGCGCAGTCCAGGTGCTAATATGTACCTATTCGAACCGACGATTAAATTATCATCATCCTCTTCCACTTCGGAGTTGCCTACAAAAGTTCTTCCGTCAGAATCCTTATAAATTCCATACAACAGATCTCTCTTAACACCATCCTCGAACGACGCGATAGTGGTGATAGTCGAAGCGGTATCGTCGCTTTCGCTCAAGTCCGTTTCGATTCTCATGGGAACGTAATCCGGCGATGATCTTTGAAAGGAAAACCCCCTCGTAAACCTGCCGGGCAACGAACCCATTCTCAAAGAACTTTCTTTTAAGGGCCTCAATTCGTCAACGATCTCCTTTTTACTTCGTTCTTGAACCTCTGTCACGGGTTTAAATAATTTTGTGGTTTCGCGTTTTAATTCCATTTCTCCCAATCGCCTACTTCTGTCAGAGGACTGAGTCGTTGATATTCGCCGAGAAGCTGATCTCTCCGCTTGGAATCTGTGATGTGTAAAAACATTTTTTCGTTTTTAAAATTAATATTTCCTTTAGAGTATGCTAACGTGAGTTATTTTATTATTCTCAAAATTAAATGTATAATTATTTTTATGTTTTAAGTAAATAAAAATCTTCTGTCTTTAATATATAATAACTAAAACCATTTGAGAAAAAACATTTTACATGATAAATGCGTTTTTGCCCTCGAACGTGTTAAAGATCACATCACCGATTATTCACTCCGTAACGAACAGGAGGACTTTGAAAAAAGTTTGAAAGTTTAGCGCATAAGAAACCAGTTTCTGAGTTAACGCATTTGAGAATAATTATATTCGTTAAAAGGGTTCATTCATATCTCCAAAACATTATCACAAGTCGATTAAAATTAAATTTACCTTTTAAAACCCGACTGAGTGGAAAACGCGATTTTATTGTCAATTATTAAACGAAAATACCTTTCATTCACACCGGAACAAAACATGAGTGTCAATTTATAACACAATTTTTATCTCTTAAAATCCATCTAAGTGAAAACGCTTTATAGTGGAATTTTTATTCGAATGAAAAAAATCTACAAACTGTTTTATTAAGATTTACCTCACAAAACTCGCTATGACAAAACGTGAACGGACGATTTCCATCGGTTCTAATTTCCAAACTCGAGTTTTTCAATGTCATCCATTGAACGAAAACCTTTCATTTATACAAGAACAAAAAATGAAAGGATTTTTGCAAAGATTTCATAATGTTAGTTAAACACAAATTTTCTCGCTTAAAACCCATCTAAAGTGGAACACAATTTTATAGTCGACACTATTGAATGAAAAAAGCTATTTTATTTACACTAAGTACAAAATTGAAAAACTGCTCAAAACCGATTCTATCACGATTCACCTCACAAAACTTGCTATGACAAAACGTGAACGGACGAGTTTCATCGGTTCTAATTTTCAAAACTCGAGTTTTTCAATGTCATCCATTGAACGAAAACCTTTCATCTATACAAGAACAAAAAATGAAAGGATTTTTTGCAAAGATTTCATAATGTTAGTTAAACACAAATTCTCCCTTAAAACCCATCTAAAGTGGGAGTCAATTTTATAGTCGACTCTATTGAATAAAAAATGCTATTTTATTTACACTAAGTACAAAATTGAAAAACTCCTCAAAACTGATTCTATCACGATTCACCTCACAAAACTCGCGAGGTGAATCGACAAATCGTTTTCGCTGATCGGATCGCACCCTATACCGTCTGAAACGCGATCGCGAACGTTGTGGTGGTCCAGAACCGGCAAACCGCATTTTTTCGATGTACCGCAGGCCGAAATCGGTTTTAAAATTTTTTACAAAAAATCCGCGATGAGTGACTACACTTTACACTCACTTTTCACCGTTGGTGAACGTCAAGAAAAGGTTTTGATGTTGATTTTTCCTGGTCTAGAATCGGCAAATAGGTTTCACCGATCGGATCGCACCCTCGACCGTTCAAACAGCCGTTGGCGAACGTAGGTGGTCCAGAATCGGTAAACCGCTTTTTTGATGCTGGTCTAGAATCGGCAAAACGTTTTTTGCTTGCGTTCACCAACGATAGATCGAAGGTCTGATCCACGATGGGAACGTCGAGAAAAATTTTTAAATTTACATTTTCTTCAAATTTCATACATTTTTTCTCTTCTGAGCGATGTGTCGAATGTACTCGTTCGCCAACTGATGTTTGAATGGTCAAAAGTGCGATCTGTGAGCCTAAAAAAAATTGCCGATTCTGGACCACCATGCAAAAACGACATTTGTTTGCACTCTGTACACGATTTAACACTGAATCCCTATGGCGGTACACGTACATGTATGTGTACGTGTACAGGTTTTTTGGAAAGTGGTCTAGAATCGGCCTTTATTACCTACTCCTGTGGCTATGGAATCCCTTGTTTCTGAAATGAGTCGTTGAGCAGTATGTCGAGTCACTCGAACGCACATTTGCTCGTTAGCTCATTTGCTCGATGGGATTCGAGTCGTTCGAGTAGTATGTCGAGTCACTCTATCAAGCAATTACTCGATAGCTCATTTGCTCGATGGGTTTCAAGTCATTCGAGCAATTGTTCATGGAGCAATTACTCTCTTTGGCTTATTTGAGAAAAAAGCCCACCTTACGGAATGCCTTATAGGCCCGAGAATCCCTTTTCTGACATGAGTCGAAGAGTCATTCAAGGAGTCACTCGAACGAGCAATTACTCTAAAGCTCATTTGCTCAAAGGGATTCGAGTCATTCGAGCAGTATGTGGAGTCACTCGATCGAGCAATTGCCCTAAGGCTCATTTGCTCGATGAGCAATTGCTCATTTGCTCATGGAGCAATTACTCTCTTGGCTCTTTACCTTATAAGGGATATTTGGGATAGGTATGTTTTGTGGTACAGGTAACAATATCCCCATATAAGTATCCTATGAAAGGTATCCTATAAAAGGTATCCTCAAATAATACAATACCGGGCCATAGGTATCCCCAAATACTGAAATGAGTCGACGAGCAATATGTGCAGGTCACTCGAATGACCAATTGCTCAATAGCCCATTTGCTCGATGGGCTTCGAGTCGTTCGAGCAATGACTTATCAGTGACTGCTAGTAGGTGATAATTGGGGATTCACGACCACTTTGTACATGTACGTGTACAAAATACATACACGATGCGTTTACCAACGTGGGTTTCAGTGTCAAATCGCACGCTTGTTCACAAAAATGTTCAGTGGTCTTGAATCAACTGTTTTTTGTGACTCCTAAATCGCACTTTTAACGTTCAAATACTCGTGGTGAACGTTGAATGTCACGCGTTTTTAAAAAAAAGGTGAAATTGTACATTTTCACTTTTTTTTTTACTTTAAAATTTTTTGTCAACGTTCCCATCGCAGATCAGACCGTCAATCCATCATTGGTGAACGCGAGCAAAATTCTGGGCTAGCATAAAAAAAAAACAGTTTACGGATTCTGGACCACTGGTCCAGAATCCGCAATTGTTTTGAGGCGGTGGGTTTTTTCTATTTATGACATAAGTAGGGGAATACCCATAGTGGGATTTTCCAAACTCAGCTAAGTAACCAATCAGATTGCTTGATTCTCCGCTAATTAACCAATCAGATTGCTTGATTCTCATAAACTTAATCATACAGAGTTATCTCCCCTCGTCGTGGGGTGGGGGGAATACCCGGATTTTTTTTTTTTTTCTAAAAAAAACTTAACAGACAACTATTGAACGCTTCCATTTCTGACGTGAGTGGAGGGAATACCCGAGGAAATAAAAAAAGTGATTGATATATATAGGAGAGAAAAAAAAATATATAAATAATAGTTATTTAAAAAAATAAATATATCAAACCGAATAGATAATAAAAAAATATGTAAATCATGTGCACTTCCCAGACTATTAGAGCGAGGTTTCTTTTAAACATGCTGATGAGAGCATACGCAATCTGCGTGAACGAAGAACTACATCCCATCTTGTTAGAACGATGCGTCGGATGTCGGGATCATCTAGACTTCGATCATGAGAATCATTCGTGTCTGACGATGGAAAGGGAAGATATGGTCGTCAAGTATTTCGAACCGGCGTTCGAATGCGTTAGATTCAATGATGTGATCACGCTTTGGAAGAGATTAGTCTTCTGTAAGAATCAAGACAAGCCTACAGTTTCGGAAGAACTGAAATTGGCGCGTAGAAGTCTGACTTTAGAAGACAAGGGATGCATCGTGAAATTATTGTTCAATGAAGCATACGTCTAAGTTTTCTCGTTGATATAAAATAAGGGAGAATAGAAAATAAAAATAAATACACATAAAATTTTTTATCTAATATTAGAAAGAAAAAAAAATACAAAAATGAGAACCTGAAATAAATTGTATCCGACGTTAGTAGACGATGAGGATGAGAAGCCGATCAACGTTTTGCCGACGACACCGTCGCTAGAAGAAAGAGAAAGAGGAGAGAGGTATTGCATCAATCAAATCAGTAGAATCCAAGAGTATCTAACTCGAGAGAGAGATTCTCGTCATTCCCTCAAGAAGTATTCGCGTTTCGTGAAATTCGTCAACGCGATCGACACGACACTCATCACGATTTTTATGGGTTTACATGCGGCCGGCATCGGATTGTTGTTAACCGCGGTCGGCATTCCGATCGTGTTGACCGTAGAAGGAGTGGCTCTCGCCGCCAGATTGTTTAGCACGCTCGGAAACTTTTTGAGTAGGAAATTATATCTGAAGGCAAGGAAACACGACAAGATTCGCGTCTTGGCCGACTCCAAGATCGACACGAGATCCGAAATGATCTCTATGGCGTTGAAAGACCATAGGATATCGGACGGAGAATACTTCGCGATATTGAGCGAGAAAACGAAATACGATGCCATGAAAGAAGCCGTGAGAATCAAGACTCGTCAGATCATCAAGGAAGAGATGAAGGATTCTCTCGTGGAAAAGGGGAGGAAAGAGGCCAGGGTGGAATTCAGTAAGATGATAGAACTCAAGAGCAGCGATTGAAAAGAAAATAAAAATATATATATATAATAAGAACAGAATTAATTAATTATTAAATTTATATATAAAATAAAAAACGAAATTAATTTAAATAACTCTTAAAAAATGTATTGCGTAAAGTGTAAGAGAGTTACCAAGACGAGGAATTCTAGAGAAGTGCGAACTAAAAACGACAGACAGATGCTTCGTGGAATTTGCGACGTGTGTGGTTCTATCAAGACTAGATTCATCAAAAAAAAAAGAACGCGAGCAAAGGTAAAGGCATCGTGAATAAAATGGTCAATAATCTACCTTTCGAAATGCATCTGCCCGGTCACAGTTTCACTGGACCCGGAACGAAATTGAACAAGAGACTCAACGCCGATCTGACACCCAAATCTTGGAGCAAACATGTGAATAGGGTGGACGCGGCCGCTTATGATCACGATCTGTGCTACGCCGGACATCCCGACACCAAGACTCGCGACGACCTCTGCGATAAAAACATGTTGGGGAATTTGAGAGGCATATCGAATCCGACCAGGAGAGAGAAGATAGAACGTTTCGCTGGTCGGCAATCTGATTGGTGCGAAACGTCGATTCGGATGAGGCGTTCAAAAAAAAAAGTGCATCGGAAAAGAATAAGAAACGATTATTGACGAGCGAATTGGCCGAGGAGTTACACAAACCCATAGTGCATAAATTTCGAAAGAGAAGGGTGTTCGTGAAGAGTTTGGATGATATTTGGTCTGCCGACTTGGTCGACATGAGATCGTTTTCGAGGTGGAACGAGGGCGTCAAATATCTATTGATGGTCATCGACGTGTTTTCCAAATACGGTTGGATCAGAGCTTTGAAGAATAAATCGGGACCTTGCGTCGCCGAGGCTCTGAAGAGCGTGTTCGACTCGTCTTCTCGAAAACCGAGTAAATTGTGGGTGGATAAGGGAAAGGAATTCTACAACAAGCACGTTCATCGATTGGTCGACCTCTACTCGATCGAAAATGAAGAGAAAGCCAGCGTGGTGAAACGTTGGAATCGAACGATGAAGGAAAAAGATGCACAGATACTTCACGGCGAATTCGACCAAGAAATACATATACGCTCTGAACGGTCTGGTCAAAGATTACAACAACACGCGACAGATCGATCAAGATGACTCCCGCGGAAGCTAGCGATCCTCGAAACGAAAAACGGGTCTACGCGAATCTATATCCTGAGAGATCTAAGATCAGGAAGAAGTCTAGAACGCCGAAATTTGCGGTCGGTGATCGAGTGAGAATCCACGCTTATAAGAAGCACTTCGAAAAGGGTTATACTCCTCGATGGACCTCGGAAATCTTTGTGATAAGCAAAATATTTCACACCGATCCGGTGACTTACGAAATCGAAGCTTTGGGTGGAGAAGAGATCATCGGAAAGTTTTACGAACAACAATTACAGAAGACAAAGTTTTGATAAAGAAAACAACATTTTTTTTATTTACTTTTTTTAACATTTTCTTGTTTACACACATATATATAAGAGAGAAAAAAGTAATAATAAAAAATAATTAAAACTATTTTTAGATAAAAAAAATCCTTTAAAATGACAAATATACTAGATATAGCACAAAGCATAGTGAAAGATGAAAGTATTCAAGAATATGAGGTTCATGAATACGAACTGGCAACTGGAACGAGTTTGAACAATGCGGGAGAGATAAGAATCAATGTTGAAACTCAAGATCTATTCGTACATCCTAGCGAGAGTTACATAGTGGTGCAGGGACGTCTCACCAAGGAAGATGGGAGCGACTACGCCGACGACGTCACGGTTACTCTAGCCAATAATGGCATCATGCATCTATTCAGTAATATAAAATACATGCTATCCAGACAAGAGATATAATCTGTTTTTCATCCCGGTCAGGCCACCACGATGTTCGGACTCTTGACGTATCCGGATGATTTTTCGAAATCCAGAGGACTTAATCAGTTGTGGGTGAAAGACACCGTCAGCCCTGCTAGCGCCGGCGCCGCCTTGATATTCGACTACGTCGTCAAGATGTCCAGACCTAAAGGAACGTTTTCGTTCAGGATACCTTTGAAACACATCTTCGGATTTGCAGACGATTACAACAAGATCATGTACGGATTCAAACACAATCTGACGTTGATTCAAAAAGGAAACGACGACGCAATAGTGAGACTCACTGCGACCGATGCGGGTAAGATAACTCTACACAAGATATCGTGGTTCGTTCCGCACGTGGAGCCTTCGATCCTGGAGAAAGCGCATCTCTACAAGATCATAGAATCCAAGAGTAAATTACCCGTGGGATTTAGAATGAGACAGTGCGACACGGCTAGCATTCCTCCCTCCACAAATCACTTCGATTGGAGATTGACGGTGAAATCCGCTTCCGAGAGACTGCGTTTCATCGTGGTTGCATTTCAGACCGATAGGGACGGGTCTCAGGAAAAGAATGCATCGCTGTTCAATCACTGCAGTTTGAGAAACATGCAAGTGTTTCTGAACGCCACGAGATATCCAGCAATCGATTACAATGTGTTGTTCGACAAGAACGATTTCTGCAGACCGTACGGCGATGCCGCTGATTTTAGAAAGAAGTATCATGGTCTAGACGAATTGATGAGTAACCCTAATATATCTCCCGGCGAATACAAGTCGATGTATCCCATGTTCGTATTCGACGTCAGTAAACAGAGTGAACGACTCAAGAGTAGCGTCTCTGACATTTCCATCAATTTACCGTACACGCAGTTGTTCATGAGTTTGAAGAAATCTTTTTCAAAATTGTTCTCGGCTCGAATTCTGAGATTCGTGTTGAGATCGATGTATTTTTTCATCCAAGGCTCTTCGTCGAATCGAATGATGCGATGTATGTTGACTAATTTCATCCCGTAATCGACATACTGTTTCAAATTCTCGCTGTAAATGACGTAGTTACGTTTGTTAAATAAATTGGGAATGAGTTTTTCCTCGTCTCCTTCGTTCGGGAGCCAGTGGATAATCATTGTGTGGATCGTGTAATTCTTCCGGATAGTTCAAATCAACTTCTAAAATGCAAGGATAGTCTCTCCATTTTTGCATCTCTTCCGGTTCCTTCACCCATTCGAAATTTCCAATCGGTAAAGGATGACTCATAGCCCAACCATACAGATTATTAGCGTCCCAATACTGTATGTATTTAGTTGACCGTTTCGAATCGAAACCTTCTTTCATGTAGGGATTGTTAGCTTCAGAATATCTGTGGGAGATCATCGAGACGCCACCTCTCGCAGCCCTTTCGAACATGAGCAACATGTCCACGCCATATAATAATTCCAATTGGACTTCAGTGGTCTTCAACAGAGCGTCCCACGCCAGACCAGGTGTGGTGAAATACCAAGCGGGATCCAGATCGTAATTTCGACAACAGACGTCTCGAAAATTTTCAAACACGTCTGCCAAGAGCAGAACGTCAGTCTTCAGATAGAGATCATGATAATCTCTCATGGTTTTCATATCAAATGATTTCCACACGTTTTTGGCGTGTTCGTAATTCTCGTCGGAAATGTCAGATTCGTATAATTTCGAATAAAAATCTTCTTTCGAAGGTAGTGCGGTGTCTTTGAATCTGAATGTTCGCTCGTGATTTTAAATTTATCCTTGCTCATGTTATCGACTAATTTTTCCAGAGCGGTCGACATGAATTTAAAACTGTCGATGAAACGTATGGCTCTACGAAGGAATTTCGTTTTTTCTTTCAACGTCTCTCTGTCGATTACTCTTTTCTTCTCCATGAGCTTCCATTTCGTGAAGCAAATGTATCTTTCTTCACTGTTTGCGATGCAATTTAATTCTTCATGTGAGGTACCGAGATTTTTCATGAACAGATGACTGTCGTAACCCGAGAGATTGTGAAAAATCACCGGATAGAAAACGGCATCTCGATATTTTAAATTACACTTGCTGTGAGCAGGACCGCGATACAGACCCGTGTAATGATTCTAACTCTTCCACGAACCTTTGAGCTACGTCGTCGTCTTCATACTGTTTCGTGTATGTGAAGGGACCCATGTCGTGTTGCGAGTCGAAAGCGCATTTCACGTAAATGCAATAGCCTGAAAGTATGTGTTTTTGATATCTTTCGACATAACTTTGAAGAGCGTTGGGTTGACAGGAACTCATTTTCGCGGTGAAACATTCAAAATCGGCGTACACGACGAATGGTACTTTTAACCTTCTATTGTGATTTTCAGACTTCACGATGGTGTTAGGTTTGGGCATTTCGACGATGACACCTTGATTTTCATTGCAATATTCCTGATGTTTCACCAAAGACTCTTCGCTGTGAAACATGTTCATGCAATTGAAACATAAAGATATCTTTCCTTTGTGTTTATTATTTTGTTTCCACAGTAATCGGCTCAGATGTTTAACCCAATAATAATGATGATTGTCACCATTCGAAATCAATAATAAAATAATCGTCTTTTCTCTTCCAAGATACGAAGTCTGTCTGAGAGGATAGATCTTTTGTTTTTCGTCGTCGTATCCCAAGACGGTCACCGCTACAGTGGGATTTTGAGCCTCGAAACGTTCAATGTGTTTTAACTCTGTTGGAAAAGTCACTCCGGTCCAATCGAGATTTTTAGAAGTTTCCTCATAACGAGAAACTCTATCGGAGTGTATTTCAACAGGGTATAATCCAGAGGTGACTGCCCATTTAAAACACTGATCATCTTTATTTCTCACGTTGACCACGGCGTGTTTCTTAGCCAAGAAATACGGTAATTCCAAGTAGGAAGATCCTTTCAACGAATCGTTTTCACTTATGTGAATTTCGAGTTTCAACACCTCATTGAATGTCCAATTACTACCTTCATGTTGATAATGCAAGAGACATCAACATCTTGTCTTTCATCTTTTCGAAAACGTCCGATAAATCTGAACCTCGAAATATGGGTTCGACGTTAGATCTGAAATATCCATTTTTCACAATGCTCTCACCGGACTTCACGTCAATTTTATTCATCACGCAATGGACTATCATCTTAATTTTTAGTCCCACGTTCATGTATTCGTGAAACAAATCCAATACTTTTTTCTTCACCCGTTCCATGAACAATTTCGGATCGATTTTCTTGAACGAGGGAATCACATCAAAAGTTTTAAAAATGCCTTTGATCGCACTCTCCCGTTCTACCGGCTTTGATTGGAATAGTTCCGTAATGAGTCGTGCTACATATTCTTCTCCTTTCCCTTCGTCGATTGCTCGTTGAATTTCGCTCAATATATCTTGTTTGTCTAGAATCTGAAGTGCATCACTCGTTTTCGTTTTAGTTTTTCTTTTCTTTTCTTTAGAAACTTGATGTTCTTCAATGGCTTTTTGTTTAGTCGTCTTCTTATTTTTCACAATTGAAACGTTTTTGGTTTTTTTTTGGACGTCGGCATTTCGATTCCTTTTACTATCTTTTTCTTCTTCTCATTTTTCACAACCGATGCATTTTTTGACGTCGTTGCTATTGACATTTCCTTTGCCTTTCTAGCGTTTCGCAAATATTCTTGTATGACTTCAATTTTTTTTGATTTAGTTCTATGATTTCTGAAATGTGAAATTTGTAATAGATTACAAATCTCGTTTAACTGAGGTATGGTTTTCTCATTTAAATTTACCATTGTTTTATCTGTTTGCTTCATTTGTAAGAATATTTTTTTTTTGAATTTTGTATTAAATAATTTGTTAAAAAGTTTTGCTTTTTTACTCTTTTTATATATATAAAAAGTTAAATTTTAACATCCTTTTTTTTCTTTAGTGTGAATTTTTTTTATGTTCCTCAACGTGAAAAAATTGAATTAATACGAGAAAAAAGGATGTTAAAATTTAACTTTTTATATATATAAAAAGAGTAAAAAAGCAAAACTTTTTAACAAATTATTTAAATACAAAATTTAAAATATACATTATTTGTAAGAATTCATAAAACAAAAAACCAAATAATTGATCATGACAACAACACCTAAAAGATGCGAATTGAAATTGAAACAAGACGAAGCATATAAGAAATTTGGTTTTAATATCTATACATTACAACAACACGATCCCATCGAATTGAACGAGGTTGAGATGGAGGGGTTAGAGCGCTACTACAACAAATATCAGATGTATTTGAAATTGGATGAAGCCATGCTCGATTTGTTTTATGAGTACCAAAGCGATCTGCTGAATAATATCATCATCGCCGAAGACAGAGAATTCGACAAGAACGATTTGTTGTTGTTCTATGGAAGTTACATATATCCAATAATCTCACTCAAACTTGTGGACAAATCGGGTGGTGAGAGCACATTCACCGATGTAAAAAAACTCGAAAGAGTAAAGATAAACATTCAAAACATTTTCATAAGTGGAAAAATGACGAATGTCAACATGCTAATAACGGACTTGGAAATATAAACAACAGAGAGATTGATTTTTAGCAAAGAAGAAGGAAAAAAAGTAATGAGATCTAAAGATGATCTCATTACATTTTAAAAAAAAATTTCACATTAAAGAAATTAAAATTAAAAACTTTTTTTTTTTTATATATATAAAGAGTAAAAAAAAAAAAAAAAAAATTTTTAAACAAATTATTAAAATACAAAATTTAAAATATACATTATTTGCAAGAATTCATAAAACAAAAAAAACAACTAAATAATCGATCATGACAGCAACACCTAAAAGATGTGAATTGAAATTGAAATGAGTCAAAATGTATAAGAAATTCAGTCATAAAATCTATAGATTACAACAACACGACCCCATCAAACTGAACGAGGTCGAGATGAAGGACTTAGAGCATAAATATGACAGATATAAGATGACTTTGAAATTGGATGAAGCCATGCTCGATTTGTTTTACGAGTACCAAAGTGATCTGCAGAAAATCTTCATCGCTAAAGATAAAGAATTTGACAAGGGCGATTTGACGTTGTTCTATGGAAGTTACATATATCCAAAAATCTCACGCGAACTCGTGGAGAAATCGGGTGGTGAGAGCGAGTTCACCGATGTAAAAAAACTCAAAGTAAAGATAAACATTCAACACATTTTCGAAAAAGGAGAAAACACGAGTGTCAACATGCTGGAAATATAAACAATAGAGAGATTGAAATGTTGAAATTTAACTTTTTATATATATAAAGAGAAAAAAAACTTTTACTAAAAAATTTTACATTAAAGAAAATTAAAAATTAAAAAAACAACTTTTTCTTTTATATATATAAAGAGCAAAAAAAAAATAAACAAACTTTTTTAACAAATTATTATTTAAATACAAAATTTAAAATATACATTATTTGCAAGAATTCATAAAAACAAAAAAAACAAATAATCGATCATGAGGACAACAACACCTAAAAGATGCGAATTGAAATTGAATCGAGTCGAAACGTATAAGAAATTCGATCATAAAATCTATAGATTACAATGACATGATCCCATCGTATTGAACGAGGTCGAGGTGAAGGGCTTAGAGCACAAATACGACAAATATCGCATGCCTTTGAAATTGGATGAAGCCGCGCTCGATTTGTTTTACGAGTACAAAAGCGATCTGCAGAACATCATCATCGCCGAAGATAGAGAATTCGACAAGGACGATTTGTCGTTGCTCTATGGATGTTACATATTTCCAAACATCTCATTCGAACTCGTGAAGAAATTGGGTGGTGAGAGTGAGTTGACTGAAGTAACAAAACTCAAAAGAGTAAAGATAAACATTCAACACATTTGCGAAAAAGGAGAAAACACGAGTGTCAACATGCTAATAACAGACTTGGAAATATAAACAATAGAGAGATTGATTTTTTAGCAAAGAAGAAGAAAAAAAAAGTAATGAGATTATCTTTAGATCTCATTTTTTTTTTGTTTTCCTTCTTCACTATTACCATATATTATAATAACGTTTCCTTTTTTCTCAAATTTCAGCGTTGATTCTTCTTTTCTTTTTTTCTTTTTTTTTGTGATATGATACGTTTTTATAACAACACATTTGTTTATCCAAATCATAATTATGAACGAATGTTGTGCATCTCTTGGTAACACTCGCATCATTACCATTCTCTTCAGAAGGTAGTGGTGACGGTGGAAAGCGTCTCATTCTTTTCAATTTCAACCGTCTATCCCGCGCTTTATCTATCTCTTTCATCAGTTCTTTCCTTATATATCCATCATTAGCGTCTAACCATTTTTCCACATCTTTTTTTTTTTTTCGCACTCTGTCTCGCGATATTCGTCATTATCGTCTAATTGTTTCTCCACCTTTTTATCCATTTTAAATATATTATTTTATACTTTCTATGATTTATATTTTACATAATTATATAATTTTATATTATAATAACATATTCAAAATCGGTATATTCTTAAACGGCGAATTCTCACTGAGCAACAAACCCTTGCCGAGTCGCTCAACGTTTTGTCCACTCTTCAGATAGAAACCGTTTCATCTCAGAGAGTTGCCACCCCTAACGGGTTCTAGATACAATCCTTTACCGCTGTCGTCTACGTGGACGCGACACACGGCTCCTCCCTTCTTCAAAAACAGTCCGCTGCCACCCATTAATTTCTCAACTGCCGAACTAGCGAGTCCCGTGAGAGCTCCCACGCCAAGAGTCTTTCCGAGAAAGGGTAGTGCCTTTGCGGCGAAGGGTAATGCTTTTGCGGCGATTCCTGCCAATAGCGGTAGGAAACCACCTTTCATTCTCAAATTGTATCTCAATTGAGCGGGACTCAATCTCACCATCAACCCTCTTCCATCGCGAATCGCTTTCTCCATCCTTTTGATTTGACTTCTGGTCCAGGCGATCGAATTCTGACCGCCTCTCGTCAGATCTTCATGAGTGAATTTGAATCTCAGCGCCTCGCCTCGAGTTGTTAACGCTCTCTTTAGTTTCTTCCTCTGTCCTGCGGATATGTTCACGTTTTCAATCACGTATTCTGTCATAATTCTTTTTTTAAAATATATTTACTTCAATTGTTTCTTGTTTAATAATAATTATTTATATTAAAATAATTTTGTAAAATTAATATTGCGTTTATTTTATTTTTGTTAAATATATATACATAATATTTTTTTTTTGCTTTTATATTTCTATTATGTGAAATTGTATTGTCACCCTCTCTCCGCGAAGATCTAACAGTTCACCATTTTGATCCGTCAACGTGGTTTTGAGACTATACAACGTGTCTAAAATCACTGGTAGATAAACTAAATTTCGAGGTCGCTCCACGATCTTATAACCCGGCGACACGTTTGGAAAGAAGGAATAGATTGTCGGTTGAGCGCTGAATGTAATTGTTCAAATCGTCTATGTCGTAACTTCCTTTGGGAATTCGAATCTCCAACCAATCCACTCCGTCTGAATACTTGAACGAGTTATTCTTTTCGGTGACGTTGGGAAAGGAATAATAAGTCTCCAGATTCACCAACGCCATCTCGTATCTTTTCTCTCTATTCAATTCGATGGAAGGTTCGAATTTCGTAGCGAATCGAGTCGAATCGCCACTCACCACGATTTGAATGGATTGTTTTGCAGCCGTATTCTCGGCTATCTGTTCTAACAATTCTCCATGTTCGAACACTGTATTTAATTTTATTTTTTTTTATTTTTTTTCAAAAACTAATTATTTGAAGATTTATTATTTTCTAAAATCTTTTTTTATTTTCACGCTCTATCTTATTATCATCAGAAACATAAAACTTGTCGAATCCGCACCGATATTTTCCGTGATTAAATTCGATTGTCAAATCGATCACGACGAAATTGTAAAGTCCTCCATCCTAAACCCTCTTGCAGAATCTCCTAAATTCCGCCACGCTCATGTCGTTTGCGACATGATCGCCGTAGATGTGATTGAGATTCTTGAGATCTTGGCAAAAGAGACATAGAAAATTAGCGTTCTCTCTTATCGTCTGTCTGGGCAATCGAAAATAATTCTGCTACAGGTAGAAACAGTCCACGTTGCTGTGTCGACCCCTAACGTAATACGATTCGCATCGATTCTGTCTCTCCAAAAGCAGATCGTCGAAAATCATGAGATTCTTATCTTCCGATTTCAATTCTCTAGGATCCGGAACGTCGCTAGCGTTCTCATAAAATCGACACTCGACGTTCGAAGATGCATTTCTCTTCATCAGCTCCATCGCCGCACCGTCCAAAATGGTCGAAAGTGGAGCTTCACTCTTGTCGAATTCCTCCCTACTGTCAAAGATTCTGGCTATGACGTCCTTGGGCAATCTACGATCCATGCACTCTCGAAGCAATCTGTATTCGGGTTGAAACAAGCTCTTGCCAAACACGAACAATCTGTCGTAATCCAACCAGTCGGGTCGGGACAACAGATTCATCAACAGATTGGTCTTTCCACAATTCGATTTTCCCACTATCAAGCCTCTTATGCTTTTGGGACAGAACTCGTTATTCGACCTCTTGGTCGCGGCGTCGTTCCAAGACATATCTTTAATGTTCATCTTTTGTTTTATTTTATTTTTTTTTTGTTGTTATTTTAGATTCTTTTCAAAACACAAATTTTATATGTTTTTCAAACTCAGTTTTTAATATTATTATTTATTTATATCACACCGTCGCGAGTTCTCTTCAATCCTGATCCACTCGTCATTTTGGCTAAATCTTGTATGGGTATCACAGCATCCTTAAAATCTTTCCAACTTTTCGGCGTTTGCTCTAACGCAGCTCGTTTCCCCGGCGGACTGATCAACTTGTCGATCAACGCGTCGGCTGCCCTCTTGCCAGCCACAGAAGCTATCCTACCACTGGCGTCGGAAGCGGCTTTCTTACCAGCATCCAAAGCCGTCTTCTTACCGACCTCAAACGCGGTCGATGCGAGTTTTCTACCCGCATCGCTCGTGAACGCTCGAATTATAGAATCGACAATGCCAGAACCGCCTTGAACGTAAGTTCTGACGTATCCCCTGTTCTTTATCACCAACATATTTTATTTTTATAATATATTTTGTTTTTTTTCACTGGTAAATCGTTTTGTTGTTTTTAAATACTTTTATTATTCTAGTGTAAAAATTTACTGTTTTATTTTTGTTTGTTTGTTTCTCTCTACTTATTATATACACATCAATCCTTCAATTCGTTCATCAGCCTTTTATACTGGTTTTTATTCAAAACCTTCTGTCTTAACAATTCGTCAGATATAGTAACTATCTGATTATCTAATCCTGTGTTACCAGCCCGTCTGCTCGCCATCAACAAACTCAATCTCTGAGACAGAGTGTCAGAATCGCTCGGAAGAAAAGTGGTTTTCACCCCTTTGCCAGTCACCGATTCGACGAACTTCTTGTTCATATTCCATATGGGTTTCACCACTTTCGTCCACTTGTAACCTCTGTTGGCTTTGGGTCTCGTCTCTCTGGCATCGTTATTTCTCTTCATGGCGTGGGTCTGAACCTGAATGTCGCCGTAATTGTCGAAATCCTGATCCGTGTAATCGCTAGGCTTGTTGTAAAGGAGCAATCTGCGCAGTCCATCAGTCAATTCGTATTTGTTCGAACCAACGATCAATTCATCATCGTCAATTTCTACTTCTGTGTCACCAACAAAAATTCTCCCCTCCGAATCCTTACAAAATCCATACAACAGATCTCTCTTACCGCCATCATCATCAGATGATGCGACGCTATCAGCGGTGATAGTCGAAGCTGTATCGGTTTCGCTCTCGCTCTCTGTTTGAATCCCTGTGGGAACGTAATCCGGTGTAGATTGAACGGAATGTCGATTTCCAAAACTAAGAGGCAACGAACCCATTCTCAAAGAACTCTCTTTTATAGGTCCCAATTCTTCGACTATCTCCTTCCTGCTTCGCTCTTGACCCTCCATCACGGGTTTAAATATTTTTGTGGCTTCGCGTTTGAGTTCCATCTCACCAAGACGTCTGCTTCTGTCAGCCGACTGAATGCCCTTCTTAGCACTCTTCTAAAATTCGATCTCGGTGTCTAGAATCCCTCTGTAAAAACATTTTTCGTTTTTAATTGATAATGTTCCTTTAAGTATGCTAATGCGAGTCATTTTATTATTTTCAAAATTAAATGTATAATTATTTTTATGTTTATGTTTTTTTTTCTCTCCTATATATATCAATTACTTTTTTTTATTTCCTCGGGTATTCCCCCCACTCACGTCAGAAATGGAAGCGTTCAATAGTTGTCTGTTAAGTTTTTTTTGGAAAAAAAAAATCCGGGTATTCCCCCCCACCCCACGACGAGGGGAGATAACTCTTTTTGATTAAGTTTATGAGAATCAAGCTTTCTGATTGGTTAATTAGCGGAGAATCAAGCAATCTGATTGGTTAATTAGCTGAGTTTGGAAAATCCCACTATGGGTATTCCCCTACTTACGTCATAAATGGGAAAAACCCACCACCTCAAAACAATTGCGGATTCTGGACCAGTGGTCCAGAATCCGTAAACCATTTTTTTTTTATGCTAGCCCAGAATTTTGCTCGCGTTCACCTACGATGGATCGATGGTCTGATCTGCGATGGGAACGTTGACAAAAATTTTTAAAGTAAAAAAAAAGTGAAAATGTACAATTTCATCTTTTTTTTAAAAACGCGTGACATTCAACGTTCACCACGAGTATTTGAATGTTAAAAGTGCGATCTAGGAGTCACAAAAAAACAGTTGATTCAAGACCACTGAACATTTTTGTGAACAAGCGTGCGATTTAACACTGAATCCCACGTTGGTAAACGCATCGTGTACGTATTTTGTACACGTACATGTACAAAGTGGTCGTGAATCCCCAATTATCAACTACTACTCCTCGATAGCTTATTGGCTTTGGGAATGCTTTTTGTTATACACAAGGGAGATAACTCTGCATAGAGACTATGGGAAATAAAGCAATCTGATTGGTTAGTTATAATTTATATAAATGATCTAGATAAATGAAACAACAAGAGTACTTGGAATAGGGTCAGAACTAACAAGAATAGACCAGAATAGCTAAATATAACAATAATAAGCAAAGTTGTTCCAACTAATAGGAACTTCTACGCAACTGGAGTATACTCTAGAACAAAGGAATATGGTCAGATAGGCGAAAACTATTGCATGTATAGATAGAAGCAGAGAATTCTGAAAGAATTACGAAATAGTAAGACTTGTCGTGTTGTTTGTGGTAATTCTACGAATCGGGAAATTACTCTTCTACAAAGGAACATACCCTCCGAACATACCCCTGTCTTGTTGTAGGCCTTTGGGTAACATAGCAACCACGTGCTACCATAGAAACCAAGATGTCGGCCTCCAGTATACAAAATGGACGACGGAAACACCTATCACCCTAACAACACGTGCTGCCATGCGCACTCACACCACGTATCACTATGGGGATGACGTCACAAGATGGCCACCCATGCGGGTTACCATGACAACACAACATGGCGCCACTGGGTCACGTGACATGACGTCACTTCCGAGGTCCTGCACTGAGGTCCTGCCAATAAGGCCCCAAACATACGAGACATACTACTCATGTTCACGGTGCTTCATTAATTAAATTTTTGATGATTATTCCTGCAATTAGTGTTTGGAATCTAATATTATTGAGTTCATGGAAATATTACCCACCCGTGGAAAGTGACCAGTCAACGACGGCCGTACTGTAGGGAGGCGGTAGGTAACTGTGAAGAGGTACGGTAGATGGGTTCCAGGAATGTTGGAATGGTGACTCATATGTATGCTTATGGTGCATGTCATGTGTAGACATTCTCACGCAAAAGATAGGGCATAAGACAAAGGTGTACCGCAGGAAAGCCCGGCCTTTCCATCAAAATCCTGGATAATGGTCTTACGGAACGTATCACTGATCAATGGCTGTATGTGCGCTTGACCTCCATGTGATGGGTATATGCGGCAGATAAGCACATATGACAAAATATGGTCGCCGATGGGAAGCCATGTCAATGATGCCGTGCCAAATATGAATTCCACGTAACGTGTGATTTGTGATCGATGATAAGTAGACCCGTGACGTGCATAGGTTGTGGCACAACCAAGCAGCACATAAACACATATGTCAATGTATGGATGCTGGAGGTAAGCTAGGTCCATGAGAGGATTTCGAAAATTGGTTATACGCAGAGTGGAACTGGACATTCATAATATGTACGCGCGTGCTACATGTGACGTGTACACATTGGGAAGCAGCTCATTCGAGAATAGGAACGTTATGTCCATAGTGGGATCCGGAATTTGTGTCTTTTAATTAATGTGAAGTAATTGATTTTCCTTGAGGATATATTCTTATACTCTCTGCACAGTTTGTATTCGACTGCTAGCAGCGGATGCAAGCCAAAGAACGGATAGCGGGTATCTATCGTACAAATTGTAGACGTACCAATATTCCAGTAGTATTAATAATAGACTAGTAATACAAGTCAGCAGTAGTTGAAGGCGATCATAAAACGGATGGTTACAGGAGATGGGTAGTAGTTTGACACAGCGCTGATGATGATCATGACATTAACCCTTTACCCAACGTAACGGCCAAAACCGGCCAGCGCTATTTTCAAAAATCGCCAATTAATTTTTATTATTTTTTCATTTTTTGTCTAAAAAACATAGGTTATGACCCCTCATTAGAACGAGCTCGTTCCAATGAGGGGTCATAACCTATGTTTTTGAGATAAAAAATGAACAAAATTAGTTATTCAACACCACTTATCAATTGGATCATTCTATATTACTGTTATGCACTGCAAGTTAATAGCAGCATCACCCGAACGTATAAATTTATTTGTATTTTCTTTTGTCAAAGTAGGCCTACCACTAATATACATGTAACTAAGTGTCAAAAAGCTTTCATGGGAACAAAAGCACTCATTATTGTATATTGAATTTGAAACCTAAAAATGATACAGAATATTAAAAAAATCCTATACATTTTTTTGAAAATGTGTAGCATTTCGCTATGCGAATAAAAAAAGTATTTTGATCCCTGCCGATCCAGAAATTGTCCTTGAATTTGAATGGACCCTATAACAGCTAGTTCGCAATCACATGCATTTCCATAAAAATCATACAATTTCGGCCCAGATGAAACTATCTGTATCTCAATCTGTATAGTACGTCCAAGTTGCCAATTTTGACTTTAACCCTTTACCTAACATGAAGAACAGACGACCTTGCAAACAAAATTCTTGAATTACCATTTTTTTCACTTATTGTCTCAAAAACTTACGTTATGACCTCTCATTCGAACGAGTAACAATGAGGGGTTCATAATCTAAGTTTTTAGAGACAAAAATTGTAAACTGAAAAATAAGGAAGGAATGAAGTAAAATTAAAAATGTTAAAAAATGCATCGTTAGGATCACAGCAGAGATATTATGAATTGGGTGTTCACAATGAAAAGTTACTCAAAATATTTACATTGCATTTCAACTTCAATATATGTAACATAAAGCTACATTTTAATCTTTCAAAAAACTTTCTAAAAATGAGCATTTTCGACCCGTAACATATTTTTCGAACAAAAGATATGGAACATAAATTGGTGATTTCATTTTTCTCGAAATGTTTTATAATTTATCACAAAGTTCTTAATATAGATATACATTTCATTGATAACTGTGGCCATGTACAGAAAGCAATAAAGTTGACAACGTCTCTTGAAACATTGCATTGAACTTGCATTTCAAAGTGAGGGTAGCTCTTTCGATCGCGTTGGCACATTGGTTAACACATTGGTACTGAAATCGAAAGATCGTAGAATCAACCCCAATGGGGACATTAGTGTTGTGCTCTTGTAAATCACTTTGATGGCACACATGAATTAAACTAATGCTAATCCTACTTGTGCCAACTGGGTTAGTAATTTCTGGAAATGGATAGTTACTTCCTCCTTGTTCAGTGGTTCTCTCCTGGAACGCCAGATTCCCGAACCGGATAAGGCGCCAGATACGATGTGCCCTGGCTACCGAAAGTGTCGTCAAAGGATTAGAGCACCCACCTGGTAGTATCGAAAATGTTACGTTGGACAGAAGATAGATCCTTTAGCGGATGCCCCAATCAAAAATAAAACGCCACCATGTTTCTGGGTTGTAGAGTAATCTGCAGAACATCGTTGGATAAAACGCTTTTCTGTTTACAAAAGTGCAACAAAAATGATAAGCGTTTCCACATTAAATTCAGGTTTTGTTCTCTTGAATTATGCAGGGATATATTGCTCTGCAGCACGCGTTAGACAGGGGGAAGAAAGACTAAATACAGATACCAATAAAACAGTCATGTTCTCACCACCTTTTCCTTCATTATAAAATTAAATTGAACAATTAAGTTACTTTTTGTAATATCAAAAACATGTTAATAAAATGGTTCCAACAGTGCTTAGTAATACATATTTTTGTAAAATGCAAGAATGCATAGGGTGAATCACTACAGACACGAAATGACGATATGTCAAACTTCGGATAAAAAGTCACATTCATTAATCCTTTATGCCACGAATCGGCCACATTCGCCTGCGTAATATGCAAACTCAGCAGCTGAGAAAATATTATTTTTCAAAACTTTTCAACAAAACTATATCATGTGATCCCTCTCTGGAACGAGCTCGTTCCAATGAGGAATCACATGATATGGTTTTGTTGCAATTTTCTGAACAATTTAAAACAATGCTATTTAAAATAATAAAGTTTTATACCGTCTGCGTTGGGTAAAGGGTTAATGAGAAATATGATCTATTTTTCCAGGAAAATTTTTCAACGAAAATAAAAATTAAAAGAACATTTGTTGCGGTTTTTTCTTAATCCTCTTTCGAATCTAATATCCAAATTTTGCCTGCACAATTTATGAACATTATCATACATTATTTCATTGTTTTTCATTCTCTTCTACTGAAACCTCGCGTGTTTCTCCTGGTGGGAACAAGCTCGTTGAGCTTCTTCCAACGAGAGACCACGAGCAGTGGAAGTTGATGATGTAGGTACCAGGATTTAACTCACAATTCCGCATACCCCAGAGCTGACGGTATTGGTACCAGGCTTACTACATGAACCCCTTAGAAAAAACGGGTACTTATAGATCCAAATGTCGTAGTGGTATAGCACTGGTACCTATAGGAGTAGGGTGGAATGGCCGTTTCGAGCCCTGTAAATTTTTTGTCTCCATCGCACCTCACCAAAAACTCATTTTTTTTCGATCAAATAGCGTTCGTCACGATCAAAATCCATCGACTTGTTCGATGCGACACGTCAACATTGTCACTTTCTCCTGATTTTTACAGTGGGTGACGGTAGACGAGGTGTCGTAGGTTCGACGTTCGATTTCTCTAACTGTTAACGTTGGGCTGGCTAAAAATTTCGACGGAATTTTGACAAACTCTAAAAATTCCCTCTCTTAAAAATTCACTTTTTGGTGGGCTCGTACATCTGACACGACCGTTCTCGGGAAAACACTCACCTTTTCGCAGAGGTAACACGGACCACCATTCTAGGTGAATTTTTTCGACAGAATACCACCAAAAAAAAACACCACCGGTGCGAATGAAATACCAGCGACCCAACGTCGATTCCCGCGGAGAAAACACAATCCGAATGGAGCGGCAAGTTTTTCGGTGGGCCGGAATCAGCCACCGATGACGTAGAGAGGTTTTTGGCAAGGAGAGAGAGATAGCTCGTGAGATCTAAAACGCGTGAGGTGGGCCTGCTCCGGTCCTCGATTATGTAGATATTACGAGTTGTGAGACGGATGATAAAAAATTGTGTTTTTTTTTAAATATATATATATACAACATTCAAAAAATAAGAATACAAAAGATATATATAAAACAACATTCAAAAAAATAAAGAAGAATACCAAAAAATAACTATTTTTTACTAAAAAAAGAAAGAAAAAAATAATAATAATTCACAAGTTAGACTAAAGAAAACCCCTAAAGTGTTTTTTTTTTTTTTTTTTTTTTTTTTTTTTTGGTGGGGGGGGGGGGTGGGTCTGCTAAGCAAGACATATTGAGCTTATTGGTACCCTCACGCGTCGGAATAATGCCAGCTGGCAAGAAAACATGCAAGTATGGATATCATTGGAACTGACCCACTGAGTCAGTTGGAATGATATCCAATTTGCATTTACAGAGAAAGTCCAAGATTTTTCAGATTGTGAGGGCTTTACTTGGGCTAATGTTCTGGGCGGTTTTGGTCGTTTATTTGGATGAAGAGTTAAAAAATAAATTACTTTTAATTGGACAGAAGAGAGAAAAGTTCACTGTTCGTAACATGGTTGGATATTCTTACCAATTATTTCATGCTCTAATTTCCGATTAATTATTCATCTGATCTAGTCATGGCTGCTTAACATCAGACCAGACTGCAGCTGATAAAATCTCCGAAATTTGTACAGAAATGGAAAGTTCAAGTTCGTTGTCCTTATCAACCGCCAACTGGTAGCAGCCTTTTTCATACGGTAACTTAAGTCGTTGTATCTCACAATGTTTCATCAAACCGGGCCATGGCTGCTTAATGGTAAACATGGCCGGATTTGATGAAAAATATATGGAATATTGAGAGCTGAGTTCAGTGTTCTGTAATTTGAATTGATATTTTCACCAGTGATTTCTTGTGTTGTGGATTTAAATCATGTAAATAAATTACCTGAGTGTGTGTAATTCAACAACCCCAAAGAGTCAGCCAGATAAGTGCTCGAAAGAATACTTGTTTCTGGTACAAAATTATTTGTAATTGATCATGTTCATCAAATCGAGTCACGGCTGCTTTACGGCAGGCATGGCTGGATTTGATAAACATATCTGAAATATTGAGAGATGAGTCCAGTGTTCTGTTGTTGATTTAAATCATGTAAATAAATTACCTGAGTGTGTGTAATTCAACAACCCCAAAGAGTCAGCCAGATAAGTGCTCGAAAGAATACTTGTTTCCGTTACAGAACTATTTGTAATTGATCATGTTCATCAAATCGAGTCACGGCTGCTTTACGGCAGGCATGGCTGGATTTGATAAACATACCTGAAATATTGAAAGATGAGTCCAATGTCCTCTTACTAGAAGGGATATTTTCACCGATAACGTAATGTATTAGATTTTAATTAAGACATTTATTATCCTTAAAAGGTGAAGTCTGTTGCCGGTTGAACAGAAAGAAATATTCACTTTTGATGCAACTGAACAACTGAAGATTGCAGATTTCCTCGTCCGTTCTGTGAGGGATTGTACGAGTGTTGAAATGGCCCAGTGTTTTTATATGACAACTTAAGTCGTTGTATTTCACCGATCTTAATTTTTTTTTTTTTTTTTTCATCAAACCGGGTCATGGCTGCTGAATGGCAGACATGGCCGGATTTGATAAAGAATAACAGAAATATTCAGAGTTGAGTTCAGTGTTCTGCAACTTGAACTGATATTTTCACCAGTGATTTTTTGCATTGTAGATTTAAATGCGAGTACGAGTGTTGAAATGGCCCAGTGTTTTTATATGACAACTTAAGTCGTTGTATTTCACCGATCTTAATTTTTTTTTTTTTCATCAAACCGGGTCATGGCTGCTGAATGGCAGACATGGCCGGATTTGATAAAGAATAACAGGAATATTCAGAGTTGAGTTCAGTGTTCTGCAACTTGAACTGATATTTTCACCAGTGATTTTTTGCATTGTAGATTTAAATGCGGGAATCAAATCTTGTAAAAAAAAATACTTGAGTGTGTATAACTCAGCAACACAAATGGGTTCAGCCAGCCTTAATGCAGTTTTTATTGCTGACCTGATAATTAGTGCAACTGAGGATTGTTAATTTCCCAATGTATCCTGTGGATGACTGTATGAGTGTTAAAATGTCCCAACGCTCAAGATGTAATTGCCTGAAAGTCCAATTGTTTTCATAACTTAACTATTTGAGATTGATCATGTTTATCAAATCGAGTCACGGCTGCTTTGCGGTAGACGTGGCTGGATTTGATAAGCCTTAATGCAGTTTTTATTGCTGACCTGATAATTATTGTGAAGGCTTTACTTAGGCTAATTGTCTGGGCGGTTTTGGTCGTTTAGTTGGCTAAAGGGTTAAAAAAAAACGAAAATTTACTTTTAATTGGACAGATGAAAGAAAAGTTCACGGTTCTGCAACATGATTGGATATTCTTACCAATTATTTCATGCTCTAATTTCCGATTAATTATTCATCTGGTCTAGGCACGGCTGCTTCACATCAGACTGCATCTGATAAATTCTCCGAAACTTGTACAGAAATGGAAAATTCAACTTCATTGTCCTTATCTACCACTAACTGGTAGCAGCCTTTTTCATACGATAACTTAAGTCCTTGTATCTCACAATTTTTCATCAAACCGGGCCATGGCTGCTTAATGGTAAACATGGCCGGATTTGATGAAAAATATATGGAATATTGAGAGCTGAGTTCAGTGTTCTGTAATTTGAATTGATATTTTCATCAGTGATTTCTTGCGTTGTGGATTTAAATGCATGGTATCAAATCCGGTAAATAAATTAACTGAGTGTGTGAAATTCAACAACTCCAAAGAGTCAGCCATGCTTAATGCAGCTCTCATTGCAGACCTGATAATTAGTGCAACTGAAAACTGGTAATTCTCCAATGTATTCTGTGGACGGATGTAGGAGTGTTAAAATGTCCCAACGTCCAACGTGCTTATCAGATAAGTGCTCGAAAGGATACCTTTTTCCGTAACAAAACTATTTGTAATTGATTATGTTCATCAAATCGAGTCACGGCTGTTTTGCGGCAGGCATGGCTAGATTTGATAAACATGTATGAAATATTGAAGGATGAATCCAACGTTCTGTTACCAGAACGGATATTTTCACGTGTAACTTAATGTATTAGATTTTAATTAAGACATTTATTTTGATTATGTTCATCAAATCGAGTCACGGCTGCTTGGCGGGAGGCATGGTTGGATTTGATGAACATGTGTGAAATATTGAAAGATGAATCCAACGTTCTGTTACCAGAACGGATATTTTCACGTGTAACTTATGTATTAGATTTTAATTAAGACATTTATTATCCATAAAAAGGTCAAGTCTGTTGCCGGTTGAACAGAAAGAAATATTCACTTTTGACGCAAGTGAACAAGTGAAGATTGCTAATTTCCTCGCCCGTTCTGTGAGGGACTGTACGAGTGTAGAAATGGCCCAGTGTTTTTATATGACCACTCAAGCCGTTGCATTTCACCAATTTTCTTCTTTTGTTTTCATCAAACCGGGCCATGGCTGCTGAATGGCAGATTTGATAAAGAATATCAGGAATATTCAGAGTTGAGTTCAGTGTTCTGTAACTTGAACTGATATTTTCACCAGTGATTTTTTGCATTGTAGATTTAAATGCGGGAATCAAATCTTGTAAAAGATACCTGAGTGTGTATAACTCAACAACACAAATGGGTTCAACCAGCCTTAATGCAGTTTTTATTGCTGACCTGATAATTAGTGCAACTGAGGATTGTTAATCCCCCTGTGTATCCTGTGGATGACTGTATGAGTGTTAAAATGTCCCAACGCTCAAGATATAAGTGCCTGAAAGTCTAATAGTTCCATAACTTAACTATTTGAGATTGATCATGTTTATCAAATCGAGTCACGGCTGCTTGGCGGCAGGCGTGGCTGGATTTGATAAGCCTTAATGCAGTTTTTATTGCTGACCTGATAATTATTGTGAAGGATTAACATAGACTAATTTTCCGGGCGGTTTTGGTCGTCTATTTGGATAAAAGGGTTAAAAAAAAATACTTCAGTTGGACAGATGAGAGAAAAGTTCACTGTTCTGAAACATGAGTGGATACTCTTACCAATTATTTCATGCTCTAATTTCCGATTAATTATTCATCTGATCTAGTCACGGTTGCTTAACATCAGACTGCAGCTGATAAATTCTCCGAAACTTGAACAGAAATGGAAAATTCAACTTCATTGTCCTTATCTCCCGCTAACTGGTAGCAGCCTTTTTATACGATAACTTAAGTCCTTGTATCTTACAATTTTTCATCAAACCGGGCCAAGGCTGCTTAATGGTAAACATGGCCGGATTTGATGCAAAATATATGAAATATTGAGAGCTGAGTTCAGTGTTCTGTAATTTGAATTGATATTTTCACCAGTAATTTCTTGCGCTGTGCATTTAAATGCATGGAATCGAATCATGTAAATAAATTACCTGAATGTGTGTAATTCAACAACTCTAAAGAGTCAGGGGGGGGGGGGGGGCTTAATGCAGCTCTCATTGCAGACGCGATAAATGACTGTATGAGTGTTAAAATGTCCCAACGCTCAAGATAAGTGCCTGAAAGTCCAATTGTTTTCATAAATTAACTAATTGTGATTGATCATGTTCATCAAATCGAGTCACGGGTGCTTTGCGACAGGCGTGGCTGGATTTGATAAGCCTTAATACAGGTTTTCGTGCTGACCGGATAATTGTTGCAACTGCAGATTGCTGATTCTCCAATGTATTCTGCGACTGACTATTCGAGTGTTAAAGTGTTCGAATGCCTAAAATAAGTCCCTGAATGGCTAGTTGTTTGCATGTTTTCATAACTTAATTATTTGTAAAAGATCATGTTCATTAAAACAGTCACGACTGCTTTGTGGCAGGCATGGCTAGATTTGATAAACGTATCTGAAATATTGAAATACGAGTCCAGTATTCCACTACCAGAATTGGATTTTAATTAAGATATTTATTATCCTCATAAAGGCCAAGTCCGTTGCCGGTTAAACAGAAAGAAATATTCACTTTTGACGCAATTGAACAACTGAAGATTGCTGATTTTCCCATCCATTCTTTTGTCTGAAATGGACCAATGTTTTATGGTTTTTGTTTTCTTTTATGTACGACAACTAAAGTCGTAGTACTTTACCAATTTTCATTTATTTTCACCAAAGCAGGTGAATGGCAGACATGGCCGGATTTGATGAGGAATATCTGGAACATTGAGAGTTGAGTTCTGTATTTTGTAACTTGAATTGGTATTCTCATCAATGATATTTTGCACTGTAGAATGTAATGCACGAAATTTCATTCAATTTTCTTGAGAATGTGTAACCCAACAACACCAACGGGTCAGCCCTAATGCAGTTCTTTATTGCTGACCTGCTAATTAGTGCAACTGAAGACTTCTACTTCCCCAAAGTATTCTGTGGATGACTGAACGAGTGTCATAACTTAATTATTTGTAACTGATCATATTCATCAAATCGAGTCCCGGCTGCTTTGCGGTAGGCATGGCTGGATTTGATATGCGTTAATGCAGTTTCTATTGATGACCCCCGATAATTATTGCAATTGTAAATTGCTAATTCCCCAATTTATACTGTGAACGACTGTACGGGTGTCAAAATGTCCCAAAGCTTAAGATAAGTGCATGAAAGGCTATTGTTTTCAAAACTTAGCCATTTGTAATTGATCATGTTCATCAAATCGAATCATGGCTGCTTTGCGGCTGGCATGGCTGGATTTGATAAACATATCGGAAATATTGAAAGGTAAGTCCAGTGTTCCACTACCAGAATGGATATTTTCATCATGTAGTGGATTTTAATTAAGATGTTTAATATCCGTGTATTGGATTTTAATTAAGATGTTTAATATCCTTAATAGGTCAGGACTGTTGCCTTTTAAACAGAAATAAATATTCACCTTTCACGCTATTGAACAACTGAAGATTGCAAATTTCCCATCCGTCCTATGGAGGACTGTACGAGTTTTGAAATAGCCCAGAGTCTTTCATATGAAAACTTCAGACGTTGTTTTTGTCCACTTTTTCATCAAACCGGGTCACAGCTGCTGAATGGCAGACAAAATTTCCCATCCGTCCTATGGAGGACTGTACGAGTTTTGAAATAGCCCAGAGTCTTTCATATGATAACTTCAGTCGTTGTTTTTGTTCACTTTTTCATCAAACCTGGTCACGGCTGCTGTATGGCAGACATGGCCGGATTTGATGAAAAAGATATGGAATATCGACAGCTGAGTTCTGTAACCTGAATAAATATTTTCACCAGTGATTTCTCGCATTGTGGATTTAATAGTATAGAATTAAAGGATGTCAATAAATCACTTGAATGGAGGACTGTACGAGTGTTGAAATAACCCAGAGTTTTTCATATGATAACTTTAGTCGATGTTTTTCTCCACTTTTTCATCAAACCGGATCACGACTGCTGAATGGCGGGCATGGTCTGATTTGATGAAAAAGATCTGGAATATTGACAGCTGAGTCCTGTAACTTGAATTAATATTTTCACCAGTGATTGTGCGACTGACTGTTCGAGTGTTAAAGTGTCCGAACGCCCAAAATAAGTCCATGAAATGCTAATTGTTTTCATAACTTGACTATTTGTAAAAGATCATCAAACCGGATCACGACTGCTGAATGGCGGGCATGGTCGGATTTGATGAAAAAGATTTGGAATATTGACAGCTGAGTCCTGTAACTTGAATTAATATTTTCACCAGTGATTGTGCGATTGACTGTTCGAGTGTTAAAGTGTCCGAACGCCCAAAATAAGTCCATGAAATGCTAATTGTTTTCATAACTTGACTATTTGTAAAGGATCATTTCATTAAAACAGTCACGGCTGCTTTGCGGCAGACACGGCTGGATTTGATAGACATATTTGAAATATTGAAAGATGAGTCCAGTGTTCCACTACCAGAATTGATATTTTCATCAGTAATTTCGTGTATTTGATTTTAACTAAGATGTTTAGTATCCTCAATAGGTGAAGTCTGTTGCCGTCTAAACAGAAAAAAAATACTCACGTTTGTCGCAATCGAAAAGTTGAAGATTGCTAATTTCCCCATCCGTTCTGTGGAGGACTGTGCGAGAGATGAAATGGCCCAGGGTTTTTTTTTTTTTTTTTTTTTTTTTTTTTTTCTTTTTTTTTTTCAAGGCAAATTAAGTCGTTGTATCTCACCAATTTTCATCAAACCGGGTCATGGCTGCTTAATGGCAGACATGGCCGGAGTTGATGAAAAATATGTGGAATATTGAGAGCTGAGTTCAGTGTTTTGTAACTAAAATTGATATCTTTCACCAGTGATTTCTTGCATGACAGTACTGTGCAGCATGGAATTAAATTATGTAAATAAATCACTTTAGCGTGTATAATTCAGCAACACCAAAGGGTCAGCCAGCCTTAATGCAGTCTTTATTTTCACCAGTGATTTATTGCATTGTAGATCTAAATGCAGGGAAACAAAGCATATAAAAAAATTACTTGAGTGTGTGTAACTCAACAGCAATACTTTGCAGCAAACAAGGCAGTATAAGATAATCGTATCTAAAATACTGAAAGTTGAGTCCAGTGTTCCGTTTTCAGAATGGATATTATCATCATTTGTTGTAATAAATTAATATTATTGCGATATCCTTCCATGTGAAAGTCCTCCAAATCCAAATCCCATAACAGTTTTTTGAACAACCTAATTTAAAACATATACCCACCCGAATTATCGCGTGACAACAACTGTAAGTAAAGTGATGTCGCACTCAATAAGTATATGTATATGTATATGTATATTTTTAACAGTTTTGATATATGTACAGAGTTATTGTATTCCCAATCTGACCTCAAATCATGGATTCATATTGCAACAGACTGTGACTAAAAGTGATACTGAAGTATCGATAGTCCCTCATGAACAGTTCATTTACCACTTATTATTTAGGGAAATATTATTATACTTTTCCTGCGGAAGAGCGGGTGGTACGATAATGACATATGGCGGGTAATGTTGCACTAGACGAGGTGCAAATGGAACCAGAGTATGACTTTATACAGCTCTATAATGAGAAAGTATGTTCCTCCCCAGAAAATGACGAATCTCCGTTTAAACTCCACTCAAATGAGTGTAAATACTTTACACCTAAAGATTTTCAGTCTATGACTAGTAAAATAAACTCAGAATTTTCGTTGTTCCATCATAACTGTCAAAGCTTAAAGGCTCACTGGGATTCCTTCCAGAACCTGCTCTATAATTTACAAACAAATAATAATTTTTTTGACATAATTGGACTCACAGAAATATTTCAAATTCCCCCACAAAACTCATTTACTCTGGAGGGTTATGCGCCAATTATCAAATGTATGAGACCCGAAAATGATGATGGCCGAGGGGGAGTTGGGCTATATATAAAAGAGGGGATATCCTATAAAGTTCGAAGTGATATTACAATTTTCATCCCCCACGTTTTCGAATCTCTATTCATAGAAGTTGAAGATAAACACAACTCTAAAATAATTGGCGTCATATATAGACCAAATACTCCGCCGAAAGCCGATATAAACCTCCTCATATTAAAATTAGGTGAAATAATGGATGTTCTGAATGCCGAAAACAAGAAAGTTTATATCATGGGGGATCTCAACCTGGACCTTTTAAAAGCAAATATACATTCCAAGACAGAAGAATTTGTCGATCTCATGTTTAGCCAAGGATTCTTGCCTCATATAACCAAACCAACGAGAATAACTAATCATTCAGCTACTCTGATAGACCACATATTTTCAAACAATGTTTCACAAACAACAATACCGGGTATAATTATAACAGATGTATCAGATCACTTTGGTGTTTTTTACATTGAAGAATCTACCAAGGCAAATGATACACCACGGTTTACTATAAAACGAATCATAAACGCGGAAAAAATGTCTGAATTTAAAGAATTACTCTCAGAAAGTAATTTTTACCCTGTCTTGCTTTCAAACTGTCCCAATGAATCATATGAAACATTTTTAAACATCTATATGGAAGCTTACGATAAGGCATTCCCTTTGAAGCGTGACCGCCAGAACAATAAATTTATTAAAAAACAACCTTGGATGACAAAGGGACTTGTCATATCCTCAGTTAATAAAGAAAAATTCTATACAAGAAAACTTAAAAACCCTAATGAACATAATTTACGAAATTACAAAAACTACTGTAAAATTTTTAATAAAGTCAAGAAACAATGTAAATCAATTTATTATAGGGATATCTTGAATGAAAATAGGAACAATATGCGAAGAACATGGCAGATCTTAAACGAAGCTATCAATAAAGGAAAACGTGAAAGCAGACTACCCACTTTCTTTATCCAGGGGGGTACAGAAATAATCGAAGCCCAGGACATTGCAAGAGAATTCAATAATTTTTTCGTCAACGTTGGTAGAACCATATCCGACCAGATCCAGAAACCGGATAAATCGTATTTAAACTACATGCATGGTAGTGTTTCCAACAACTTTTATCTTCTACCCACAAATCCCGTAGAAGTTAGTCAAATTGTAAACAGAATGAAAGTAAAATCGTCGAAAGATTGCGATAGTATCACAACCAGTCTTCTTAAACAAACGATAAATGAGATATTGGTCCCCATTACCCACATAATCAATAATTCCTTTACCGAGGGCAAAGTACCAGATAGAATGAAAATCGCAAAGGTGGTACCCATTTTCAAATCAGGCGACGAGCACAGCTTTACAAACTACAGACCCATTAGTATCCTTCCAGCTTTTTCAAAAGTAATGGAAAAGCTCATGGACAAAAGACTTAGAATGTATCTCGAGAGGTTTAATATCTTATATCCTTATCAATACGGATTTCAAAAACGTCATAGCACGATTCACCCAGTCCTCCAACTCCTCAAAAGCACCGCTATGGAAAACAATAAACGGGAAAAGAATAGTACACTGGCACTATTCTTGGACCTGTCTAAAGCATTCGACACGATAAACCATGAAATACTATTGGGCAAACTCGAATACTACGGCATCAGAGGACTGGCCAACAACTGGTTTAGAAGCTACTTGTCCGATAGATTCCAATATGTTCTATATGACGAACAAAAATCTGACTTTGCCAGGCAAAGCTGTGGTGTCCCACAGGGCTCGATCTTGGGCCCCGTTTTATTTCTTCTGTATATAAATGATATAAGTAACTCAACTTCGCTTAATCTCTTGTCGTTCGCTGATGACACTACAGTACACTGCTCTGGTCTCAACAGTAGTTCAATAACACCTTATTTTAACGAAGAACTTCAAAAATTATTCGAATGGTGCTCTGTGAACGAGTTGATGCTGAATGCTAAAAAAACCTCATACATTATACTTAATCCAACAAAAGGAAGGAATACTGATTCCCGTCATGAGGTAAAAATAAATAACCAAGTTATTAAGAAGGTCGGAGACAACGAACCAGAAAAATCCATAAAGTTTTTGGGAATAAGCCTCGATGAACATTTATCCTACAAAGCCCACATATCCCGAATAAGCTCGAAAATAGCGCGAGCAAACTATAGTCTCATCAAAGTAAAAAATATCCTCCCTCATCGAGTCCTGAAGACATTGTATTTCGCCCTGGTTCACAGCCATTTAATATATGGAATCGTAACATGGGGGAGCTCGAAAGCAATTAATAAATTAGCTATTATGCAGAAGCGTTCATTACGAATTGTCAATAACAAAAAATACAACTCTCATACTGACCCTCTGTTCAAGAAGGATGAAATCCTCAAAGTTGACGATTTGTTTAAACTACATGCATTGCTGTTCATGTTTGACTGGCACAAAGGCCATTTACCTTCTTCCTTTAATGATATGTTCAACGTAAATGACAATTCGTCAGGTAGAACAACCAGACAGTCTGGACTTCTGAACATAGAAAAAACACGAAACCGTACCTTAGATAAACTTCCATTATACACGTTCCCGAAATTATGGAATGCTCTAGACGTCACTGTTCGAAATATTAACAATAGAACCGCCTTTAGACGCAAATTAACCTCCGATTTTATTTCTTCCTACTCAAATTATGTCCGGTGTAATACCCCCTATTGCCCAGAATGTTCATAATAAAAATCAGTATTTTCATTAAATTACCGAGAAGAACTTACCAAAAAGAACTTATACACACAAGTTATGCTCTGTGTCCCATTCTGGTATCCTCGTCCTGTACAACCTGCAAATCCTTCGATTTGATCCGTGAAAATGCACAAATAATTTACGTGTCATGCCGACTGTCACACCGTGAGGTACCGCGGGGGGAGCCGTTCCAGTTTAAACTGAAACGGGCTGATTCACCGCTATTTGCGCCCCATCGTGTGTCAGCCGATGTGGACCTCCCATTAACAGACTTGTATTATTCCAAGATTTGTACGATAGTTTATGACGGGATCTGTTGTTACTGTTTGCAACCCTGAACTGTGTTAACAATATATTAAGCAGGTTGTTTCGGGATATTAGCAATATTGAGGTACCAGTCGTCCGCTGGAATCTATAATTATTTCCCCCTAACTTATTTTTTATACGAGAACAAATTATTGGCAAAAGAATATGAACACCCATTCCTCATTAGGAATTAGACTAATTACGTCAAGTCCGATCACTTCATCACAGTCTGTTGCGATTTTTATTTTCCTAGGGAGTGTCAGGTAGACAGCCAATCTGGCTATGTCACTTCCCACGGTATGCTGAATACATTGTCTGTAAAACATTTATCTGTAAAACGTTTTTTATATGTATACCGTAAATAAAGAATCTGAATCTGAATCTGAATCTGAATAAATAAAAACAATTTTTCTACACATCGGAGATTCGAAGCGAAGGGATGAGCAGGTTCGTGAATTAATACGAAGTAAGGAGAATATTCAAGCACAGGATAGGGCCAGACGATTGGAAGAGATGGGGTTGAGACGAGAGATGACCAAATTGTTCAGACCCGTCACCGAGGTTCAGGAACGAGCTAGGAAAGAGATCATTGAGGAAATGAGACCCATAAGAGAAGGTTCTCTGAGGATGGGTTCGCACCCTGGTAGTTCTACTTCGAGAATTCCGCCCGGTTACTCTACGGATAGAATCGAGACCGATCCGAGTAGCGTCGGTAGTTTTACGTCGAAAAGTTTGTTCGACACTCTGGAGAGGATCGAGACTGAAGCGAGTAGTGTAAGATCTGACGGCGGTAGAGAAAAAGATTTGATTTACGGATTTCCTGAAGAAGGTGATGACGATTTCGTTGGTGACACGCAAATATGGGGTTGAAGGCGACTATTTGATCGTTAGTCCGAACAGGTACGAAATGGCCGACGGATTGCACACTCTTCTCTCTCACATGAGACCCGGCGATTGCACCCAAGAGGATTTGAATAATTATGGAGACATTCTGGTTCAGACTCACGCCATGAAGAAGAACAACGGTCCCAAAGAGACGAGACCGAAGGATAGGAGAGGTTACAAGTTGAAACACGTGGTGGAGCCCATATGGAAGGTGAACAAGTATTTCGTGAAAGTGACGACTGGAAAGGGAATGACCGACACTATATTTCTTCCGTGTGATCTCGATGGCTTGTTGGGGAGATTGAGATTGTTGATGACAAGCAGGGAGGCTGGTAACACCGGAGTGGATAACGAGATAGTGAGCATGTGCAATGAATTGTTGAGGCAGAAGGTCTTGATTAATAAGGATTCTCAAAAGTTGGTGAATCGTTTGAAAAAATAAAATAGTAAGAGAAAAGAGAAAAAAAATATTAAGTAAATAACAAAATATATTTTTAAAAATAATAATAAGAGAATTCAGGAGATTTTGTAAGAAGGTGTGGGACAAAGGACTTCACAATTTTGTGGTAATTGATTTGACTAGCGAATTTAACAACGGAAAATATCGAAGTGGATTCGACGATTTTTTTGTATTCCTGATAAGAAGAGAGAAGAAAATAAAAAAAACAATATCGATAAAATATAAAAAAAAATATATAAATAATAATAATAATAATAATAAAAATGTCAGAACATCATCTATTAGAACAAATAGTCGAGAATATGGCTGCGAAACAATCCTTTCAAATCATAGTGAGTCACGACATGACTCGATTCACGGCTAAATTCGAACCTTCCATTGAAATGAAGAAGGAAAATAGATACAAGATGGCATTGGTTAATCTCGATACTTACTATTCGTTTCCCAACGTCACCGAAAAGAATAATGCGTTCAAGTATTCTAACAGAGTGGATTGGTTCGAGATACGAATTCCCAAAGGAAGTTACGACATAGACGATCTGAACTGTCACATCCAGACGAGACTGAAGACCGATAGTCACGGAAGCAAGATGATAAGACTCGCTCCCAGTACGAGTACTCTGCAGACGATATTAGACTTGGAATATAATTTTAGAGTGGATTTTAGTGCGGATGATTCGATTGGTAAGATGTTGGGGTTCGATTGAAAGATTATCGAGGTCACGCCGCATCCGAAAATATGGTCGACATTCTCGCGGTCAATAGCATTTTAGTAAATGTCAATGTGATCTCAGGAAGTTACGTCAATGGTAGCGCTCAGCCTACGATCTACTCGTTTTTTTTCCAGACGTTTCTCCAGGTTACAAGATCGTGGAGTGACCTCAAAATCTCGCCTATCTACCCGTGATCCTGGACACGTTGTATAGCATTGAAACCACATTGACGGATCAGAATGGAGATCTGTTAGATCTTCGTGGAGAGAGAGTGACTATACAATTTCACATCAGAGATATGGACAAAAAATTAAGTAAATAAAAAGATAATAATAATATAATTTGAAAAAAAAAAAATTTTTTTTTTTTTGTTTCGCAAATTTTTTTTTTTTAATTAAAAACGTGAACATATCTGAAGGACAGAAAGCTAAACTTCCCAGAGCGTTGAGTCATCGAGGCGAGGCCGTTAGATTTAAATTCCGTCACAAAGATCTGGTGAGTGGTGGTAGCAATCGGATCGCCTGAACTGAAACTTAAATCAAAAGGATGGAGAAAGTGATTCATAATCGAATGGGAATGTCGGTGAGATTGAGTCCCGCTAAATTGAGATACAATCTGAGAAGGAAAGGCGGTTTCTTACCGCTATTGGCGGGACTCACCTCTAAAGCATTACCCATTCTCACGAAGATGGAGTTACCAGCTCTGCATGTGGGAGCTCTATATGAACTCGCTAGTTCAGGAGTCGACAAATTAATGGGTAGAGGATTGTTTCTGAAGAAGAGAGAAAACAGACTATTTTTGAAGAAGGGAGGAGCCATGTGTCCTGTAGATGTCGAAGGTAAAGGATTGTATCTAGGGCTTATGAGAAAAAGCAGCAATGCTTTCCATGGAGACGGTCTCTATCTGAATACCGGAGAGAATGTGGAACCGATTGGTAAATGTTTATTGTTTGGTCAGAATTCGGCATTTAAGAATATACACATTTTGGGTATGTTATTATAAAAAAAAAATAATGATTAAAAAACAAAATAACAATAAAAAGATGAAACAAAAGGAGAGAAAACGACTTCCAACAGACGTGTTCACGAAAAGCATTTAGATTTTTCACAATCTTTACATGAGTGTGCTTTAGAAACAATACAATCGGAACAAATCGTACACGATGCATGTTTAAATGTGTATGGAACGATGTTTTCTTTAATATTGTTATTCATATTCCTAAATCGAAGCTATTTCAAAAATATCAAAACGATGAAGTGTGAAGAAAATGTGTCTTACCAAGATTATGACATGATTATAGATGTTCTAGATCATTTAAATACAATGTGACATTTGTAGAACGTTATAATTACGGGAAATATCGTTATATAATTTTTTGCGCAAAAAACGTAGTTAACGTATTCAATCGTGGTGGTGATGAAAATAATGAAAAATCTATTCGCGAATATGTCAAATTTATTTGCCGATTACACTCGTTCGCATTAAATAGATTGTGGATCGAATTTGCTGATAGGTTAAAAATCATTATCGATTATTTTCCATATCAATCTAGAGAAGACGATGAAAAAACGATGGTTTTATCGAAATACGAGAGGCATAACTCCAACTTTCGAAAAAAATGTCATATCTTTCCAATAATAATAAGCACGATCGTAATAGACGAGAAGTATTCATTCATTCGTTTGATGATGAGAAGAATAGATGTGTTATTATTAAGAAAACAAATGTGTAAAAGATATTAAAGAGAAAAAAATATAAAAAAAGTAATACTAAAAACAAAATAATAGAAAACAATAAATAATAAGAATAAAAAAACTATTTTTATATAAAAATTATGATGAACGATTCCATGGAATCGCGAGCTTGGTTTCTTTTAAGAGCACTGTGCAGAGCTTATGTGATCTGCATGAACAAAAAACTTCCTCACGTCTTGAACGAAAGATGCCTCGGTTGTTGAGAGGAGAAAGAATTTAATCACATTGATCATGTTTGTCTTCTGATGGAATGGGAAGACACCATCACCATGTATTCCATGCCTGCATTGGAATACGTCTGATGTGGTGACGTGATCAAATGTTGGAGACAATTCGTGTCTTGCATTGGAGAACCCGAGCCTACAAAATCAGAAGGATTGAAGTTAGCACATCGAAGTCTCACCACCGAAGACAGGAAATGAGTTTTGGAATATTTGTTGGAAAAGGGGAGACCGCTAAAAAGTTTTTCCGTTAAATAATAATTGTTTTTTTTTATATATTTGTATAAGAAATAAAAAAAACCTAAAAAAAACCCTATAATATTCATAATAATAGAAAAAATGAATAATAAGAATAGAAAATGTTTTTTTTATATAAATTAATTATGAGTAAAACGAACGATTCCATGAAATTGAGAGCTTGGTTTCTCCGAATGGCACTGTGCAGAGCTTACGTGGTATGCATGAATGAACAATTTTCTCGAATCATGCACGAAAGACGCCTCAGCTGTTGAGAGGAGAAAGAATTTAATCACATTGATCATTCGTGGTTCACGATAGAATGGAAAGACATCGTTTCCATGTAATTCATCACCGCACTGGGATGCGTCCAATGCAACGATTTGATCGAATGTTGGAAGCAATTTGTGGTTAGCGTCAGAGAACCCAAACCCACTAAATTGGAAAAGTTCAAAATAGTGCATCGAGGTCTCCCCAATGAAGAGAGAGTATGCATTTTGAAATATTTGTAGGAAAATAGGGGACCACTGCCACGAAAGGAGTTTTTCAATGTTGAATTCCTTGTTTCAAGGGAAGAAAACTTTAAAAACAAATGTATGGATTCCATGTAAGAAAACATTCACAATTTTTTTTTTTTGATAAATAATAAGGAAGTGAAAATAAAAAAACATATAATATTCATAATAATAAAAAGAAACTTATAATATAATAAGAATAGAATTTTTTTATATAATAATTATAACAAATGATACGCTAAACATCCCGACGTCGAGAATCGTAATCGAATCTGCGATAAAAACATGTAGACAACGTTGAAAAATATATTGAATCCCACTAGGAGAGAGAGAGACTCGAACGTTCGCTGGTCGGTAAAGTGATCGGTACCAAGCGTCGATTCGGATGGGGGTCATAAAAAAAATATCCAGAAAACATTATTAATGAATGCATTGGTGAACGAACTACACAAGCCCGTCACGCATAAATTTCGAAGGAGAAGGGTGTTTGTAAAGGGTCTGGATCAGATTTGGTTGGCCGATCTGGTTGACATGAAATCACAATCGAAGCGGAACAAGGGCATTAAATACATACTGACGGTCAGCGACGTGTTTTCGAAATACAGGTGGATGAGACCTCTGAAGAATAAATCGAAACCCTGCGTGGCTGAGGCTCTGAAGAGCATATTTGCATCGTCTTCTCGAAAACCGGATAAATTGTGGGTAGACAAAGGGAAGGAATTGTAGAATGAATTGTAGAATAGTCACGTTCATCCATCGGTCGACCTCTATTCCATCGAAAACGAAGGGAAAGCTAACGTGATCGAACGTTGGAATAGAACCATAAAGGAAAAGATGTACAAGTATTTCACGGCTAATAAGACCTAGAAATATATCGACGTTCTACGCGAACTGGTTGAAGAATACAACAACATGCAAACATAGATCGATCAAGATGACTCCCAAAGAAGCTAATGAAGAAATGAAAAACGCGTCTTCGCTAATCTCTTTCCCAAAAGGATCAGGATTAAGAAGGAGTCCAAATCACAGAAATTCGCAGGCGGCGATCGAGTGAGAATCACTTCTTATAAGTCACTCTTTGCAAAAGGTTAAACTCCTAGATAGACTGAAGAAATCTTTAAGATCGGTAGAATATTTTACACAGATCAGGTGACTTACAAAATAGAAGCATTAGAGGATGATGAAGACAGCAGATAAATCATCGGAACATTTTATGAACACAGCAAAACAGGCTTTAACAGAGCCTCTCTCATATTAGTAGTTACATCAAATCTATGAGGCAGGCGGAATGGGATGGGGCGACAAATAACAAGCTCCATCGCTTCCGACCAAACATATTTGATCACTACCCATCCAGTAACCTTTGTAGAAAAGATCATGTCATTCTGACACGATGTCATATTGGTCACACACGACTTACACATTCCTTTCTGTTAGAGGGTAATATGCGACCAGAATGTGTTCCGTGTCAGCAGGTGTTGTCAGTGGAGCACATTCTCTTAAATTGTACTGATTTTAATCTTGTTCGAGGGCAGTACTTCACAGTTGGATCCCTTAGAGATCTATTTTAGAATACGAGCCCACACTAAATTGTATCATTTTTGAAAGTAATCAACCTTTTTAACAAATTTTAAAATTGTTTTTATTCTTTTAATCTACACTCATCAAGCTCAGTTCATCAGGTTGATTTAGAAGTGAAGTAGACATCTTTCATTTATCTCATTGCTCATTGTTATTTAAATTATTCTTGTCTTCGACATGTCTATTGTGATTATCTTTTATTTTTATTCAATATTTTATTTCATAATATTGACGTTTTACTTTCCTCTGAGTTCTCGCCACGATATAGCCTTAGCTGCTAATGTGGCGTTAAGCACCAATAAATAAATAAATAAATATTTTACGAACAAGAATTGCAGAAGACGACATTTTGAAAAACCAACCCTTCACTTCTTTTTTTTGCATATATATAGTTAAAAGGAGAAAAAAAATAATAAATAAAATTAATAATTATAAGAAAAACAGTTAATAACAAAAAAGTGAATTAACACACACAAACAACAAAAAACAAACATGATGAATATATCAGATATAACAGGAGGTTTATTAAGCGACGAAAGCATTCAGGAATATGAAGTTCACAAGTACGAACCAGTGACTGGAACCAGTCTAAACAATACCGGTGAAATAAGAATCAACGTCGAAACCCAAGATCTGTTTGTTCATCCCAGCGAAAGTTACATAGTGATACAGGGGCGTCTCACCAAGGAAGACGGAAGCGATTATGCTGATGATGACGTGGTCACTCTAACTAATAATGGTATGATGCATCTGTTCAGCAATGTAAAATACATGCACCCAGGACAAGAGTTAGAATCCGTGTTTCATCCCGGACAAGCCACCACGATGTACGTACTCTTGACGTATCCGGACGATATTTCGAAATCTGAAGGACTCAATCAATTGTGGGTGAAATACACCGTTGCCAACATGAGTGCAGCCAATACCGGTGCCACCCTGAGATTCAACTACGTCGTCAAGACATTGAGACCCAAAGGAACGTTTTCATTCAGGATACCTCTGAAACACATATTCGGATTCGTGGAAGATTACAACAAGACTCTCTACGGATTCAAACACAATCTGATGTTGATTCGAAAAGGAAACGACGAAGCCATCATGAGATCCACTGCAAACGATGTGGGTAAGATACATCTGAACAAGATATCTTGGTTCGTTCCGCACATATTGCCTTCAGTCACAGAGAAAGTACATCTCTACAAGATCATAGAATCGAAGAGTAAATTACTGGTGGGGTTTAGAATGAGACAGTGCGACACGGCTAGTATTCCACCGTCTAGCAATCACTTTGATTGGAGATTGGCCATGAAATCTGATTAGGAAAGCCCGCGATTCATCGTAGTGGCATTTCAAACCTATAGGGATGGGCCTCAATAGAAAAATCCTTCCCTATTCAATCATTGTAACTTGAAAAACATGCAGGCATTTCTAAATGCCACGAGATATCCGGCCATCGATTACAATGCCTCTTTCGATAAGAACGATTTCTGCAGACTATATGGCGACGCCGCGGATTTATAAAAGAAATATCATCGACTGGATGAATTGATGGGTGATCCTAACATCACTCCCGCCGAATGCAACTCGATGTATCCCCTGTTCGTATTCGACGTTAGTAAACAGAGCGAACGACTCACGAGTAGCGTCTTAGACATTCAGATCAAAATGCAATTCGATAAGAATGTGCCGAGGAGAACCGAGGCTTTTGCTCTAGTCCTATCTGATAGAGAGTTAGAATTTGAATCAGACGGGCAATAAATGTCTATCGTTCGATAATATAATATATATAAAAATAGAAATTAAAATACCTCCCCCCCCCCAAAAAAAAAAAAAATATCGATAAAATATTAACAAAATAAAGAATAATAAAAAAAAAACTAAAAAAAATGAATAATCAAGACAGAGAATGTTTGAGACGAAATCGAAAGCATTTGATAGATAACATAGATGAGAGCAATTTATTAAATATATTAGGTCGGTTGGAAATGACAACACCCATAATATTGACTTCGGAAATGGTAGAATGAATTAAAAAACGGAACAACTGCGAAAAATTGCGTGAGACATTTACTAGATACGTTAACGTATAGAGGAGAAACAGCTTTTGAAGAATTTATTATTACTATGTTGGATCCTGGTTTAGAAATGGACGAGTGTTTAATTTAATAATGTTAAACCAAAACAAATAACAATATATGTAAGTTCGGAATGTCAAACCAAAACAAAATAGAAAGTGATAAATAAAAAAAAAAAATATAATTGGATTTTAAGAAATTGAATATTCAATCTCTTAAAATCCAATAATATTTTTTTTGGAGTTTTCTCCCTTACATCACAAAAAAATGATTATTTTCAATTTTCTTTTTGCACTCACTGTTTGTTCAGAGGATCCAGTTCGATCAACAGAGAGACCACTGAAGTGGCAGCTTCAGGATTATCGGTTTTCATCTTGAAATTAATCCTGTTCCCCATCTGTACCTTGAGATGCGTACTGAAGACTTTGGTGTTCGGGTGTTTTTCCTTCTTCTTTTCGACTCTGTACCTCATGTCACATTCCACACCGTTCATCACGAGATTGACAACCGCTCTATTCCTTAAGTCCATAGAAGCCAGACTCATTCAAATGATATCGCCTCCCACCGGCATGGGATATCCTATCAGATTGTGCGGCGGTCCGTTACCTCCGTTTCCGAAGGACCATTCGGCTTTTTCCACATCTAACGCACCGCTCTCCTTGGCCCAGATGGTGATCAATTGTCTGGCGTATTTTATCTTTTCCACGACGGAGATCAGAGTGCAGGCATCTGACATGTGTGTGGGATCTGTCAGATTCGTGAGGGCGTGTCCTCCCATGTTCAGTTTGCCTTCCATGATATCGCCCTTTCTCCAGACCATATTTTTGTCCAAGTACTGTCTGCTGATCGCGCTGGTTCGTCATCGAGTCCGAATAGATTGTGACCAGCCATGTTGATTCCGGCCTCCATGGTACCTCCGGATTGTTTGTTCAGACTGATCGATCGGTTCAGGAAGATTGTAGATTTTCTTATTGTTTAAATTTAAAGGTTCTTGTTGAGGTTCGTATATCCGAACGAATCGTTCGTCTTAGTTGGCAATGTCACCAACAATTTCGACTGTGGTTCTTCTTTTCTTTCTAGAGGAACCTTCATTATCGTCAGCGCGACCGAATTTATCGACTGTTATGTATTGTTTTTTTTTGTATTATTTAAAATGAAATGTTTTTTTATTATTTTAATTAATGGAACCAATTTTTTTTTATTTATATATCTCTCTCTCTATATATATCCCCCCCAAAAATGTTCTTTAATGTAAATCGTTGAGAATATCTTGAAAGTGATCTCCTTCCGACCATTTCTCGAGAATGTAGAGGCATAGGTGACCGCAAAACACCCGATCCGGCGCTTGCACTCTTTCGGTATTGTAAATAACTGACGTTAAATAGTTCCTTATTTCTATCGGTGGTGAGATTCCGTAGCTATCGAAATAATAATTTTTATTCTGATTCGAAAACCACGTGACCCAATGCGTGCCCTCACCTCCGATATCGTCCAGATTTCAAATTCCACATTCCGAATTGTAGTCTTTTTTTCTTGGCAAGGCATCTCTCGAAAACAAACCTCGAAAATGTTTGATTTTTAAATCTTTTGCCACTTTCGATAGATCAATGTTGGATAGGGGTTCGTTGGGTTAGACGACACCTTCTACAGATATGTGTTTTATTTTCTTATTGTTCATAATTAATTTATAAACTCGTGAGTTTTTTTAAACTTACGACATTTTGATGTCTTCAGTCGTACTCCATTCATCATCCTCTTGCTTTTGTTAAAATATCGCAGATTAATGTCTGAGTGCGAAAGTGTGTATTTTATCCTCGCATATAATTCTCTTATCGTCGTCAGCCCTCAATGCAATCTTATTGATTTCTTTGTGTACATCTCATACATTTCGCTTTGAATTGTATCCATCTATTTATACACCATACAATTTTCGGAAAGACAGTCTTTACACTCTTCGAGAGAGATGTTTTTATTTGCCACACACGCTTGAATGCCTTTACATCTCTTGATCGCTTCACCATCGATGAGATAAGCGTACAATTTAGGTCTCAAACCCACGAATCCGGTGATTTGTCTTCCACAGCTCTCGTCTTTAAATTTACCCAACACCTTTTTATTGACACCCTTTGGAATCTTAGACGGGTGATCGTCGGGATAATTACTCATGTCGAACCATTCATTCATGGCTGACGCTATGTCCTCATAGAGATGTCCCTAGTCTTTATTTCATAAGCTAGACTGTCCGTGTCGGTGAACAATAGTTTAGTTTTCGAATTAAATTTCGCTTTGATGTAATCGTAATGAAACTCATACATCAGCTGCTTGCTAATATCTAAAATGATCGCTCCGAGATAACAGGGTTTATCGAACCTTAGATGCGTCTTTTGCATGTGCACGGCCACTAGATTTTCATCGAATATGGTTCTATGTTGATAACTAGGTTTCCCAATTAATTTTCTAGACTTCTCTTCAGATGTGACAAGTTGAACGTTAGTTCTATTCCTAATGTTTTCCATAGATTTCCCAAACACGCAATTGTTCATGAGTTTGAAGAATTTTTTTTTTGAAGTCGCTCTCGGCCTGTATTCTTAAATTCGTGTTGAGATCATTGTATTTTTTCAACCAAGGATCCTCGTCGAATCGAATGATTCGATGCACGTCGATCAATTTCATCCCGCGATCCATGTAATGTTTCACATTTTCGCAGTAGACCACATACTTGTGTTTGTGATTTAAATTAGGAATGAGTTTTTCGATGCCATTCATTTCTATTCATTTGGGATCCAGTGGATAATCATTGTGTAAATCATGTAACGTTTCCAGATAGTCTAAATCAACCTCTAGAATACAAGGATAGAGTCTCCATTTTTGTTTCTCTTCCAACGTTTCGACCCATTTGAAATTTCCAATTGGTAAAGAATGACTCATAGCCCAACCATACAAATTATTAGCATCCCAGTACTCTATGTATTTACTCGGTTTCTCCAAATCAAAATCTTTTCCCATGTAAAGATTATTTGCATTGGCATATCTGGTGGAAATCATAGAGACACTGCCCCTCACGACCTATTCAAACATGAGCAACATCTCTACATCCATTAATAATTCCAATCGAACCTCAGTCATTTTCAAGAGAGCATCCCAAGCAAGTCCGGGTGCAGTGAAATACCAAGCCGGATCTAGTTCGTAATGTCGACGACACACCGATCAAACATTTTCGAACACCTCAGTCAAGAGAAGCACGTCATTTTTCAAATAGTGGTCGTGATATTCTCTCATGGGTTTCATGTTGAATAATGTCCACACTTTTTGCGCATGTTCATAATCATCGTTGGAAATGTGAGAATGGTATTAGTTCAAATAAAAATCGTCTTTGGGAGGTAGAGCGACGTCGTTGAATTTTTCGAGATCACTCATGTAATCGTAAGGGTAGATGCCTTTCCCCAACATAATGTCCACCAATTCTCGTCGATCATTAAAATGTTTACTCATGATTTTAAATTTTTCCCTATTCAAACCGTTAACTACTTTTTCCAAACTGGTTGACATAAATTTATAACTCTCGACGAAACATTTCTCTCTATGGATGGGACTCATTTTCTCAGTCGAACCATCGATGACATTCTTTTTAACGATGACTTTACATTTAGTGAATGAAATGTATTTTTCATCGTTTTGCGCGATGCAACTCAACTCCCCCTCGCTAAAACCCATATTTTTCACAAACAAGTGACTGTCGTAACCCGAGAGATTGTGAAATATCACCGGATAGAACTGAGCATCTCGAAATCTTAAATTACATTTGTTGTTAGCAGCACCACGAAACCTACCTGTGTAGTGATCGTGATCTCTAACTTTTTTATTATTTTCACAATCATTATCAAATGATAGTCTACAGATATGACATTCCATGGTTTCGTTGTATTCTCGCTGTTGCTCTGGCGTGATGATCATGTCTTTAGGTTTTTTAAATTTGTCATATAATATTTGAATTTTCGATTCTAACTTTTCTACGAATCTATGAGCCACATTGTCATCATCTGAACATTTGGTATGGACGAATGCACCCGACGATTCTCGATCGTCGAATGAACATTTCACATAATAACAATAGCCCAAAGGTATGTGCTTGTGATATTTTTCAGCATACAGCATAACTACTACGCTCGTCAGGGTGCCAGGTATTTATTTTCGTTGTGAAACATTCGAAATCGGCTTAGATGACAAATGGTGATTCTAATCTTTTTTTGTAGTTGCGAAAATCCACGTAAGTGTTAGGATTGGGCATTTTGATGGCAACGCCTTGCTTTTCGCTGCAATATTCTCGATGACGCATCAACGATTCTTGACTACGGAACGAATTCATGCAGTTGAGACAGAAAAATCTCTCGTGTCCATGTTTAGAAATCTGCCTTGACAACAATCGACTCATTTCTTCAATCAAGCAATAATGTTGATTGTCACTCTCTGAAATTAATAACAAATTAACAATCTTTTCTCTCTCTTTGGGCGATGTCAGTCTGAGAGGATAGACTATTCCTTTTTTATCGTTTCCCTCATATCCCAAAACGTTCACGGCCACGGTAGGATTTAGCTTTTCGAAATCTCCAATGTCTTCCAGCCGCGTTGGGAAAGTCACTCCCGTCCAATCGATATGTTTACAAGTCTCTGAGTACTTGGAAACTCTCTGAGTGTGTTTTTCTACGGGATACAAGGCCGATGTGATCGCCCATTTGAAACACTCGTTATCATCTTCATTTTTCACGTTCATCACGGCTTGTTTTTTAAATATGAAATAAGGTACATTTATGTAGGAAGATGCTTTCAAAGGATCGTGTCTACCACGTGAAGTTCGAGATTCAATATCTTCTCGAACGTCCAATTACTTACCTTGTTTTGATAAGTGACCATAGATTCCATCATCTTGTCTTTCATCACTTTATAAACATCAACTAATTCGTCATCTCTGAACACAATCTCGTTTTTAGATCGGAAAAAGGCATCTCATTCCAGAATCTCACCCGTTTGGGCGTTGACCTTTTTCATCAGACAATACAAGATCATTATTTATTTTTAAACCCTTGCCTAGATGTTTTCGAATTACGTCCAACACTCTACCCTTCAACCGTTCCATGAACGATTCGGGATCGAGTTTTTTTAAGAGACCAGGCACCACGTCGAAAGTTTTAAACCATCCTTCGACGGCTTCATCCCGTTCTATCAAAATCAATGGTGACTTCGATGCTTCGATCATGATATTCATTATAGCACCGATACCCTTATTTTCATTCACCACTCTCTTGATTGCATCCATCGTTTTTTTTTTTGAACGAATCGTCATCTCGAACCGTGTCGCTTTTCATTTTTTTTTATTATTCTCTGTTGAAACCTTCTGCCGCTCTACCACTTTTAGTTTAATGGCTATCTTCTTCTTCTTAGTTTTCTCTGCAGTCGTTTGTTGACGTTGTTTTGTGGTCGCTATCTTCTCATCTTTTTTTTTCGTGATTCGAGTTGTTTTTGTCACTACCGCAAATCTTTCAGCTATTCCCTTTCCGTCGAGCAAATGACTTGTGCATTCATCTTTTTTCGTGTATTTGACACCTTTCAATTTCAACGACTGACGCACTTTGGCTTGTAATTTTACCAGTGACAGATCACAATTCTCCTCGCGCACGGCTTCGATCAATCGTTCTTTGGTTTTGTAACGGTTATAATTTTTAATTCCTGGATTTCTACAGTACTTTTTCAACTGGGATTTGGTAGAAAATATAATTTTTTTCCCACGATATACTTTTTGGTTTTTGGCATTTTTTTTACTTAATATGCATATAATATTTATGTTAATTTTTCAATTTTTTTTTGTGAATTGTTAAACTTCTTCTTATTATATATATTTTTTTGTTGTTTGTTTTTTTTTCTTTAATGGCAAAAACACGAGTACTACTTCATGATAAATACTTTAATAAGCTTTTCGAATTGAGATTTAGAATCTATCTATAATGAACTAACTCTCTTTTTATCATATGTTCGTGACCGTTATGAGCATGTTAACTTTAAAGCTATCCTTTTCCCGAGAGCTATCTTTTCCCTGCTGAAAAATCCATCAGAAAACTAGATTCACACTCTGGGGCGTTCGTTCTTCCCTGATGACCAGATTCAATTTGTCGACAACTTCATTAGAGACGATCGGATATGTATTACTCCTGCAGATTAGAGACAGATCGTCTGCATCGAATTTTTTTACATTTTCCTTGAGAATGGTTAATAGTTCGTCTTGACACTCGTACATTAATCCAAGGTGGTCTCGTTCAATTTCAAAGGCAATGTATATTTCTTGTATTCATCTCTCAATCCAGTCGTCTTCACGTCCTTCAATTCAATGGCGTCGTGCGGTTGTAGTCTATAAATTTTATTACCATATTTCGAAAATCTCTCGACTCTCTTCAATTTTAATATGGATTGTTTAGGTACTGACGATGCCATGACTGATTATTTTTTTATGATAATAATTATTAATTGTAAAAAAGTATTTTTTAAATTTTTTTTCTACTTCTTATTATACATGTAAAAATAACAACTTTTTTTTCTTTGATGACAAAATTTTGTGAGTGTATTTTTTTTTTCATGATAATAATTGTTAATTGTAAAAATATCTTTTTATTTTTTTTTTCTACTTTTTATTATTAAAATATTTTTTTGTCAAATTTTTTTTTTTTTGATTTCAAAAAATATTTTGTGAATTGTTAAACTTTTTAGGATAATAATTGTTAATTGTAAAAAATATTTTTTTTCTATACTTCTTATATATTTAAAAAAAACAAACTTTTTTCATTTTTTTTTCTTTAATGACAAAAACGGTTATTAAATTTTATGATGAAAATAGAATGAAGCTGATGCTGACTGATCGATAATTCTGTTATTTCGTTGGTCAAAACAATTTTTTTATCATCCGTCTCACAACTCGTAATATCTACATAATCGCGGAGCGGAGCGAGCCCACCTCACGCGTTTTAGACCTCACAGCCTATCTCTCTCTCCTTGCCAAAAACCTCTCTCCGTCATCGATGGCTGATTTGTCACTCGATGCGGACTGTGTTTTTTTCCGCGGGAATCGACGGTGGATCGCTAATATTTCATTCACACCGGTGGTGTTTTTTTTGGCCGTATTCTATCGAAAACATTCACCTAGAATGGTGATTCGTGTTACCTCTGCGAAAAGGTGAGTGTTTTCCCGAGAACGGACGTGTCAGATTTACGAGCCCACCAAAAAGTAAATTTTTAAGAGAGGGAATTTTTAGAGTTCGTCAAAATTCCATCGAAATTTTTAGCCAGCCCAACGTTTACCGTTAGAGAAATCGAACGTCGAACCCACGACACCTCGTCTACTGTCACCCACTGTAAGAATCAGGAAAAAGTGACGATGTGAACATGGACGTGTCGCATCGAACAGGTCGATGGATTTCGATCGTGACAAACGCGATTTGCTCGAAAAAAAGTTTTTGGTGAGGTGCGATCGAGACAAAAAATTTGGTGGGCTCGAAACGGCCATTCCACACTACTTATAGGACCTATAGGACCGTTAACATTAGAGTAATTATAGGTACCAGCAGATCTATCGGAATTCCTATAAAAAACTTCTGCAGTCGACGAACGTTTCAAGCAAGTTAAAATATCCTGACAGAAAATAATAAAATAAATTGTGTTCGAAAACACTTGATGCACTAAAAAAATTATTCGTGTCACAAAAAATATTTCTTGTCAGAAAACACAATTTGTGCTATGAAAATTTATTTGTAACCCAAATACGTTTTCATTCCACAAATATTTATCTGCACAAAAACCTACGGCGCCGTAGTACTGCCAACAAAATTGTATTTATTTTTTTTCCAACTCGAAATTTCAAGTTATTATCTCGAACTTTTAAGATAGTAACTCGAAATTTCAAGACAGTAACTCGACATTTCGAGACAGTAACTCGAAATATCAAGATAATAACTCGAAATTTCGAGATAGTAACTCTAAATTTTAAGTTATTTAACTCAACATTTCGGAATAGTAACTCCAAATTTCAAGTTAATAAATCGAAATTTCAAGATAGTAACTCTAACTTCCAAGACAGTAAGGAGTACAGGGTGGATGGTCCAAGAGAGGGAGCTAATAGAGATCTACTCATTGGAGATCTCGGACCTAGACGTAGGGGCACCCCAGGGTAAAAAAATCGTCAGAGAAAGAGTCATGGAGGATGGTAACCTTAATTGGCGAGATGGAGGTCAAATCTAAGAGGTCCTTGGGTGGACTGCGTGATAAAGAGAAGCCTCGTTTTGGGGAATACCTTGATGGCACCTTTAGGGGTCACTGTTGTTCAAGTTGGGAACGCAGTTCCCGGAGATAAGGGGAAAACTTGAAAAACAAACAGTGAAAAGGAGTGCCAAATGTGTAATTTAGGCTTGGTGGAGACCCTGGAGCACTTTCTTCTAAAATGCCCAAAATGCCAGTCTAAAAGAATAAGATTCCCTGGGAGGATAATTGGGAAGTGGGATGGGAGAATGAAGGATACGTGAAGTAGTGAGTGACTCTAAGAGAGGGTTAATATGATAATCGGAGAGATTGGGAAAAATGGGACAAAGGAAGTCATCGAGCAGTTCGTCTCCGAGTGTTGGGAGGAGAGAAGAAGCGTGGGAATGGGGAGGGGGGGGGGTGATTGGAGCACAGGGGTAACCAAGGACTTCTCACCCGAGAACCGCGACAAATCAGCAGCAGGCCAAAGTGTTATTATTTTTTATGTACTGCACGTTGGTGGTAGCCTACACATGCCTTCAACCAATGTTAACCCCGTTTGTACCAGATTAGTAAATTGGAGAGTCTCATGGTCACTACAGCTTAGTGACTATTTTTGGGTACTCCGTCTCTAAAACCATTCACAGTGCTAGGTCAGGCGATAATGTAGAGTATGCTTGGTTGTCTGGTATGGTAGTATAGTATGGACGATATGTACTCCTGTGGTTCTACTATTAACCCCTAGATATACTAATCCACCTAATACTTTGTTCTACCCTTTGGTTTCTGTTTTGGTAGTACGTAATGCCAGGCCAACTGATGTGGGGTATTCATGGTTATTTTGTATGGTAGTGTATAGTATGAGCCGGCTGTAGCCCTGTTGGTCTACTGCCAGCCATTGGTAACACCCGTTGCCCGTATAAAGCCTTACCCTGTACCCCATCCGGCGTGTGTTTTATGGGTATGCTTGATTGTTCTGAAGTGTACTCCGGTAACACAAAGGACCCAAAATGTGGATTAGAATCGGTGTTTTGTTAATATTTTTAGCCTTTTTGGCCCATGCTGACTACGTCCTGACACGTTTTTACTTCTTCTGTATCGTTCAAGTGTACACCGGTAGAGGGAGAATCTTTCACTTGGAACAGTTTAATATTCAAGACATTTCAGGCTCAAGTGTTGGCTACCTATATTCCTACTATAGCCACAGTTCTCTATCACCCCGACTACTAAAAAGGGCTGCTGCATTCTATCAAGATTTCCAGGCCCCTGACTCCCATATATGTTTCAATGGTAGTATGTCTGATCACCACAAACGACCCGACAACTACCAAAAATTTCCGAAACGGGGCCGTTTTTACCCAAATGAACTCGTAGGTTTCTGTCTATGCTGGGTCGTATTCTTGGCCTAGCAGTCTATCTAACCTTATCTCTCCCTCTGATCCCGACCTCTGCTCTCGACAAATCAGATCGCCCCATAATCTTAACCAGGGGGCGCGGTGACTCAGCAGGAAGAGGTGCCGACTGCAAGCTGAGAAGTACTCGGTTCGAACCCACCTGCGGCAACCGCGTTGTGCCATTGGGCAAGACACTTCACTCCCATTGCCCACGTGGGGACACGGTGGCGTTGCGCACTGTGGCGTACTGCACGTACTGCACGTCAATGGTGCACTTGTCTTAAACCAATGCTAACCCTGATTGTGTGGAGTTAGTATGTTGAGGAGCCTGACAGTTACTCGCCGTTGCTCGGTGGTTGTCTCCGGGTACTTCGGCTTTCTCCACCCGTAAAACAGTCGCGGTCATGAATAGCCATTGTACAGAAGTATGTTACATTAAACACCAAACATTAAATGAATAAATAGCGTTGTTGCGGGATTTTAATTTCACTCCACCCCCTCTATTTGTGTTTCTCCCATTTTTATTATCCAGTCATTGAGCCAGTCACCTCGGACCACAGGTTCATTTCGTAATCGCTTGTGGGTCGTAGACATCCTGACTGGCCTAACGAAGAAATGGTGGCGGTGTGGGGTTTGGAGGACACCTCGATTCGTGAGGTCGATGAATGTTGTCTATATACTAATCACGAACAAGCTATCTTGATATTTCGAGTTATTAATTTGAAATTTCGAATTACTGTCTCGAAATTTCGAGTTACTATCTTGAAATGTCGTGTTATTAATGTCGACATTTATTGTTCTCATACAGTCGACCAGTAAGATGTGATAATCTAATTAATCACCCATAACCTGCTTCATATTTGTGGTCAGTTTCATCTCTGATGACTTTCCGTGGAAATCATTGAAACTCCTGCAGAATTTTATCGAACCATAATGGAGAACTGCTCTTGACTCTAGCCCTCCTTCTTGCAAAACCTTGTAAATTATTTCTGGGATTAGTAAAGGCTGATTCCCGCTTCATTTCACCTCTTCTATCTCCTCTTCCCTCTTCCCGATATCTTCATCTCGATGAGTGGCTGTATTCTCATTGTTGGTTCAGTATCGAATGACCCGCTTCACCTTATTCGGATTTTACCCTACACGGATGTCTCCGGAAACAAACAACCAAGTTAACCGGCGATAGCGTAAAATGCCATTGACAATTATGAATTTGTGTTTGTTTGGCGGATAATGACCTGTAACTTTCTGAACAGATTGTTCTGATTGTAATATCATTTTAAAATGTAGCTTCAAAGCGTTATGGTGATATATGATATGGCATGATTGAATAATTATTAGCAAAGATATTCGAATAAACTGGTGAATGGATTTATATGGGTGGGTAAGATTGACCCGTTATTTCTAAAACAAATGACTGCTATTGGGATTTTTATCGTGGGCTGCATCGTATGAGGCGTATATATTTCAGAAAATAACTTGATAGATCCCTTTTCTGCGCTCCAATATCAGCTGGGTTAAAAATCAACCCAAATCAAATGGGTTGAGTGAGTATGAATCCAATGAATTATCATTTTTAACTGATTTAACACTTTACCCAACGCAGATGATTTCAAAATTTATTATTTTAAATACAATTTTTTAAACTTTTGGAAAAAAATTCAACAAAACCATATCATGTGACCTCCTCATTGGAACGAGCTCGACGAGCTCGTTCCAAGAGGGGTCAGGTGATATGGTTTTGTTGAAATATTTTGAAAAATAGTATTTTTGTCAGCTGCTGAATTTGCATATTGCCTGGGCGGATGTGGCTGGTTCGTTGGGTAAAAAGGGTTAAGATTGTGTTATTGTGTTATGAAGCAATAGTTTGACTTTATTCAGTGGAATTTTGTCTAACGCGTCGGATGGGATTGTTTTTTAGAGCTGGTCTACCATTTAGCCAACGTGATGACCAAAATCTAGCAGCGGTATTTACACAAATCGCCATTATATTATTATTTCTTCTAACCCTAAACATACATAGTTTGTGACCTCCTCATTGGAAAGAGGTCGTAGAGGTCGTTCTTATGAGGGGTCATAAACTATGTTTTGGGAGAGAAAAATGAAAATATTTAGTTATTCACGAATTATTGTTCCCAGTATCGTCTACCATTCAGGTAAGGTGATGGCTTAAAATGTATACCTATATTCGCGGCGTGCATGTACTTAAAGTCTGTGCCATAACAATCTTCAAATGCCGTTTTAAAGGGATATAACCTTTTTCTGTCAAGTGCTCATAGAGGATTAGGGTCGGGGATGAAAGTGTGGATCGGAAGGGAAATCTGAACCATTTATTTTTTCCCTCCGTCTTGTGAATATCAGATTACCAGTTTTACCTACTGAACGGACATCAAAGTCCTTAGTTGCATCATCTTGTGTCAATTAATTTAATTAAGCACTTTACTCTGTACCTGTTATCTGGTTTACCCTCACCAGGCACAGTCAATAATCATAGTTCTAAAACTAAATCATCTATCCATAAAATGCAGTGGTAAACATTACAATTTAACAAAAGAAGGGAAAATTGCATGTCACATAAATCATCGAATATTTGAAAAAAATATATAATCTCAGTGACCAAATTCTATCAAAAGACTTTCGTGGAAAAAGGCACAGTGGAACAATTAAATTACAATGGGTCCATGGTCCTAACACTATCAGAGACTCTTGGTCAACATGACTTGATATACTTGAAAATTCTTTTTTATATAAACAAGATATAACCCCGAAATTTCCAACATAACACCAGATGGGTTTACACAATGAAAATTGATTACTACATTTCTGTAGAAGATTTTTTCAACATCAGTTTTTCAAATTAAATGTTATATACCTATTTAATTAAGCCAATCCTGGCCAAAATTTCCAAAAGTTGGAAATTCGGAGGGCAAGTCATGAGTAGTTTGAAATTCCATATGTCTGGATTTTAGAGCTTCTTTGGTGATGCTGATGTCTCCCTTACTTCCGAAAATTCCAACTCGGTTTCAAATCGGCAAAAATTCTAACTGTTACTATTTACAACAACAGTTTACGCAATATAGAGCTTCATAAGTATGCATGATGTCACTCGTACGAGATTTCTATGGAAGGTTTACTTATCGTAATAAATAAAATCCTCGAAATGCACTTCAAGAAAATCGCATCTTGTAAAAACGTTATCCTGAGTTTATTCCATCATTCACAGTTAAAAAATGATGAAACATCGATAATTGATCATTCCTGCATAAGATCTGATTTAAACTTAGGACAGTGTGAATTGTTCAAAGTTCTAAGCTTGAGTTTTTGTTTTGCACATATTCAATTCCCAGAATAATACCAAATAATAACAACCTGATAATTCTTTCATAAATGTGTTGGCATTTAAGTTACTCGAATCAATGTTATGCCCCCTTTCATGGCTTCATTTTCAAAATGTTTCTCGGTAGAGAATTTCCAACTATGGGGAGAGACCGGGAGGGGGGTTCTCCATTCCGGTCCCTCCCCCTAGTTGAAAATTCACTACCCTACACCCCTCCAATCGGAGGCAGCTACAGAATGATTTAGGCTTAGTTATCTAATAATAATAATAATAATAATAATAATAATAATAATAATAATAATAATAATAATGAATAACAAATAAGTAACAAGTGGTAACAAAAAGGGTTTCCGTTTAATATTCCTCAATGCACAGTTTTCCGGGGAAAAAATTTCCAGGGAAAAGTATGCAAAGATACAATTTCCAGGAGGGATAGAATTTCTTGGAACAAATACTCTGAACCCTGGCAACAACCCTTCTTAACATAAATATACCTAAAATCTTAAATCGTTTCCAAACTACATCACCCCAAAAGAACTCCCACCATGCACTCTGAAATACATTTCCTGAAAGAAGGGCTTAATTAAAAAGAAAATACGTAAATACTGTTGTAAGTGAAAATCTCTGTTCTCCTCTTTGAGTGAAGTTCACCATGGAGTTTACGAGAGTGGCGACTTAAGTTACAAGTATTTAACTTCACATGAAAAACTTTAGAATCAAGAATATCATTGGTCAACCGTAACCTTACTTTGACCTCTTGTATTTGCTTTAACCCTTTACCCAACGTAACGGCCAAAACCGGCCAGCGCTATTCTCAAAAATCGCCAATTAATTTTCAAAATATTTTCATTTTTTGTCTCAAAAACATAGGTTATGACCCCTCGTTGGAACGAGCTCGTCGAGCTCGTTCCAACGAGGGGTCATAACCTATGTTTTTGAGACAAAAAATGAAAAAATTTAGTTATTCAAGAATTTTTTTTGCAAGTGTCGTCTGCTTTTCACGTTAGGTAAAGGGTTAAAAAAATTAAATCGACAGCAGTCGAGGCAAACATACTTCACTGAGAGAATCTTGGCATGCCAAAGTCGAAATTGCTGAACAAATCAGTGGAACGGAAAGCGAAATAACCACTCGTTATTCATAAGAATAGAAAAGAAAATAATCAACTAACTGTTAAACTGATCGAGAAAGAAGTACTGAAGCCATGACACCAATCGCCGATCTCTAGCACACAAGCAGGCTAGTAGATCCGAACCAACCATGCTGGTTGGTAAACAGCCCTTATACCTCGACCGCTGCTTGACTCTCACATTCTTTTATTTCTGACATTCACCCCATGTGCATGAATCGCACCCCAGCTTCCACCTTATTGCGACTAAAAGATCTACTGTCCTTTACTACAGCACCTACATTGCCACCAAGTGCTGCGAGTCAGTCAACGGCATCATTGTAACAGATTTGGAGAGAAGTGTGAGAGCCGAGACTCGAACCGTTAAATATAGGACACAGTTGTAAGCCATAATAATGGTATTATCTGACAAATCATCAGATTCTCATGCTGTTAAATTAAAGAAACTGGTATGTTTGTGAAACTCCCCGCGTTGTTAATACGTCAATCGTATTGCTCAAGAAAGCTTAAAAAAGGAGCGCGAATGCAGTGGCATAAGTTCCAACTGACACAATAGAAGAACAATACTTTCTTCATCTTATCTCGATTACAGAAGGTTTTCCAGATTAATTAAGGTAAACACATTTTTGGTATTTTTTAATTTGTAGCTTTCATAATTTCCTTTTTGAAAAGATTTTCTGGCCTTTCCTAAAAGAAAAAGACAATTCTTTTTGCAATATTATAACATTATTTTTTTTAAAATTTTATCCCTTTTTAGGCTTTGGAAGATTGGATTTCTCAAATCGTTTTTTAAAGTTCTAAAGGATTTATTGGCAACTTTGCACAGTCATAACACCTATTAAATGTATGCCTGTTTTGAAAATGGTTGTCACCTCAAAGTATTTCCTGGCCAGATCCTTCAAATATGACTCAAATTTTCGTTGATTCATATCACATGACCAGAAATACTGACATGGAATTTTTCAGATTTCGCTCAAATACTCTTCTTAATGAAATACTGAAAACAATTCTCCACATTTTTTCTTTCTTGGCAAAGAATTCCCAAATTATTCAGATAAGTTAATAAATCCCCAATTATGGCTTTGTGTCTGAAGACTGTGGTACGATAAAACCCCAGTAATTGTGTAAATGTCTAGAAAACAACGGTCTATTACCATAAACACGAAAATCGGCTGAATCTATAATTCAACCAGTAAATGTTTATTTTCCACCTTTCATCATAGTTTGGTAATGAGGTTACTATATACAAGAGAAAAAGAAATGAATATATACACATGGGTGAGACCCAAATGGCCGCCCAAATCGCCCCAAACTGTTCAAATATAGATTGACAATTATCTCGAGATTGAAAAGTGTAAATGACTTCGTACTTGACAGATTTCTACGGCAGTGTTGAGGCGTCAACTAGAATAATGTTTTTAAATTTTAGTTCCGATTTACTAAGTCGTAGTTACGGTTTATTAAATTGTATTTACGGTTTATTAAATTGAAGTTACGATTTATTAAATTGCAGTTACGATTTACTAATTCTAAGTTACCATTTAGTAATTTGTAGTTTCGATATACTAAATCGTAGTTACCATTTATTAAATTGTAGTAACGATTTACTAAATCGTAGTTAACGTTTGGTAAATTGTAGTTACTGTCGAACACTTCTATCTGCGTGGGAGGGGTGACATGGTGTTGTTTAGCCTCGCCATTAAAAATATTGGGGGGGGGGGGACGAGCCAACTAGGAGGGTCGGAATCCCGGCACGGGCCAAACTCGGCTCACATAGCTGAGTTGGCACCGCACTATGATTTTCTTCTCTGCCGAGTAAACTCGAAATATAGGTTCGCTCTTTGTTAGGACTGATTCCAAATCTCTTCAGGCTGCGAAAAGGAAACAATGATTAAAGTAACAACGATTCTTTTATTTACATTCAAAATAAACTCATTTCCATATTCCACATTTAACAATTTGATCAACATGGTAGAAGATTTATCACAGGGGTTAATAGTTTTTCATCAAATTTAGTTAATCTATAACCCTGTACTGGCGCTATAGCACACTCCCAAAATGTCACTGTCACGGGCTCGCGACAGGCGCTTAAAACACCGAGACTTAATCTTTTGCGCCTATGCGGGTTTGCAGCTCTGACTGCCGGGGGATCCCGACTAGCAATGTTAGTTACCTTGTGGCAACACAGTTCTGATTTGGATTCAGTTTATCCACTCTGTCGGCTAGTTTAGCAAGTTGGCGTCACATACATTATGCATGTGTCCTTTGATAGAACTCTCCTTGAATGTCTCCTGTCCTTTGAAATACACACAGTTCATGCAGAACTCACAACTTCAATATGTGCTTCGAGCTTTCGCGAATTGTCACTGTCGACCCTGAGTCGAGATTCACAGCACTCTGATACTAAACAGGCTACTACACGATCAACATCTGCGTTCCTAATAGTTAATACCACAATACAATAGCCTCCACATTGAGACAGGTCCGAGTCGATCCTCGCTAATGACATCTAAACTTAGCTGTTACTTAGTTCGTAATCATCCAATCTGTGTAATACAGTAGCAAAGGTCGGATATCGAATGATTTGTGCCATTAAAGTGGATGGCAACTAGAGTGTCCCGTGTGTGTTTAATATTCGCCAGGTGTTCTTTGATGCGGATAAGGAAATGTCTTTTAGTTTCACCAACGTACTGTTTGTTGGAGTGGTGACAGTGCAAGAGATAAATGCAATTCCTAGTCATGCAGCGTGGACCTTTGAAGCACTTCTTTGTAATAAAGCTATGAAACCATAACTTTTTGGGTAGTTGGAGGCAAATGTTGCACTTTTGTGTGTTGCGGTGGTTGCGTGGATTTAGGATAATTTTCCCACTCACATGGTGGAGTGGAGGTAATTTGGCTCGTGTAAGGATATCTATCAAGGAGGGAGTACGCCTGCGGGCAAGGATGGGGGGGGGGGGTAAGTTAAATACTGTTCTACCAATTTCACTACTGTGTAATATTGGCCAAAGGCGGCGGCGGATATGTGTGTAAATCTCCGTATTTTCCGGGTGATAATTTGTCACGAACGGGATACGGGTCTGGTCTGGTTTTGACTGATTAGCTCTAGAGTTGATGATGTTATTTATCTCTATTGAAGTAACCTTGTTAAGAGCCGTCTGTAGCGTTTTAGGTGTATATCCACGTTTGGCAAAGTGTTTATCCACGTTTGGCAAAGAGCATATCGAAGACCTGGCGTTCAGAGTCATTGTTTTCACTACAGATACGTTTGACTTGAAGTAGCTGACTGTATGGGATGCTTTCAATAAGCTTGGGGGGGGGGGGCAAGAGTCAGGCTTGAGATACGCGTGTGTGCCTGTTGGTTTGGTGTATAAATCGGTCATGTTTTTATCACCGTTTTTCTTGATGGTCACGTCCAGGAAGTTTACCAACAGAAACACACGCGTAACTCAAGCCCGACTCTAAGATAATCTCTTTTTAAAATTATTAAAATTTGATTATGAAGAAGTTCATCCCAAACAAAAATACATAACTGATTTGCTTTTATCATATGACTAGTCCGTTTTGTTCACTTTAAAACATTTGATATTTTGTTTTTATATTATATTAATCAGTGATAAATAAAGCCTTCCGTCAATTTCATTGGTCAATTTCAAAACTAGACAATTTGTTTGGCTGAACAAAATACAACTAGGACACATTTCCATAATTTGCATAATTAGAGTTGGAAGCTTTCAATGGTCTATTTCAAAACTGGACAATTTGGTTGGCTAAACAAAATACAACTGGGTCACATTTGCATAATTTCAGTAGGGAGAATTTACGTTATCTGTCCTATTTTGGGTGGGTTATATCGTATTAATCTTTTACCTACTACAACAAAAAAGCCATTCATTTTTTATATTTTAACTTTTTGCTTCCAAAACATAGGTTATGACCCCTCATTGGAACAAGCTCGGCGATCTTGTTCCAATGAGGGGTCATAACCTATGTTGTTGGAAGCAAAAATTGAAATTTTTTAGTAACACGAGGATGTTTTTTCCAAGTGCCGTCTGCAACTCAAGTTAGGTGATGGGTTAAAAAGTCACACCAAGTGCCTAATTTGTTCGTGTGTGTGTCACATGATAAATAGAATATGACATGAGTGTTTTTGTCATATAATATTAAATTGTAGTTACGGTTTATTAAATTGTAGATACGAATTACTAAATCGTAGTTACTACGATTTAATAAACCGTAACTACGATCTAGTCAATTTGCTAAATCGTAACTAAACCCTCGTTATTTATTTATTTATTTATTGGTGTTTAAGGTCACATATTTCTGCACAATGGCTAAGCATGACCGTGACAGTTTTACGGGTGGAGGAAGCCGGAGTACCCGGAGAGAACCACCGAGCAACGGTGAGCAACTGTCAGCTCCCCAACATACCAACTCCACACAAGCAGGGTTAGCATTGGTTGAAGACAGGTGCACTATCGACGTGCAGTACGCCTTAGTACACAACGTCTCCGTGCCCCCCCCCCCCCCCCACGTGGGCAATGGGGGTGAAGTGTCTTGCCCAAGGACACAACGCGGTTGCCGCAGGTGGGATTCGAACCGAGGACCTCTCGGCTTGAAGCCTGCACCTTTACCAGCTGAGCCACCTCGCCCCCACCCTCGTTATTAAACCCTGTATGCGATTATCAAACATTAAACTATGATATTATATGTCCCAGATGCATTTTAATAGCGTGTCAAAATTTGGCTTAATTTTTGTTGTTCGTATTGCTCACATCGTGTGAAGTGTTTATTAACCTTCAAAACAGCCATCATACTGAATGGGAAAATAGTTCCAAGTGAAATCAATATTTGCCTTCGTTTGGACGCTCCTATCACTGTATAGCAAATAAATGCAGTTGAAGTCAATATTTTTCTCCGTAATACTTGTCTTACTTTAGCACATTAAATTTCTTTTTCCACATCTCGCACATTTCTTCAGAAGTGTAATAGCATTCAGACGATCCATCACTCTGCCCAAAATTTAATTTCTGAGGAAGAAGTATTTTTGTGTATGATAAAGCGCTAACCTTTGATACTTTTGTACGTCTAATGGCGAACGAAATCAAACAACGCGTTAATACTTTGTAGTCGTTTGTATTGTGATTATTTTTCAATTTTTTAAAAGTTTTAACCTCCTTGGGCAAGACACTTCACCCCGATTGCCTACCTGGGGGCACGATGACGCTGTGTACTGAGGCGTACTGCACGTCGATGGTGCGCATGTCTTCAACCAATCTAACCCTGCCTGTGCTGCGGTGCAGAGTTCAGAGTTACGATGTTGGAGAGCTGACAGCTGCTCGTCGTTGCTCGGTGGTTCTCTCCGGGTACTCCGGCTTCCTCCACCCGTAAAACTGTCACGGTCACGATTAGCCATTGTGCATAAGTATGTGACCTTAAACACCAATAAATAAATAAATAAAGTTTTAACCTCAATTCCTATTTTCTTACTAATAGTGCTCAATAGCAATTGTTGAGCCTAATTTTATCGCATCATTACATACTAATATTATCCTGCTATCACGTCTTCTTGAGTGCTAGAAGCCACTGTCAGGGCTTTCAAAAAATGAGGATACCAGAGCAAAAGCCAACACTTTCTTTGCTTATATTTCAAATTCAGTCAAACACAAATAATATTTTGTTACTTATAAATTTATAAATTTGTTTTATTACAAACTATTAGAGAGTGCCTGCGGGCACTCTACAATAATTTGTAATAAAACAACTTTTGAATAACAAATTCATACCACCAAAAATAATCTAGCCCTCAACCAGATAATCACAAACGTGAAAAATATCTTGTTATTTGTACTTCCCGACGTTTGACGTCCCATTTGAAAAACGTTGAAGAAACTTAATTCCCAGTGACGTTTGAACGTCAGGATAATTAAAGACTCAAAGGATTAATATCATTTATTTGTATTTCCCATATAGCGTGCATCATTCAATAGCCGTTCAATAGCCGTTGAATGGGGAAACGCTACCTGTAATTCATACGCCAGTGAATTGAATATCCGTTCTCATCTGAAACAAATACTTTTTCGCATTGTTTGTATCGCGTTCAGTGATGCCTTTTCAAAGGCTATCAAACTGATAGAGTCAGGGAAACTCATATTCTGGCCTTATTCTGAAGGGCGGTACCCCAACATAAAGGCTCCATATTCAATTATATTATTTTTGAAGTGAAATTATTTTGCCTAACATGATTTACATTGTCACAATTTATGGGCGACTGCCTATAGGCACTCTCTCATGAATTGTACCGAAGCGAATACTCGCATTAAAATTTGGAGAACCAGAGATAATTTAGATCCAAAAAGAAAAAATCAGGGGTCGGTTAGTGTTAGTACAGATAGGATCAGTTCCTTGATGGCCCGACAAGGCATTGTGGGCTGTTGTGAAATGTACCTTAATTTATCCGAAATCGTCAAGGCGATGATGCATTTTGTGCGCTCGCAGTGATAAGTGGGGATACAACTGATAAACTAAAGACTCGAAAAATGTGGCTTTATTTAGAGCTCTTACCTTTCTGAGTGGAGGAAATAAATCCATCACAATTGACTGAAAATCACCAAACAGCGTACTCGTTATTTTCCTAAAGTATACCGATCATCTTACAGTTCGATAGCACTATTACCAACCTCTAGTGTGATAAATGATTAGGTTAGGTGTCGTAAATGGGATAGCGCAAGGCTGTGTAATTAACACAACTGCCGTGTTCACTAAAATACGACTGACAATATTACTGTCCGCCGCTGTATTTGCTAACACAGAGCTGAACACAGGCTTTCAGGTTACCAGTCTACTTCTGCTCGGAATTGAACGTTATTTGAAGAAGCGCCGATTGGCAAACCATGTAACTTTCAATTCATCACAATAACAAAAATGTTCCGATAACACTCTGCCCATTAGGCCATTCATCACAATAACGCATATGTTCCGATAACACTCTGCCCATTAGGCCATTCATCACAATAACGCATATGTTCCGATAACACTCTGCCCATTAGGCCATTCATCACAATAACGCATATGTTCCGATAACACTCTGCCCATTAGGCCATTCATCACAATAACGCATATGTTCCGATAACACTCTGCCCATTAGGCCATTCATCACAATAACGCATATGTTCCGATAACACTCTGCCCATTAGGCCATTCATCACAATAACGCATATGTTCCGATAAGACTCTGTCCATTAAGCCATTCATCACAATAACGCATATGTTCCGATAAGACTCTGCACATTAGGCCATTCGTCACAACAACGTATATGTTCCGATAAGACCATGCCCAAAAGGCAATTCATCACAATAACGTATATGATCCGATGAAATCCGCAACGTGAAATGAACAAAGCAACTTGAATGAACAAGTAACTTTAAAGAGAACACATTTTACAAATAAACCCGTCGTATAGAGGGGTTGTGGGTATACATTCATAGAGTGCCTACTGGCCTCGGAAGATACGATTTCTTAGGCAGTATGCAATTTGAATTTCTTTCCATTGTTTTCTTCTTTTCACATATTTCTCGTGGGACGTCAAACGATAACATTTCCAATCAAATCGAGAGGATCTTCGCGGTATGTGGAACATAACATTATCAGAACAGGAACGTTATTAATAGTTTACTTTGTCGATTCAAAATGAAATATTTCTTCCAACCCGAAACAATTTGCTCCTTTTCTTTACAGCTATTAACGTTGAAAGCATTTTGAATTGATGTTCACTTATTAGAGTTTAAAGGTGGATACGGCATCTTTGGCTATATGGTGACCAGCACACAAGAAGAATGTCTGAAAATCGGAAAATTGTTCTAAGAATTCGGCGCTGTCATGGCTTTATGGTTACCCCCTTTCCCAAGAAATTTTACTACCTTTGACATAATGTGATGTCCTTTTAATTACGACTGTGGTGAGCCTTCATTTCGCATGGTGACGTCATCAAATATTCACTCAAATCAAGTCTCGATTGAGCAGCATTTCTAGCGGTGATTCAAAGAAAATGAATCTTTCTGATATTTTGGATTCAATCATCTGGAATTTATCAGTTAGACGGAAAAGCTCACAGGTTCGCTTCTCCAATCAACTGAAATATTCCATATGAGTGAATCTAGACATAGGCGATGGGGGCTATTTAAGGGCTAGGCTGGTTCCAGATTATAACAGCGTAGAGTTTTGAATAGAATTTGACTGGTGGCTCGAGAGTAAGAGCTGAACCCTACTATTGTTTTCTAGTTGTCCACGAATCTACCAATCTAACGGATTCCTAACATTATCGTGTCTATGCTCGGCTTACAGTCTCACCACCACAAATACCCCCATAGCCTCTCCTTTCGATGCTACGAACAATGGGTTACAATCTGACTGCTCTCACAAACCTACAAATCATTTTGGGGCGAAGGTGGAGCTACTGAAGCTTGCCAATCAATCCAATGGGAATCCACAGCACTCAACCCTTCAATCACCAAGTAGATGCCTCGTCCAATTTCTAGTCACTTATCATATCAAGGGAGATATTCAGAATTTGAATTCCAAGAAGAACGAAATTATACACTCCTCATGTATATGATGTTTATCGCTGGAATCGTCAAAAGAAACGTCGTAAGAATTAAAACCAATTACTGGAACATCATGATAATGGTTTCTCTCTGAGCCGCGGGGTATCACTTTGAGATATCAGAAATAAGAGGGAGTCGGCAGAGTTCCCCGTTAAACAAAACATAAACTGCAATATCTACACGTAGAAACTTTTGGACATTAATTTGTAGGAATTGTGCTTGTTTTTTGTGGTAAACAAATCTGTTTTACTGGTAAAATGTGACTCGATCACCAATGTCTGGGGTGTAAGTCCTCTAAAATGGACAACATTGGTATAAACGATTGGCTGCACTTCACTTTATATCCATTTTGCGTTCACAATTAGCTATTGTGCAGGTATATGTGACTTTAAACACCAATAAATAAGTGTATGGGAGGGGTATTTCCTTCCTGTAGGTGGGAATCTGGGCGCCTTCCCGAGAAACAACAAAATACAATTTTTCGAACTATCAAAAAAACGATTTCAGAATTTCAAAGGCAAATAGAGATTGCAGTGTTTGTTGGAAATGAAAAAAAACTGTGTTTCACAAGATTTTGAAAATGCACATGCAGATGGTATTTCCTTTAGTTTTCGCCTTTTGTTTTACATAATCCAGCCTTCCATTCACAGAATGTTAACCCTTTACCTAACATGAAAAGCAGAGGACGCTTGCAAACAAAATTCTTGAATAACTACTTTTTTTCATTTTTGTCTCAAAAACATAGGTTATGACCCCTCACTGGAACGAGCTCGACGATGTGGGGGGTGGGGGTGGGGGGGGTGGGGGGTGGAGGGACGGGGGTCAGGACCTATGTTTCTGAGACGAAAAAATAAAATTAATTGGCGTTTTTTTGAGAATAGCGCTGGCCGGTTTTGGCTGTTACGATCGGTAGAGGGTTAAACAAACTAACTATTACTTCGGGTGACTAAAATCAGGTGGTTCCCTTGTGAAATTGACTCTTTTGAACCACCTCATCCAATATGTCTCAGCATTTTTACCATGTTTTCATACCAGTACACAACCTAGGGGGGTTTGATCGTCCCCTACTAGGCGGGTCCTCAGGTGGCGGATAGAGGACGGACGGCCTGCTCAATTGCGCAGGTTTGCTAATTTCTAATTGGCAGGTTTGCTCAACTGAGCTGGTTCGCTGCAAAATACACGAATACGCAGCCCCGGACCAAAATGATCAATCCTGCTAATACCATCTGGCAGGCACCTTGTTCTCCCGTGAGGTGCGTTCCGAAGGCCCCGGAAGAAGGAATCCTGGCAGTTGAGGACTCGGGCCCCGGTTAGGGCAACCTCCGGGATGGAGCCGTGGTCTCCATTTCGGAGATAATGGTCAACACACTGCTTTGGCCACAATTTCGGGAGTAGAAGGATGGTCGGATGGTCCGTTCCGGCCAATCGGGAGCCCCCACCCCAAAAAGTACTGGGTGTCACGTCGGGGGCATTTGGAGGCCATTCAATCAATCATTTCTTTTATTCACATAACATAATTGCCATTGTGTACTGTTTTAAGCACTTCATATTTTAATAGCCACTTAGTTTTGCTGCGCTGTCTGTTTCGGTTATGCATGGCAACCCTTTTATTACGGTGTTTTATACAGTGATTGATTGGATGGCCGCCATCTGAAGACCTGGCACTTCCACACACGGGTCAATCAGCCAGTGGCATACTTCGGTATCAACACTGACTGAGTATATTGCTCCATACCAGGTATGTGGGAATACCGGCAACCCGGTGGGTTCACTGCATAGCAGTAACCCTACCCCTTGTTGGACTCCATGGTGGGTGGGAGCCGGGGCAATGAACAACCTATTTTCTCAACATGGCAACAACCAAGAAAAAAAAGACGAGGATATGTCTTATAATTAACTGATTCTGATTCTGACTCTGATCATGAAAAAGATAACATTATAGTAAACAGCTGGCCTAAATTTGTTATAGTATATGCAAACAATGAAGATCAAAAAGCATCAAATATTAACCCCTTTGCATTGGCTAAAGCCATCAAGGGCATAGCTGGCGGCGTGAAAATGTTCGAAACTTATGATCAGGTGCCATACTAATTGAATGTAGACGAGAAATGTAGGCATTAAATTTATTGAAGATGGATAAACTCGTCGATATGGAGGTCAACGCCTTTGCGCATAAAACTCTAAATAGCTGCAAAGGCGTTTTACGTACTCGGGAACTGTCAGGCATTGATGTACTAGAAATACAAACAGAATTACAATCACAGGGTGTCACGTATGTTAAAAGGATTGAAATAAAAAAAGAGGGTAAAACTATTCAAACAAATACATACATTGTAACATTCAACTCCTCTCAGCCACCAAAATCTTTAAAAATAGGATATATGAACGTCGGAGTGGATTTATATATACCAAATCCACTTCGATGTTTCAGATGTCAGAAGTATGGCCATGGTCAGAGTAACTGTAGAGGAAAGCAAATTTGTTTTCAATGTGGCGAAGAACATCAAGACCAGTGCTCTAATCCCGTCAAATGTTGTAACTGTCAACCATGTGGCTGCATGAAAGGATTGCCCTGTCTGGAGAAAAGAAAAAGAAATCCAAAAAGTAAGATGTGAACGACAGATCAGTTTCAAAGAGGCCAGAGACATAGTATCATCAATGCCTGGCATGTATTTATCATCACCAACATACGCTAGAAAATTAACTCAAAAATTACAAACAACGTCAGTGGAATGCCAAACTCAATACACATGGCTTAAAGGTACAATTCCATCTTTAGTACAGGGTTTCACATTAGACCAACCTGACACACAATCAACACAAACAAATTCCACAACACAAACAACAGAGAAATTAAAAGCTAAATTTGAACAGAATAAAGAACAACATCTCAAACCAGAACCAACAGTTTCCAAAACAGAGGACAAATCAGAACGAAAACTAGAAAATAATCCGTCTAAAGCTGTACAAAATAAAGAACATATCACTAATTCAGAACACAAAAATGAACAAAATAAAACAAAGTCTAAAACACAGAAAGAACAATAATCACAACACCAGAATCTGAGTCAGAATCAAACGAGAAAACTAGAAAAAGAAGAAAAAAGAAAAGAAAAAATGAAACAAAAACAACTATCGGACAGAATACCTAAGTTACTTCAAAACTCTGTTGTTCGTAACAGGTTTGAAGGCCTTGAGGAAATGGAGGTAAGTGATTGTATCGAGGACACCTTCGAACACTTACGTTCGACTTCCTTCTTCACAGAATAGATCCCCGCGGAAAAATTCACCGAAGAAAACCTCCAGGGCTATTTCGCCCATACGTCCACCCTCTAATTCTTCAACGAAATATGGCTAATACAAACAAAAGTAATATAATACAGTGGAATTGTCGAGGTTTTAGAGCTAATTTTTATGAACTGGGTCTTCTCAGCCAAAAATATAAACCTGCTGCTTTTTGCCTGCAGGAAACTCTTTTAAAGAAACCCAAGGCTCAGGATCATTCAGCTTTTAAGCATTATGCTTCGTATAATGCCTGGGCAGATGATAATGACCTTCATATTCGTGGAACGACTGTCTTGGTTAGGAACGACATCATTTACAGTTCTGTACCATTACAGACAAATTTACAGGCTGTGGCGGTCCGCCTTACTTTAGACAAAACTGTTACACTTTGTTCTATTTATGTTTCACCAAGTAAAGCCTTACAATTGAATGACCTACAGCTGCTGGTCCGACAACTCCCAACTCCATACATTTTGTTGGGTGATTTCCATGCACATAGCCCCCTTTGGGGTAATTCTTGCAGTCAAGAAGACGCAAAGGGTAAAACTGTAGAAGAGTTCATTACAAAATATGACTTGTGCTTGTTCAATGATGGGTCAGATACTTATCTGCACCCCGCATCTGGTTCTTACACTTCAATTGATCTAACAATTGCATGCCCTTCTGTCTTCCTTGATTTTTCTTGGAAGGTAGACGATGACTTGTGCGGGAGTGACCACTTTCCGATTGTGCTGGAGAGTGTAGTTCCGGCGGATGATGAGAGGGTGCCCCAGTGCAACTTTAAAAATGCTGACTGGGACACTTTCTCATCGCTTTGTTCTGAATGCCTCACACGGGAGAAATTTCAGGAGAGAACTGACCAGGTTGAACATTTCACCATAGAGTTGATTGACATTGCAAGCCAAGTCATTCCTAAAACCTAGGCAAATCCAAAACGTTTCACTAAACCATGGTTTGATACTGAGTGCAAACATGCTATTAAAGATCGCAAGAAATTTGAGAGGGAATTTAATAAGTCACCAACCACACAAAATTTGGATAGATTACGTATAAATCGGGCAAAAACAAGACGACTTTTAAAACAAAAAAAAGAAAAGTTCATGGGAAACTTACGTTTCGAAACTGAATCAAAACACCCACATCACTAAAATTTGGAAAATGATCAAAAAAATTAAAGGAAAAGAAACAAAATCAGCTGTACAACATCTACAAGATAACAATACACTCATTACATCAACACAAGAAATTTCAAACAAGTTGGCCTCTACATTTTCGAAACATTCGTCGTCTGAAAATAGTAACCCAGAATTCCTCAAACTTAAAAAACAACAAGAAAAACAAAAGATTAAATTTACATCCAATAACTTAGAGGATTGCAATGAACCTTTCTCTATGGAAGAGTTAAGCAAAGGATTCTGCCACTGGACCTGATGAAATACACTATCAACTTATAAAACATCTGCCTCAAACTTCACTTGCACTTTTATTATCCATTTTTAATGACATATGGGTTACTGGCCAGTTTCCACCTTCCCGTCGAAAAGCTACAATTATTCCTATTCCCAAGCCTGATAAAGATCACAGCAACCCTAGTAATTATAGGGCTATTGCCTTAACAAGTTGTCTGTGCAAAACCATGGAGAGGATGATCAATGACTGACTTGTCTGGTTTCTGGAATCGAACAATCTGCTTGCAGATGTTCAGTGTGGTTTCAGAAACCAGAGAAGTACTGTGGATCATTTAGTCAGACTTGAAACATTTATAAGAAATGCCTTTGCCAGAAAAGAACATGTGGTCGCCATCTTCTTTGACCTGGAAAAGGCATATGACACAACGTGGACGTATGGGATTTTAAAAGATCTTTTTAACATGGGGTTGAGGGGGCGTATGCCTCTTTTTATTGAAAACTTTTTGAGGGACCGCCAATTTCAGGTTCGTGTTGGGTCAACGTTATCTGATCCTCACGGGCAGGAATTGGGGGTTCCTCGGGGAAGTATTTTATCTGTTACCCTTTTTTCAGTGAGTGAAAATCAATAGTATTATTGATACAATTGAAAATATGGTTGACTCGTCATTGTATGTAGATGACTTTTTAATCTGCTATAGCAGCAGGAATATGAATGCCATAGAGCGCAAACTTCATCTGTGTTTGAACAGAATCCAGAAATGGGCTACAGAAACGGCTTCAAATTCTCAAAAACGAAAACTAATTGTGTTCATTTCTGTATGCTCCGGAAGCACCACCTTGATCCGGAATTGAAAATAGACGGGAGTCGTATTAATGTCGTTAAGGAAGTGAAATTCTTGGGTTTGTTGTTCGACAGCAAACTGAATTTCACTTCTCATATAAAACAACTAAAGGTAAAGTGTAAAAGGGCACTGAACCTTTTGAAGGTAGTTGGTAGCACTGATTGGGGTGCTGACCAACAAACATTACTCCATCTGTATAGATCACTTGTCAGATCAAAATTAGATTACGGCTGTGTGGTTTACGGTTCTGCAAGAAAGTCATATCTCAAACCTCTTGATGCCATTCATAATAGTGGCATAAGAATCAGCCTTGGTGCTTTTAGAACATCACCAGTAGATTCGATGCTTGTTGAGGCAGAGGAGCCTTCTCTTGAAAAGCGCAGAATTAAACTTTCGCTCCAATATGTTTCAAAACTTCTTTCTAATCCGTCCAACCCTGCATACAATTGTGTCTCAGAACCTCAAAATACTGAATTTTTTAACCGTCGTCAGAAACATATCCCTCCATTGGGAATTAGAATTAAACCTCATTTGGAGTCTGCCAAAATTAAACCAGTTGCAATAAAAGAGAACCGTGAACCACAAACTCCTCCCTGGCATCTTAAAAAGCCAACAGTTATTTTGGATCTAGCATCTACTAAAAAGTCTGAAACTAATTCTCTGCAGTTTAAGCAGAAATATGCTGAAATTAAGTCAAAGTATAGTACATATACAAGGATCTATACAGACGGATCAAAAGATGGTGACAAAGTAGCATCAGCTGTTGTCACTGATGATCATGTCACATCAATCAGAATACCGAATCAAAGTTCTATTTTCACAGCTGAAGTTAGAGCTTTACATCTCGCGCTTAAACATATCGAAAATGTACAGGAAAAGAAGTCGATTATTTTTTCTGACTCTCTTTCTTCTTTTCTTGCTTTGCTCAACCCCAAGTTGAAGAACCCTCTCATTTTGGAACTTCGTGAGAAGTTCTCAACTCTCGTGTCTGACCAATATGATATTGTATTTTGCTGGTTACCCGGACATGTGGGTATCGCTGGTAACACCAGGGCAGACAGTGCAGCAAAACAGGCTTTATTCAAGCCTCTCACTGATTTTAAGATTCCGTTCAGTGACTTCAAACCACATATCAGTAGTTACATCAAATCCATGTGGCAATCGGAATGGGATGGAGCGACAAATAACAAGCTACATCGCTTCCGACCCTCCATTTCTGATCACTACCCATCCAGTAACCTTTGTAGAAAGGATCATGTTATTCTGACACGATGTCGTGTTGGTCATACACGACTTACATATTCCCTTTTGTTAGAGGGTAACATGCGACCAGAGTGTGTTCCGTGCCAGCAGGTGTTGACAGTGGAGCACATTCTTTTGCACTGTACCATTGGACCATAATATAAAGCGTATATGTAATAGCACGTGTATGGTCACAACTTCTAACGCTGTAAAGAAGGTATGTTCATGTCCCGACACTTATCATTACAAAACAGAAACAGTGACTTCAATGACGGCGGTCGGATCTTGTGGTTACCGTTGTCACTGAGGAGCCTGTAACGTCTCAAATGCCTCTACAAAAGTGTCAGTCAATGTCATAGCCAAAATAATAAGTAAAAATAATTGGGACGAATCATTTTTGTTCTAAATATCAGTGTTGTTCTCAAAATCCCAATAGTGAGTCAGAGAGGTAAAATTGGTGTAATCTACTGCCATTTCAAAGATTTAATCAAGTGATCTCATGCATCCATTTGTCCGTCCGTCCGTCCATCCATGCATTCGTCCTCTCGTTATTCCACCCGCCCATCTCACTATATAACACCACAAATACATGTAATAGTTGATCGTCCATGTTGGATTTTCTTGAAAGGAAAAGACGTTTGTTTTTTTTACGGATTATTATTTTTTCCCCTTTTCTTTCTTTCTTCTTTTCTTTCTTTCTTCTTTTCTTTCTTTCTTCCAACACTTTTTGAGAGCGAAAAATCGTGAGAACAACAGTGCGAAAACGGCACCTGACGATAACTGCACCAAATGAGCGAAACCGACACCAGTGGTGGCGAAAACGGCACTAATTGCGCTGACGAAAACAGTACCATGGGCTGGCGAAAACGGCACCAGTTGGAATGGCGAGAAGGCACCATTATTTAATTCATTTCATGTGCGCGGCTGTACGCCCTAGAATTATATCGCAGATTCTATTAACTTAAACATTGATTGAGCTAGAGAGAGAGAGAACGAGAGTGTGTGAGTTGCAGGTATGAAGGGTGAGCTATAGCCGTGTGAGGACCCATCTGCTGACATGTGTCGAGACAAGCCCAAACGGTCAAGTAAGTGAGTGGTGAGTTGTGTACATAGTGAGCCAATTGTAAGTATGTGTATGCGGTGGCTGAATGTGGCTTTGCCCTATTTATGTTTTTAGTGAACGTAGGGCGTTTCTCTTGAAGGGACGGGGGGCCGTCAGGGCAAAGCCAGTCTAAAAGGGAGGAGGTCCCCTACTTTCAAGTTCAAATATATGTATATATATTTTTTCTCTCTGTGTTGTAAGCACACCTGTTTTAATTAGGCAATAACCCTTAGGCGATTTACAGTGGGATACTTCTCTCGCATATTACGAGTGAGCATAAAATGTTTCCATGCTATCTGAAGTCAGTTAATATCGAAGTGGCCAACACTTTCAATCGTCACGGCTATCAAACATTTTTTCTCGGGATAGCTTGATAGCATATTGTCCCCTGAGTTCCAGTAGGCACAAAGAACACATTGGAACTCAGTGGACGATATGCATTGGCGCGAGGTGATTCCATGTTCAGAAATGTCACTTACCATGTTTAGGCATCTTAACATATTGCCATCTGACCACCCCAGGACGAGATATAAAGTGTGGGGAACAAGCTATTTCAGATAGATTTGGGGTCCGACCGTTTAGGAGAGAGACTTGGGTTCGGCCGGATAGGACACGCCATATAGGGTCGCGTACGAGTGGAATTGCTGGGCAATCTACGAAGCTCCGTTGTGCGCCTCTGTTATCAGATAAGGTGGACGTAGGAGGATACAAGCCCACATTTAGAGAGTAGATTACGGACCCAAGTAACGGCTAAGTTTAGATGTCATTGGCGAGGATCGACTCGCACCTGTCACAAAGAGTAGGCTGTTGTATTGTGGTAGTAACCCTTAGGAACACAGAGATTGATCGTGTAGTAGCCTGTATTAGTACCAGAGTGCGGTGAATATCGACCCAAGGTCGACAGTGACAATTCGCGCAAGCTCAAAAGCGCATATTGAAGCTGTGAATTGTGTATGAACTGTGTGTATTTCAAAGGACAGGAACATTCAAGGGGAGTTCTATCAAAGGATACATGTATAAGGTACGTGACGTAAATTTGCTGAACTAGTCGACAGAGTGGATAAATTGAATTCTAATCAGAACCATGTTGCCACAAGGTAATTAACATTGCTAGTCGGGATCTCCCGGAAGTCAGAGCTGCAGACGCAAAGGACTAAGACTCGGTGTCTTAAGCTCCTGTTGCGAGCCCACTACGGTGACATTTTGAGAGTGTACTATAGCACCAATACAGGGCTATAGAGAGACTGAATTGATGAAAAACTATTTCACCTCTGTGATAAGTCTTTGATTTTTGTTGATCAAATTGTTAAATGTGTTGAATATCGAATGAGTTTATTTTAAATGTAAATAAAAGAATCGTTGTTACTTTTATCACTGTTTCCTTTCCGCAACCTGAGGTGATTAGGAATCACACCTAACGACGAACGAACCTATATTTCAGGTTCACTCGGCAGGGAAGAAAATCATAGTGCGGTCCCTTCTCAGCTCTGTCAGCCAAGTCTGGCCCGTGCCCGCATTCCGACCCTCCTTGTTGGCTCGTCCCTCAATATTTTTGATGGCGAGGCTAAACAACCACATGTCACCCCTACCACGTGGATAGAGGTGTTCTTACAATGTATGTTATATCCCAGTGATTTGAAATGTTTTATGCGTGATTGAATTTTGTTGTACAAAGATTGATAGAATTTTTAATTGATTGGATTTTTCTCAAATCTGTCAGGATAGCAACTTTCTCATCCGTGGAACATACATCCATAAAATTCATAGATTGTATTTGTCTCTTTGTGAAAACCATCTACATAATAATTTCCAATTTTAATTTCTCCACCGTTTAGTGCATGCCTTCTTCTTGTGCTAGTAGCTGCAAGAATCTAATTGCTTTCTTGGAATATCTAACATCAGTTGGGCACCCTATGTCTGAGATGAGGCCAATTTTGTTTTCTGACATTGAATTTTCGCGCCAAGCTTTATTACAGGCATCAGCTAAAGTCACAGCTTCCCGAAAAGGATCTACCCCATCACATTCAAGAAATTGTTTTCTGAATTCCCCACATCCTCTACGTTAAATATCCACATCAGACTTACAGTACATGACCATTTCTTTGGCAAAATTGACAGTAGCATTACTAGTAAATGTTTGATTGTACCATTTAATAAAATCTTCTCTGACTGTGGGAGACATAGAGTGGGGCATGTACCATTATGCATCTAAATAAGGGCGAATGTAGTTTTGATATGATTTTGTGTTTGCTAAATGAAGAAAATAACATTTCGCTAGTTCACTTAGACTAAATGTTATTGGGAATTGTGCCAATCTCATAGACAGAAAACTCAACGAATTGATGAGTGTAACACCACAAGCTTTCAATGAAATAATTTTTTTTCCATTCATGATGACATCGGGTTTTGTTGTAGGTGTTGTAATGAGATGTCTTAAGATAAATTGTGCATCAAACCCTCGCGAATTATGAACGATTACTGCTGTATCTAAATGTTCCTTACTGAAAAGCCAATTGCAAACATCCTTCAAAGTAGACTCCCCTTTAAAAATATATTCCCTTTTTCCAAGTTTGTCATGCCGTGAACACGTTTCATCAGTAGATTTACAAATGCACTTGCTACAAGCACGGTGTGTAACCCAGTAATTTGGGGTGTGGACTCCTGAGTCTTGTGTTGTTTCAAAATCATAAAACACAAATGGTACTTTTGACATTTTGTCATTCTTGGGTAATTTGTATTTTGGAATGAAACAATAATGTTCAGTTTTGACTAACTGATGGCAGTATTTACATTTTTTAAATCCATCACAAATGTATTCTCCGTTCTCTGAATATATTTGCATTTTACATGATAGACATTTCTTGACTAATTGACAAATGGTTTTCTGCTCTTTCCCATATGTGCTGATGTGATTTTGATAACAACAAAATCCCTATTACAAGTGTAGCATTGGCCAGAATGTTCAGGTGTACATGGTAGTGAAGAATAGCAAACACATCCTTTTGGGCATCTATGGCGTTCTCTGTTATTATACCCTGCATTGCAATATTCACAATGGTAGTGACATCCCAGAAACCCTGTAATTGTAGTGCTGGTGTCGAAATGATGATCATGGTGGTAGATATGAATAACTTTACTATCTTTTGTAGTTTGTGCTGGTTCAAATAAATAGAGAGCAATCGCTTGACTGTACTGGTTACATGAAATAATTCATGAGAGGTAAGGGACATTGTACAAACACAAGTTGCCGAATGCGCACAAGTGATATACAATATAGTCCCTCACCTCGAATGAATTATTTCATGTAACCAGTCCAGTCAAGTGATTACTGTATTACTTTTCATTATTAATGATAATTATATTATTTAACCCTTTACCTAACGTAACGGCCAAAACCGGCCAGCGCTATTCTCAGAAATTGCCAATTAATTTTCATTATGTTTTTCATTTTTTGTCTCTAAAACATATGTTATGACCCCTGATTGGAACGAGCTCGTTCCAGTGAGGGTTCATAATTTATGTTTTTGAGACAAAAAACTGAAAATAATAGTTATTCAAGAATTTTTTTACAAGTGTCGTTTGCTTATCATGTTAGGTAAAGGGTTAAAAAAGCAAAAAAAAACATTGAAGTCCCCATTTCAACCAGGGCAAAGCGTCATCGTGTACGCGCACGAATACATGACACAATTGTTGATTGCATAATTCACTTGTGAAGTTATCATTTATAATCTTGAATTTTACAATATTCGTCATATCTACAAGGTTTATTGTACTCAAGGCCTGCTTTGTCCATCATTGCCATTGCTTCCATTTCTTGAAACTTCACTTTTGAATTTCAAATTTGTTTCCATTCCCTTTGCAAAAGTTCTGAATTATCTTTATCAACGTGACATTTTCCCACCACAATCGCCCGTGCAAAACACATAGAATCACATAGAATCATTAACATTTTTGATTTTAATAATACTCTTCTTAATACCAACCACTTTACCAACAGCACTAAATGAAATGGGTGCATTTCGGCCCGACCCTTGTAGTAGAGAACTGTGTGTTATTTCTAAAGATAATTTACCATCATGGATAGTAAGCTTATCATTTGACTGAATTACTCTATCAATTTCATCTAATACTGTTCTGCCATTGACTGATGAAGATTTGTTGAAAGGAATAAAAATACCTACCTCAAGCCCTGGGTGATTAACCGAGACTTTCATGGGGTCATTGTGTTGAATACCACATTTCTCTTTTGCATCTTCCATCACTGAATCAAACATTTTAGTTAGAAACTCAATTGAATTGTTGGCATCGAATTGGCCCAAAGTCACCTCACACACGAAGTGCAAATTTCTGGCTGTACGCAATAACTGAGGATGAATAGAATACAATTTCTGTACAGAATGTACAGAAATTGCATTCTTAGCATATTCAGTCAACCTCTGTTTCTTGGTGATTGCAACATATTCTGTATCACTACCATCTGAATCACTGTACTCTACTAATGATCTTTTCATCTTTTGATTTTGAAAAACACCCCATGATGACTCACAAACAAGTATGAGATACCCTCGTCTGTCTCCCCCTTTTATACTTTTTTTATTTCAATTTTTCACCCGCCTAAATCTAACCAGTGGGGGGAAAGGTGCGTGAAATACTTCTTCAGTGCGTATTGAAGCCTTACATGCCAAATAAAACGAATGTGATTTGAGGTTTATGGATGCATTCCATCATCTATTGACTGAGAGAAAACATGGAATTTTCAACCATCAATTTTGATGACCTTGTAAAGATGGATGCTGGAGCCTGGGTATATGATATACAATCAACATCGAATCAAACAACCCCAGAGAAGATGACAGCTGCCTTCGAAATATTGGAAGTGGCATCACAATGTCCCATATATCAATCAGCAGAATGTGGGGAGTACAAAAAATATTGGGGGAAGCCAAAAAGGATATCAGATAAGGCCTGGAGAACTGGGGTATCAGACGGGGACGAATTGAATGAGCAAACATTTTTCATTTATTGAATAATCAAAACAGCCTTTTTCAAGGCTATCATATCGTTAGAGAGAGTTTCTTTATACAATACCAATCATTTTTAAAAATTCCGCCCTCTATCCACTCTGTAAAAAATAGAGATGAAAATAAAACTAGCTAGTTAACAGAAATATGCCACCCTAAGATGATCGAGAATGTCATTTCCCTCCAAACTATTTTGGAGGGAAAGACTGACACTGTGTAGCAAAAAATCTGGGAGAGAAATCTTAAAAAGTCAAAGTTTTTTGCCTAGCATCAGTGTTAACTACATATAATATCGAAATGCAACTGTTGAAACAACACAAAACGAAAATCACATTACCCACTCCCGCGCAACATGAGATAAAGTGCATTTTTCACTGTGTGAATGAAATAATTTAATATGAAGTCTAATTTTTCCCCACATATCTTCAAGTCAAGTAAACTTTTCTCTGCGCAGTAAATTATCTAACCAAGTTATTTTCTCTGTAATAATCACTCACTGTTTGTTGGACATCTGTTATATAATTTCCTACAACTAAACAATCAGTGTCCAATTACGTGGTTATTTCCTGAAAGTGTATGATTGCACGCCTATTTTTCTACCGATTCTCCACTGCCTTATTGAAATGTACAACATGTAAAGTACGCCTGTTTGAAAATTTAGTGATTGAATGGGATTTTCACTCATGGCTGCCACTCACGTGAAAAGCATTTAACACTGAATTCTCCATACCTCAATAGGATCACTATATGTACAAAATTAACATAGGATTCGCCATAGGGTTTTCATCCGTGGGTGGCACTCTGGGTACAAACATTTAACACTGAATTCCCCATACCCCAATACTACCACTCGGGACTGGCACCCCAGCGAAAAGAATTTAGCACTGACTTCCCCATACCCCAATACTGGCACTCAGGTGAACAAAATAACATAGGATTCTCCATAGGGGAGGGCGGGGGGGGGGGGGTGTCTTGTCCCTCAACTGCCATTTTTACCCATGGGTGCTACTCTGACGAAAAGCATTTATCACTGAATTCCCCATACCCCAATGGTGCCACTTAAGGGACAAAATTAACATAGGATTCGCCATAGGGTTATTACCCATGGCTGCCATTATGGCGAAAAGCATTTAGCACTGAATTCCCCATACCCCAATGATGCCACTATGGCGAAAATATTAACATAGGATGCTGCATAAAGTTTTTACCCCGTGGCTGTCATTCTGGGTACAAGCATTTAACACTGAATTCCCCATGCCCCAATACTTCCACTTGGGGCTGGTACTCCGGTGAAAAGTATTCAGCACTGAATTCACCATACCCCAATACTGACACTCGAGGTACAAAACCTACATAGGATTCTATACAGGCGGCTTGTCCCTCAATTGTCATTTTACCCATGGCTGCCACTATGGCAAAAAGCATTTAGCCCTGAATTCCCCATAACCCAAATGATGCAACTATGGTGAAATAATTAACATAGGATTCTCCATAGGAATTTTCCGTGATTTTGGCATTTTTGTTCGCCATAGTGGAATTTTTGGAGGCAAAAAAAGATGTTAAAATCATTTCCTGTCTCCAAAAATACCACTATCGCGCAAAAACACTATGGAGAATCGTATGTTAATTTTTTCACCAAGTGGCAACATTGGGGTATCGGGAATTCATTGCTAAATCCTTTTCGCGATAGTGGCAGCCTTCACTACTCATATGTAACAAAATGCTTCAACAATGTAGAGTGACAGAATAATAGAGAGATTTGACAAAACGCTGAAAGCTTATTTGCGTCATCTCCCTGAACAAAGAGATATATCAATTATCTGAGGAGGTAAGAGGCACTACTTAAACTTGTCCAAAGCTACCAGCGGTCATGGCCCATATTCCAAATTATAATATAGTCTGGCCAGGTGCCCAGCAAACTGGATGGGGCATCGCATCCATGAACACAATCGTGTGTGGGAGCGATGTCTCGGCCAGTGCAAGGCTAATAGTTTAAGCAAAGTTAGCTTGAAGAATAGGAAATTAAACGTGAGTTGTCAGAACATATGGCGACTATACCTGATATTGCTTAAACCATGAATGTGAGAAAAATAAGAAAGATGGAAAAAGAATAAAGGGAAGTGAGACAAGAATGGACAGAAAAACCAGCTTTAACACGGTGTCTATTGTCTATATATACGTGGCAGTTATTGATATATGCAGCCTGTGCACCTAACTTGGAAATGGGGCGCGTGTAGAGGTGTTTTACAGTGTGATCGACAGCGAACGACTGTAACAGAGAGCTGAGGTAGATTCATCTATGAAGAAATGCGAATTTCACAGTTGGTGAAAACGTCCACTTGATAAAATAAAGTCATGAACCACTTCAAAAACAAACTGGTTCTCCTGGTTACTCGAGCATTTGTGAAGGCTGGGCAGTAGAGAAGATAGTGTCCCACGGTCTCACACACCTCACACTGGGATAAAGAGGTAGGCGATAAGGTTATTTGAATGCAGGCGGGATTTGAGGCTACTGCAACCCAGACGTAACCTGGTGTGGTAAATGTGAGCTTTGTGGGTCTTTGCACCACTATAAAACTTTGGTGGCCTTTGGTTTCCGGCACTTAAAATATCTTGAAGTTGGGCAGTGAAGCGTTTTCGCGTACAGACATGGGCTGTTCCATTGCTTCGTAATGCTGGGAATGAAGGAAGACTGATATAACTGTGTCCGACAAAAATGAATTCTCTGGTTGTTACATGACCGGAGATTTTGCGATAAATTTGATGATCAGATGATTGGAGAGACGTTATTGGCAATATACCGGGGCGACATACGATGGTACATTTCGAAATATTGCAACAATTTGTGACGTCTTTCTTGTAATGAGTCCCAGCGTGTTTCAATATTAAATAGACGCTTACTGCAACTACTTTTTGCCCCAGCTATGATTCTCGCGGCTGCAATCTGTGTCTCTCTAATTCTTCAGCTTTGGCTGCAGAACAGTTGTCCCAGGCAACATCCGCATATTCAAGTAATGACCTGATGAAGGCAAAGTAAATTGTTTCTAGGACGCCACGATCAAGGTTGAATTTCTGCTTTATTAATAAGTCTAAACGAATCCAAACTTTGGAGCAGATGTAGTCAATGTGATCGTCCCACGTACAAGAACTGTTTAATATGACTCCTTGGTGTTTGTGATTTTTTACTAAAGAATTGTGGTGAGTGTGCAACAGGGATGTTTTTGCGCGATATCAACATGCTCTTTATTTTATGGGGAATAAACTCCACCAGTCATGTCTTGGCCCAATGTTCGATTGCGGCCACGTCATGGTTGATCAAAGTCGGGGATTGCTCAGGATTCTTTACTACTAAATACAGGGAAGTATCGTTAGAAAATAGACGTATATTACGAAATGAGGTTTTCGGGAATGTCGTTGATATAGATTAGAACAGTATAGGGTCGAGTATCAAGCCCTGCAAGACACCTGCATTAATGGGCCTCCATGTTGAGGAATCGGATCCTGTTACTACCTGTTGTCACCTATCTTATTCTGCACCTTATAGATGGCATGGAAAGTTCTCGTATACTTAAATGTCAGTGGGACCACCTTCACAGAGTTGCGTAGATAGCTTTTCAATGCTGGGTGAGGGAGGAGGCACACATTTGTGAAATAAAAAAATTGTCTCACTAAAGATGCCAACAAAGCCAATTTAACGCTTGAATACCTTCTCATTTACAACCTCATTGTTTTTAACATTTCCGTTTTATCAACATTCTTTACTTTCAGTTGACATGTATTCCGTTGCTCTTTGCATTTTCCTTTTGTTGAGTAACGCATATTCCAACACAGCTTTCACCTGCGGTGAAAGTGATTGTGACATTTGCTGCGACAATGAATCCCCTTGTACACAAAGCGAACCTAACGTGGACCGATGCGCGTGACTAATTAGATAGAAATCTGTTATTGAATAGTTTTACTCATAAACAATACTCTACTTATGTAGGTGGGATTTTACGTAGATCGCCGTACCTACCATGTAATTGTCATCTCACTTATCAATGCTAACCAGCTATAAACATAATGCCGATATAAATATTTCTTATAGACCTATTTTCTTTTTGTACGTAATCTCACGTAGAAATAAAATTTTGCATGTACTGAGTAACCAATCTTTATAATATTGAGAGCACAGATTCAAACCGATGCATAACTTTTGTGCATCTGCACATTTCTAAAACTCCACAATTTACTTTGTGCTATTTCTTACCAAAGCGTACATAGGTTTTTTATCCCCGGAATCCAGTTCTTTAACGAATCATCTTCCGGTTCGATATTTACATCATCGACGAAAAGCTGCAGATGATTCCATCTCTTGGGTTTGTTTGTTCCCTCTTTTCAAGTGGCCAAACAAATCATACCAGATTAGGTATGTGTACTGAATATAAAGTGATTTTTTATCTTACAATAAGTATGTATTGAGTTGTTATTTATCCGTCTACGGCGTGTATAGAGGCCCCCGTTGAAAATGAATAATACAAGAGCGTGCATGGTTATGATTTGTTTATTCTGTTATATCTAGAATATTACCAGCTTTTGAAGAACGGTTTCTGTGTACAAAGGAAAAAACACCTTCCAAAAAGAAGAATTTCTGAATTATGGAATTACATTGTTTTATGCCATGTTTATACCATGGTTGAGATGTGTATTTAACATAATCCAATACAATAGAGACATTGAGAAATAATCTACGCACAACACGCGCGGATCCAGACTATGTGCAAGCACGTCATGTAAAAATTCGGCTCTCATCTGATTAAACACTTCTGAGTTAAGTTGTGGCATGAATGAAATACTCTGATACAACACAGTGTCAAGCTAGAGTGTAAATAATATGCAGAAATATTTCTTTAAAATATTAAGTCCATCCACTAAATGCAAGTGAAATCGTAGTATAAATACAGAATAACACTCACGAAGAGTAAGAGGTAGGAATCAATTACCACGGTTGGGTGTTTTTTTTTGTATTTCACACTGGTCTTTGTCGCTCGTCAAATACAGGAAAAACTGTATTTGGATTCGTTGATTCCAGTTGCCCTTACTCCAACCTAGTTGTAATTTGTCTTAACCTCAATATTTCATTCGTATCGAACGAGATCGATTTGGGCGGAGGGATGATACTGAATGAGAAGCCGAAGGCTTCGAGTTCAATATTACCCGCCGGCAAAATCGACCGATGGCGGTAACAAATTACAGTTCGAATGCGTATGCTGTTCTGTATTTATTGCACGCCTACAGTTTACTCCGAAAAAAATATTAAAAACAGAAATTATTGCCAAAAATAACCCAAACGTAAAAAAGAAATAGCCAAAATAGTTCGCGCACGTGATCCGTTTTGTTCAAGGACGACACAAAAACATACATTGTTCGCTTCGATTTTTGCAAAAAAAGCGTGTATTTTATAAACATAAAATCATAGGCGTGCAATAAAAGCATTTATTTAATGCTCAGGCATCAATTCACGCTGAAAAATTAAGTCATATTCCCCTGTCGGTCGGCAAAACGAAATATCAAAATGATATTTAGAAATCGATATTTCATCGTAGGTTCGGATGACGAATCACATGTACCTTAAACGAGTCAGCACATCAGTAATGAATTCCAGAGTCCCAAATACAAACGAATTCGAATAATTGATAGTGACAGTGACTAAATCAATTCATTAAATCAGCGGTTTCAAAGTTTGACTTTCTCATTCACCTTCCAGCGAAAAGCCGAAATCACTTTCAAATTTCTTCAGTTCAACTTCACACGTCTTCAGTGCATTGAGTTCAAAAAAAATAAAATGACGTGTCTTGTTATTGAAAATAAGAAAGTGGTGTTTTTTGTTTTTGTTCTATTTCTTCGAAACACATTGCGATTATTTCAATTCGCCAGCCTTGGTAAATCGTAAAGTTAGGGGAGAAATAAGACGGGACTACTTTTTGTGCGGATATTCACACATTCCAATGGTTGGAGTTTGGTTGTTGTAATTTTTGTATGGACGCCGGTTCGGCACATAAATTTTGCGTCTTAATGGCAAATAAAGGCCACAAATTGGAGAGTTTGTAGTCGTAGAGCATTAAATAAAAAGAAAATTCACGAAAATTTGATGAATACCGAAAATATCTCGTTCGTGGCTACAAGAAATATGAGGATCTTCACGAGCGACTGCGTCGCTCGTGAAGATCCTCATATTTCTTTGTAGCCACTCACGAGATATTTTCGGTATTCATCAAATTTTCGTGAATATCCTCTATTTACCACCTCTATAAATATTTGATGACTGGAAGGCGATCCGATCACAACAAAGGCCAACAATACTGTAGTGACAAAACACAAGGTCTGCTAGTTTGAATCACCGCCCCGAAAAATTTTGTGAGAGAAACGTAAATTCTATGACGAGAATGTTTTGAGTGATTTTGCAGAGACGAACCCTGTCAGTTTTTAATATACAGCCTGTCCCCTTACAACCATTGTTCTATTGCGATTTGCTAAGTCATTTAACGAAGTTGGAATGACTTATACCCTGATTCGGGTGTTGCATATTTTAAAATTTTACTACCAACTAACGTGTCACCCCTTCGCCACCTATTTCCCCTTCTCGAAATTTCATCTAAATGTGGAGTCGTCTTTGGAAATTACCAAGCGCTACTTTAAGGCCGAACTTTGAGGTGCCATCACCGAGGTCAGCTCCACGTGACACACAGAGCTGTGGTTATGTACCAGTACTCAATGTGTAACAATATGGACACATAACATGTAGCACATTGGCACATGTTCCATGTGTCGATATGTGCCTATGTGAAAACACAAAATGTGCATAGAACATGCGCAGAACGTAGGCTATACAAAAAAAATATATACAGGCATTTACATTCCACAGAAGGGATTCTAAGAAATGTGGCACTGGTGTATGGTTGAATGTGCGTGTGTTAGAATACAGTGTGGACATAGCATATGCAGCACATGGGTATATGCTACATATGCTGAAATGTACTTGTGTACTAGCGCACGATGTTTGCACAAAATATGCAGCACATAGACACATGCGATAAAAAGGGATTCTATAGACATATACAGATTGTAGTTGGGATTCCACGAAACGTGGAATTGGCGTTTGGTTGAATGAGTGCGTGTGTTAGTGTACAATATTCACACGGAACATATATCACATGGACATATGCTGCATTTGCTGATATGTGCTTGTGAGTTCGTACACAATGTATACAGCACATAGGCACAAACGATATAAAACAGTATTCTATAGACAGGCAGGATATAGAAGCGATTCCGTAAGTGTGATTTCTAGCCGGCGCCGTGAAATGGGATTCCATGATGTGATATAAAACTCTTGAGGGTATAAAAAAGGAATTACCGTAATGTTTTCATTTCTCGGTAGTACAGTGAATGAAAAAAAAAATGCCAGACAATTTTCTCCTAAAGTCGACTAAAATATCCATTCACATCATAACTTATTCATTTTCGAGTTTTTTTAATGGAATATTCTTTGAAATGAAGCATAATATGCATAATACTGTAATGAGTCATAACACCTTGGTGGGATTGGTTTTTCAAAATAAAATATTACCTGTTATGTCAACAAAACCAAAAAGTCGGATTTAACAGAAACGAACCAATATCTGTAACACGTCGCCTGAGTGCCAGAATGTTCTATGTCTCTTAGGGGACATAGAACATTCTAGCACTCAGGCGACGAACATACAGACTCTTAGGGTATAAGCAGCAGTCACTTAATTATGGGTTTAGAACTCATGCATATATGCCTGCATATGTCATGATTTACAGAAACGAGACTGTTTCAAGTGCATATCACTGCATATCATAACATCAAAATTAGGAAAAGATTGCTTAAATTTGATTTAAAATAAAAGGTTTTGGGGAAAAAGAATAACTGAGTTTCATTTGCAAGGTAAACACCGAGAAACTAGATTTGTCAGAATAAACTATGCATTTAGTTGTCTGATTTGGTTTGCTTGGGGTTTTACATCGCTTTCGACAACTATAGGTATATGATGCCTATTGGTAGTTTCCAAGATGAAGGTAGAATTACTAAAACAGATTCACTGGATGGTTTAAGGAATCCACCAACCACTTGGGAGAAACTAACAAGCTCATCCACACAGAGATTTCAATAATATGATAAAACAAGAATTCGCTACATCAGTATAGTAAAATGTCTATGTGACAGTCAGGGAGTCGCTGGTGTGCATTAACAACCTGACTGTCAAACGTGGACCTCTTGTAGCTGGGCCCACACGGGATTCAAGCTATACAGTAATGTGTCTGTAAACTGATGTGAATCTGGTAAGTCTTGAAAAATGTACCTTATAGAGTAAATGGAAACATATTTGAAGATATAAAGATATGCATTGAACCAGTGTGCATTATATGTTTCGAGTTGGTATTCTAGTACCGAAGTTTTGTATACAAAATGTATGAGAAGGGAATAGGTCCCCAAAAATGTATTGGAAAAATATGCAGGAAAGGGTGGGTGATCAAAATATCTGCAAAATATAACCTATGTTCACGCATCCCCCCCCCCCCCCCCTCGTGTGCCAATCGGGGGCTCTAGTGTGATTCGTTAAATTCATAACTGAGTATTTTGTCACAATCAATCGAATACATCATGCTGTATCTTTTTTTAATTTTTTTCAGATGCTTGTCGGTTCATTGTCCCAATCATCAAACGGGATGTGACTGTTGTAAGTATCTTAATATTTTTCATATATTAGCCTGTTAATTATCGCAAATTATCTAAAAGATATTTCTCGATATCCATAGAATTGATGGATAACAATAAATATTCCTCAGTATCTTCCGAAATGACGTCAGCTTCCTGGTCGTTGTTATTGTTTTCAAACGTATGTGTTTGCAGTCGAATTGGGCTGAATGTTGAGCTGTAAAATGCCTCGTGAGTAGTATAAAAGGTGCATTTCTGCCCTTTTTACCAGGACCTGACCAGGACGGCGAGGTCATGACCTCCGCCCAAATCGGCTGAGCCACTCCGATACCTCTGTGTCTGAATATGTTGGGCCTACTTCACTCCTCTGCTCCCAAATCTGTTGGGCTTCCTCCACCCCTCTGCACCCAAAACCTGATAGACATCCTCCTGTGCCCAACCCCGTTGGGCCCTCCATCCCTCAAATTCGTAGGCCTCTCTTTCCCATTCTGTGTTCAAACCTGATAGGTCTCCCATATTCCTGAAGCTATTAGGTATCATCTCTCTGTTCCCAAACCCGCTGGGCTTCCCAATCCCGCCTATGCACAAATCCGTTGGGTTCCCCCATCTTTTTCCCCAATTCTGTTGGGCCTCCCAAACCCTGTGTGCCAAAAGTATGTACCCCCTCTACCTGTTACGCACCCCCCCAACCTCAAAACAGGCTTGCGTTTGGCCATTTTTGGGGGGTGATAAGTGTATCATTGTTTTTAATCCTTCAGCCAACATTTTTACACAATACTTTTTTTTGTACGGCGACTGTCTCGTGGCGGCTGTCTCATAGTGATGAGTCTCTGATGGCGCAATTTCGCCGGGGATAATAGTTGACAATTATACACAGGAGATAAACCGTAATTTGGGCATACCGAAAGTGTTGATCGCCGAGGCGAAACATTTTTATCTTTAGAAACAAATTTTTAAAACTATTTATTTCAATCTACTTGTTGTCCTGCATATTTATAAATTAGGTGGTAGAGTATTCATGAAAACACAAGTATGCTGTAAGCTTTCATATTTATCACACGCGGACACCCGGAATTCGTGACTACTGGCACATTTCCAATGAACAAACTTTGTTTGATCATCTCGAAACTTTTTTTTATTTTATCGCAAAAATTCCCTCTTCAGATATTTTGTTTAGCATATTTTCGACATCGAACAGAACCTCTAATATTATCACGGAGATAGGTCATCATGTCCCCGACAGAAACACACAAAGCTTATATTATCACGGAGATAGGCCATCATGTCCCCGACAGAAACACACAAAGCTTATATTATCCCGGAGATAGGTCATCATATCCCCGACAGAAACGCAAAAAGTTTATATTCAAGTGAAAAACATATTCGCGAAACGAAATGAATATTTGAGGAAACTAACTCATTTTTCACTGTACGCCCAGTTGTGTATGACCCTTATCGGTAGTCGCAGTGTCGTATAAAATTTAGCTGTGAAGTATGTTCAAAGAACTCCTGTTTCGACAACTGGAAATGGACTCCTGATAGCGAAGAATTCAAAATTTGTTTCACCAACAGCACGTAAGATGTAATAATACATACAGATACACGTGTATGTATACTTAGCCTACACTGTTTTCGCGAGTGAACGCATTTCATCCTTGAATAATCTGCCAGTGACTAAAAGTAGTAGTCCACTAAAAGCACTGCAAACTAATCATTCAATGTGTCGAGTTGAACACTAAACATGCATAAATTCTTTTTGAAATTAAATACCCTTCGACAAATAAGATTAAAAATAACAAGAAAACTGATATGTAAGCAATGATCCCAGTGGGGAATATACTATGAGAGAGAACATACTATAAAAGAAAAGACCAGGAAAATGTTGCTGTAAACAGCGAAGTATTGAACAGGAAAACATCTACGCAAACTCGTGCTATTGTACGATGTCTTAAACTCTAACCATTTATGCTCTTCTTGATCTATCAAAATAGTATGTCATTTAACCCTTTACCCAACGCAGACGATATCAAAATTTATTATTTTAAATATAATTTTTTTAAATTTTTCAAAAAATTTCAACAAAACCATATCATGTGACCCCTCGTTGGAACGAGCTCGACGAGCTCGTTCCATCGAGGGGTCACATGATATGGTTTTGTTGAAATTGTTTGAAAAATAATATTTTTCAACTACTGAATTTGCATATTACGCGGGCGGATGCGGGCGATTCGTTGGGTAAAGGGTTAAAAAGAACATGGCAAATCAAACTTGCGTCTTTTAACAGACATGACATGTGAAACAAGGGGGGGGGGGTGGGGGGTGAGGTCAATCCCCATCAGCTTACCAACAGTATCCCATGAAATACCTTCGGGCTTATTATAAATGGAACAAACACATTGGGTTCCCCCTCACCAAAACTTTGTTAACTAGTGGTTGTCTGCATTCATATATAGCAAAACAGTTCAGAATGTTTAGTACGTCTAAACTATGAAAAATGTTGAAAAGTGTATTAAAAGCCTATACAATCTGTAAAACCTGTCTGGTCAAGGCTTAATCTTAACTAATATTGAAGCAATTGACACACATTTGAAATCTGAAAGCCCTAGGATACCAGTGGCTGCCTGCAATTATGTATAGCAAAACAGGTCAGAGTTTTTCCAAGTCCACACTACTCCTTCAATATTGGCATTGATGTCCTGAAAATTACTATTTTTGAAGATTCAAGTCCCATAATTGTGGAATGACAAAACTAAAAATTGTCAAAAAATGAAAGAGAGCTTCGTTTAATCAGTCTCAATAATGTGTGTATAAATTTTGAGAATCGGTCAAAACAAACTTGAGAAATGATATGACATAATGTGAACAATTGTCATTTTTTTACGATTGAAGACCCATAACTTCAGAATGATAAACCCGAAAATCGTAAAATTTAAAAGGAGTGTTGCCTTGATGGATTGTAACATTGCTACAAAATTTCAAGATATTCGGCGAAAGCATTATTGAGTTATCGTACGACATGTAAAACATTATCAATTTTTGAAGATTCAAATCCCATAACTCTGGTAAGAAAAAACCCAGAAAACCGTCAAAAACGAAAGTGGACTTCGTTGGATCAATTTCAGTATTGTGTATAAATATTATGAGAATCGGTCAAAGGAAACTTGAGTTATTCGAATTTTACAATCATTGTTTGGACTTTGTTATGTTTGGATGGGAGTGTAAATAAAACATATTTACTTTTTTCTTCAGATAGCTGCTATGGTACTGGAATGGCCGAGGGAGCGAATAAAATGGGCCTGGACTTCCCCTACACACTGCCCCCACTACTTCCTTTTTTGTCCAAAATTGCTGCAAAGGTCCTAAGATTGTCTATTTCTAATTTACTGCTCTCGTTATTTAACAGTATAAGATTGGAAGAATTTTATTCGTTCCATTCTTGACATGGGTGGTGGGGGATAACCAGGCCTGGATACCCCCCCCCCCCCCCCCCCCCCCGTTATCTTGTCAAAGTACTGCAGCCATTCATAAGACCTTTGCAACCATTGTTTGGACTTTAATATGGTTAGATGAAAGTGTAAAAAAAACTCTTGCTTATATTGTTGCTATTGGATTGGGGAAAGGGGAAGATAATCATATTTTGACATGACTTGAACTTAAAAGGAAATGTTTAAATGTATGTATTCGAGAGTTTGAACAACTTTTTCAATGTTAATGCGATGAAAATTCAGTAAATAAATGTCATGTGGTTATAAGTAGTTTTATTTTTAGTTTGTTGGTGGGGGATTCAGAGAAAGAGGAAATATCCCAGGATAACAACCCCTGGGCAGATGTCCAGGTGGGTGGGAAGATACTGTCGCACACCGGTTATAGGTGATGAAATTGTCTCAATTACGATTGAATAAATTTGGCTGTATCTCCATGTTGTGGTCATGATTTGCCATTGTGTAGAAATGTGTGATTTTAAATTCTAATAAATAAATAAATTAATTCACATCTTATTGGTGGCCTGCACAAGATAACAGATGCTGACATCCACTGAAAAAAAACTTTGGTAGGATGACATTATATTTGCTGTGCAAGAGTCATATCTTATTGATATCTATCACCCCCTTCAATCTTAGTGTTATATCAAGTGTTTTGTCAGAGTTACTGCCCTTTGTAAACTTATAGTTTTGTTTGAGATTTTCGAGCATCGAAGCATTTGGCGCAAACTTGGATTTTTTAAACATTTATTTTCTATTTTCTACTGTTACTTTCATTCAGTGAATGTTATTTTTTTATGTTTACACGTTCTAGTTGATTCATTAACCCTTTACCTAACTTGAAAAGCAGACGACACTTGCAAAAAAATTCTTGAATAACTCATGTTTTTCATTTTTTGTCTCAAAAACATAGGTTATGAACCCCGAATTGGAACGAGCTCGATGAGCTAGTTCCAATGAGAGGTCATAACCTATGTTTTTGAGACACAAAATGAAAAAATAATGAAAATTAGTTGGCGATTTTTGAGAATAGCACTGGCCGGTTTTGGCCGTTACGTTGGGTAAAGGGTTAAAGAATTATGTTACATATTTGCTTTTGATTATCATATTCTACATTTTACTGTTTAACCTTAGGATGTTCAGCATTATTTGTCCACTAATACAACCTACCACACTTGTATTGGGCCCAGTGAGAAATATATTGTGGGGAGAAAATCCACTTACATTGTTCACATTATACCTATATTTGCGACATGTAACAAATACTCTGTTAAAAAGTAAGTTTATCTCAATATAAATTGAACATTTGTAATGGTGGATATGTAGATTCCTTTGTCTGTTTTATTTACTTTAGTTAAAATAGGACTGAATGTAGCTATATATTGTAATTCTGGGGAAAATTACGCATGACGCACCACCAGTTTGTGTCTGCTTTAAAAATGTGGTTATTGAAGATGAAACAGGTCAGGTCAATAAAATGATAATTATTCTTAACTCTAAGCTGAAGTGATTTATACAAATGATTAACAAATGCTATTTACAATTGTTAAACGGAAAGCGTTCTCTTTTTAAATCTGCTTTTAGTGACTATGCATTTGCTGCTATTATTACATATGTTGGTCTATTGAGATGGTAGCTTGGTACATATCTCATGTAAAAATTCAGCGTTTTCAAAGAAATATTTTGAAGGCAAAAAGAAATATGTTTTGCGCCGGAATTTGATGCCATGTATCAAGGTTTTCTTGTTCCATTCAAGTTGTGGTGAAAAATGGCAATACTATGCAGTCTTCTCTTCCTCTCCTTTCCTCCAAACTCGTTTACCATATAACGTGACATTTCTGTCCTGAGAATTAAGGAAATGCCGTTGCTGTCGATCCATTCTTCAAATTTTCACCCACCTCTTCAAATAATAATGGGCATGGCATTGCTAAGGTGTGTTGGATGCGCGAGGAGAAGGGTTTCCATCGGGTTTTCACCCCGAATCAAAATGGTCCAGCTACAGAATTCAATCCTTTAGTTAATATTTTTAAACAATTCTTATAATTTTTTACATTTCAACAAAATCACATCATGTAACCCCTCGTTGGAATAACCTCTACATGCTCGGTCTACTGAAGGGGACACACGATACGATTTTGTTGTACATTCTTATTTTCTCAACTGCTGAATTTATAAGTTTCGGGGGCGGACGCAGCAAAATTACATTTTTCATACTCCAATTCACTGTAATTTATCCAACTGAGGCTCTTGGCAGTCACAAATTCCAAATACAAATCAATATTTGGGAGGATTTTACTACTTTTCAATCCATATTTGGAGGACTTTCACTCACTTCAGTCTAAAAATTCCATATTTTGGCAAAAGTTTTGACATGTTTGCAAAGATTCCATCGGCACTCTCTTTCTAATTTCCAACTTTTTCCAATTTTGGTCTTCGAATTTCCAACACTGTAAAGTTGACGAATGTCTACCTTCGTCTCCCTCTGCCGGAACGTCCCTGATAGTGGGGCAGATTTGTCTTTGATATTTGTGGCTTCGAAATCAAAACTTTCATTGAGCTATTACAACATTTATAAATGTGTTGAGATAAATCCCTTCAACAGAATGTTCATCAGGAAAAGAAGGAACTCATTAAAAAGTCTTCGCAGTCAGCGTTATTAAAAAAACGACTTGGACAGGTTCATCCTCCATTTATGTGGCTATATATTTCTCGCTACAAGAACAACTGTGTTTACATTCAGAATATGTTCGGACATTAAAACAGTGTTTTCCCATTTAATCGTATTAAACTCAAGTCTATGGGTGAGCGACATCACCCGGGGTGTTCGCAGACGCTGGGCAGCAGTGTCCCTAGTCCTTAGTCCATTCGCAGTGTTGAAGAAGGAACATATGTTTTGTTTTGTTTTGTTTTTTTTGTGGGGGATGATAGGTAGACAGCCAATCTGGCTATGTCGTCTCCCTACGATATGTGCAGAAAGAATTCTGTTATTAAAACTTTGTACTCAGAAATGTCTATTTTGTATACAATGCTCATGTCGTAAAATAAAGTATTATTATTATTATTATTATTATTATTATTAACTCATTTAAATTATGTAAAATGTAATTTGTTTTCTTTATTTCAGAGTAATGAAGAAGAGAACAAAAGCTAGAGTAATGGAGAAGAGAACAAAAGCTCATGTGAGCTCTCAATGACATTTGAATAAAGAGAATCAGCATCATTATGTTGTTTAGTTTTTATTTAGTTACAACACCGATTTATTATCTATTTCTCACGTGTCTGTATGTCTATCGGTCTTCCGTTATGTATGTCTGTTCTTTTTTTAAATTCTTACCTACGCTTCAATCATTAATGATACGAAATAAATAGACAACACAGAAAGAAACATATTCGGCTAAAATCAAATTTAACTCCTAAATAGATACAATATCTAAAAGGTACGCAACGAACTCGTCAGAAAAGTTTTTACTCAGCACCGGGATGCACGTTTTGGATAATATTGTGAATATTGCTAGCGGATAGTTTGAGTTGTGGAGGACTGGGGCGTGTTCGTGTGTAAGATAAACGCACCCATGTATCATGGAATCTGGAAACGCAAACTTGTGTCATTAACAATCATGAACTATAAACAATTCACTCCAGGGGTTGGGTGGAGAATGAAACAACTGAATAGAGAAAAGGAACAAAAACAATATATATCATTCGGGAGTGCGAACCAACAATTACAAGAAGGTGGTCTGACATATGTCACATAACATTTTGACTGGAGTTAGGTAGAGTGGGACTTCTGTTTAAGTATTTCGAAACAAGTTTCCTGTTTAGTGAATGCCTTTGAGTGCTATTTCAGCGAGAGACGCGTTCATCGTGGGTTTATCGATAAATGAATGCTCGTAATGCTTCTCATAATAGCAGCATCATAGCTGAGCAATTGCTCTATTCCTGGACGGTGACCTGACGTGTACCACTGTTCATGGCCAAAAAGTAGTTCAGCAATCTGAACGCAGCGGCTACCCCACTACGTTCAGATTCCGTCCATTCAATTTCTCAGCATGCATATCGTCCAAACGTGACGGGAACTTTGGCCGTAAAAATACTTAATAGAGTACGCATTCAGAACCGCGAAAACCGCCGTTCAGGAAGTGAGCTCTATATGTAACACACATGCGTATGTTAAGAAATCCACAATTTCCAATCAATCAGTATATCTTACAAACCGAAAGTTGTGTTTGCCGGTTTAACCATCGGGGCGGCCATTTTTTCGTTCAAAATTGAATTCTGGGATAGTTGAAACAAAAAATAGCAACAAAAACAAGAGAACCCACCGCATATTGGCCGCGTCAATCCTGCCGAATAAATTACTTTATTATTTCTTTCAACTTGAACACTGGCTTCCTAGAATTCAGTATTAAATTAATTTTTATCACTTGAAAATTTTAAAATACTACTTTTTACTCTTTAGGTTTATTCCTGCCAATATCAAAAGCTGACAAAACTACCGACGGTAGAAAGGATCATTTTCTTTCAATGTTCTCTTCTAGGTCTAACCTAATTCACATATTTATTGATCACATTCTTCTCTTATCTACTGCCACCGATAGAGCAATTACTTATTCCCATTAAGACAGTGTCTTTTAGATTGAATGAGATTCTGTTTACCATGTATCGTGAGATTATTATTATCCTCGATGGGTATCTGGATGGCATGGAGAAACCTCACCCGAGGGGCAAGATATTTGAACCAGACACGAGGCTTGCCCTTAGACCTACTTCTTATGGAGCCTCGGGTGGATAGCGCAAACTTTAGTGGTGGAAGACGCTGTTTTCCGAATTTGCTCAGCAGCTAGCTGTACATCTTTCTTCCAACAAGAGCTGGATTGCTTGAAGACGCAACTAAAGTTGGAGAGCCTCACAGATATTCGCCGTTGCTCGGTGGTTTTCTTCGGTTACTCCGGCTTCCTTCACCCCTAAATTTGTCCGACACGATATGACCATGGATGTTGATAGTCTCGTTAAAACCCAATAAAAATATAAATAAATCAACAAATGTGTGCGTGTATGACCCTGGGTTGCTTGGTAGCTAAGTCATAATTATGAGATAACTAAGTCATAATTATGAGATAACTAAGTCATAATTAATTAAAAGTCATAATTATGAGATAACTAAGTCATAATTATGAGATAACTAAGTCATAATTAAAAGATAACTAAGTCATAATTACGTGTTATTAAGTCATAATTATGAGATACCTAAGTCATAATTATGACATAAAAATCTTAATTACGAGATAACTGAGTCATAATTGCGAGATAACTAAGTCAAAATTATGAGATAACTAAGTCATAATTATGAGATAAATCCAACTGCATTCCACGTGACACGAGTACGCCCCCATTGGCCTTTAAATATACCTGCATCGATAATGTCAGTTCCATTTTGTTCTCACTGTACTTGTGACCATTCGCGTCAGCTTGTCAAAAATGGCAAAAAAGCCTGGCTTTCATGGCTATTGTGTGTTTTTTTTAGCTCACCGAAGGGGGCTAAACTTATCACTTGCCGATCGTCGTCCATCGTCATCCGTCCGGCGTCGAGAACATTTTTCAAACGACTTCTTCTCTGAAAGCGCTAGGTCGATTTGCTCGAAACTTGGTATGGATGTTCATTACCATATGTCAATTCAAGTTTGTTCAAGTGAAATGGACATGCCCACTTGGGGCTCCATAGGGGGCATAACTCTGATAGTACCCTATGTATATTAGAGAAATTACTAAAAAATCTTCTTCTTCCGCACAAGTGGGCACAATCATTTGATATTTGGTATACAGCATTATGGGGTGGATCTGATTCAAGTTTGGGCCCACTATAGAAGCCCAAATTCGAACTTAGTGCATTTCAGGCGAATTTCTTAAAAATATTCTTCTCCAGATCCAGCAAGTAGAATCTTTTGATATTTGGTATGCAACATTGTGGAGTGCATCTGATTCAAGTTTGTTCAAATCGGCCCCCTGGATTCACATTTGGGCTCAGTATAGAAGGCCGAATTCGAACTTAGTGCATTTCAGGCAAATTTCTTAAAACATCTTCTTCTCCGGATCCAGCAGGCAGAATCTTTTGATATTTGCTATGCAACATTGTGGGGGGATATGATTCAAGTTTATTTAAATCGGCCCCTGGATTCATATTTCGGCTCACTATAGAAGCTCGAATTCGAACTTAGTGCATTTCAGGCAATCTTCAAAAAATCTTCTTCTCAAGATCCAGCAGGCAGAATCTTTAGATATTGGGTATGCAACATGCTTAGAGGTGAGATTCAAGTTTGTTCAAGCCAAGTCCCTGGGTCCATATTTGGGCTCACTGTGTGGTAGCCCGAATTATAACTTAGTTTAAAATGAGGAATTTTCATTAAAAATCTTCTTCTTCTTCGGATCCAGCAGTCGGAATGTTTTGATATTTGGTATGCAGCATCCTTAGGGGGTGAGATTCAAGTCTGTTTAAACCATGTCCCTAGGTCCATATTTGGGCTCACTGTGGGAGCCCGAATGACAACTTAGTTCAAAATGAGGAATTTTCTTTAAAAATCTTCTTCTTCACATCCAGCAGTCGGAATGTTTTGATATTTGGTATGTAGCATCCTTGGGGGGGGGGGGGGGGGGGGTGTTCAAGTTTGTTCAAGCCATGTCCGTAGGTCCATATTTGGGCTCCTGTGGGAGCCCGAATTATAACTTAGTCAATATGAGGAATTTTTTTTTTAAAATGTTCTTCTTCAGATTCAGCAGTCATAATGTTTTGATATTTGGCATGCAGCATCCTTAGGAGGTGAGATTCAAGTTTGTTCCTGCCAAGTCCCTGGGTTCATATTTGGGCTCACTGTGGGAGCCCGAATGATAACTTAGTTCAAAATGAGGAATTTTCTTTAAAAATCTTCTTCTTCAGATTCAGCAGATGAATGCTTTTGATATTTGGTATGCAGCATCCTTAGGGGGTGAGATTCAAGTCTGTTTAAACCATGTCCCTAGGTCCATATTTGGGCTCACTGTGGGAGCCCGAATGACAACTTAGTTCAAAATGAGGAATTTTCTTTAAAAATCTTCTTCTTCACATCCAGCAGTCGGAATGTTTTGATATTTGGTATGTAGCATCCTTGGGGGGGGGGGGGGGATTCAAGTTTGTTCAAGCCATGTCCCTAGGTCCATATTTGGGCTCCTGTGGGAGCCCGAATTATAACTTAGTCAATATGAGGAATTTTTTTTTAAAAATGTTCTTCTTCAGATTCAGCAGTCATAATGTTTTGATATTTGGCATGCAGCATCCTTAGGAGGTGAGATTCAAGTTTGTTCCTGCCAAGTCCCTGGGTTCATATTTGGGCTCACTGTGGGAGCCCGAATGATAACTTAGTTCAAAATGAGGAATTTTCTTTAAAAATCTTCTTCTTCAGATTCAGCAGATGAATGCTTTTGATATTTGGTATGCAGCATCCTTAGGGGGGTAAGATTCAAGTTTGCTCAAGCCATGTACCTAGATCCATAAAATTTGTCTCTCATGACTTCATTCCTTTGTAGAGTTGATGAACCATGTCTAACTGAATGTGACCCCAGATACTTCTTTGAACCACTTTGGCCGGTGAGCGATTAAGGCTCCTTGGGGCCTCTTTTCTTTATTCCTTTGACGTACACTGATAGTTGTAAACCTTGCCAGAGGTACATGACATTGTCTCAATTTGTGTGTTCGAATTTAGTCTTTTTTTCTGACTGGAGAAAACATTCAACTCTCCGAGCCAAATTTTCAGAGGGAAATTGTTTCTGTAATATCTTCAGCGTTTACGCGGTCGAAAAGTTTTATCTCCTGAGTGGAATTTCGGTACCGTGTTTTAACATAGATCCAGCAAAAATAGAGGGGACGCGCGCCAGGTGCGCACCCCATTGGGTTCGCCTCACCCCCACCCTAGGAGCAGAATTATAGCATCGGCCGAAGGCACATGTACAACAGATGTGCAGTTCTCTTGATACGTCCAAGTACACACCGGCGCCGTTATTCCAAGAATGCAAAGTGGATCAAGCCATCATCAGGGTTAATGTTTTGATCTCCAACTAATGCCACCCTCCCCCCATTCCCCAAAACATGCAATTAAAATTGAGTGAAATTAAAAGGGACTCGCAAACATATCATTTTGTGACGAGCATGAGGAATCACCGCTCGTGATTCTCCAGTTGTCTGTGTGTATGTGTGTGTGAGTGGGGGGGGGGGGGGGGGGGGGAGAGTATATGTGTTTGTAAACCAATAGGTCGACGGTTCCATCCTGGCCCGCACAATTCGCGTTCTTTCTTTTTACAAAACACGTGGGAGCACGTTGGCGCTGTGTACCCCGATGCGCTGCACGCCGGGTGCGCTTGCCTTCAACTTCTGCTAACCCTGCTTCAATCGGTGTAGTAAGTCGGAGAGCCTCACAGATGTTCGCCGTTGCTCGGTGGTTCTCTTCGGTTACTCCGGCTTCCTTCATCCCTAAATCTGTCTGACACGATATGACCCTGGATGTTGATAGTCTCGTTAAAACCCAATACAAAGGTAAATAAATCAACAAATGTGTGCGAGTATAACCCTGGGTTGCTTGGTAGCTAAGTCATAATTATGAGATAACTAAGTCATAATTATGAGATAACTAAGTCATAATTACGAGACAACTAAGTCGTAATTATGACATAATAAGTCATAATTATGAATAACTAAGTCATAATTATGAGATACCCAAGTCATAATTATGACATAATAAGTCATAATTACGCGATAACTAAGTGATAGTTTCGAGATAACTAAGTCATAATTATGAGATATCTAAGTCAAAATTAGGAGATAAATCCAACTGCATTCCACGTGACACGGAAGTGCGCCACCATTGGCCTTTAGGTATGACTGCATCGATAATGTCAGTTTTGTTCTCGCGGAAAGCTTTTCGAAAATGTCAAAAAAGCATGCAGTTTTAACACCGAATGCGATAAGCTTCTATTTTATGGCTGTTGGTTTTACTTTCTCTCTCTGATGTACACTAATTGTTGTAGGCTTAAACCTTGTAAGATGTTGACCACAAGTACATAGGCCCACGTGTTCGAATTTATTCTGTTTTCTAACTGGAGAATACATTCACCTCTCCAAGCCAAAGTTACGAAGAGAGAAATTGTTCCCGTTATCTTTGACGTGTACTCCGTCGAAAATTCATTTTGCTTTCGGAACAGCGGGGAAGATAGCTTTCGCGGGTTTGTGAATTTAAGGGGGGGGGGGGGGGAGTATGGGATCAGACATTTACCCAACAATTTCCCAACAAAATTTAGACTTGGAACACTCCTTGAAAGCGAAATTTCTACAATTCTGCCTTTCAAGTCCGGTTAATTACCAAACATTCAGTCGAAAAACAAAGGGTTTTTTTTTGCCAGAATAATATTAAGCTTCCTTGCGTTATCCAGACTTATACAACAAAGATGACTCAAAATTGTTACACCGGTCCAAAAATGTTCAGATAAAATTGGTGGGGGTGGGAGCGTCGCCCCTTCGGCAGCCCCTATTATTCACGCCACTGTTTCAGAATATGAAAAAAATGGTTGTCCTGAAGTCGATATGACTCATTTTCTGAGCATTACAAGATTGAGTGGGGAGAATTTCGATGTATAAGAAAAAATAAACTTTTTTATTGGAGCTTTTCAGCCCAGACTACAGCGGACCGTGATCTAAATATAAAATCAACAGTGGGCCTATAACTTCAAATCGAAAACAGCGATGACGCCCATGTACACCGTGCATAATATGAATTGAAGCTGTCCGAGGAAAGAAGAAACGAAGTAGCAACAAGCCTTCACTCCTTATTGTCAAGTGCATTATGGTTGAAACGCACATACATACGCAATGGGCGCTGTACAAACAGGCAGTAATTGTCGTTAATGACAATGATACTCGTGAGAGTGAAAGGAGGTTACCTAATCTTCAGGTAGAATATGGGTAACAGTGGCGTAGAAAGGGTATGTGTTGGAGGTGAGGGCTGCTTCGGCTGCAATGCAATGTACTCCCCCATAAATTAGCATATCAGTAGGTTTAGAAGCTTTTTATGGTAAATGTTTGAAACATATTCGCGAAATATATTAATGTTATTTTGGCCAAAATGTGGGTTTTAGACTGAATTTTTAACAATCAAGGTGCCATTAAAAAAAAACATTTAGTGCTTTATGGAACTCAAACTTCACTCCTGAATTTTTTGTGTAAAAATAACAATGCCTGGCTTTATTTGTCTCAACTGATCTTCTGAGTGTTGCTTTCAAAAGACTATGACGGAATAACTTTAATGTTTATAGGCCTATCCATGTTTACAAAATAAAACATTAGCTTAAATTTAAAACTGCCTTTAACCCGACAACGTATTGTTTGATGACCATATCATTAACTCGTTCTGAATGCCAAAACGGTACAAATTGGATGCCCAATTCTAAAATCTGTCGGGAATTTTTTTGGTCGGTCGGGAACTTTTTGGCTATCACCGCACACCCCGGAGAGATTTCCTACGGTGGACGAGGGTTGTTTTACAGCAAACGCGTTTGACTTCACGTCAAACCATTAACAGAACATTGTTCGGGCAGGGCGGGGGTGGGGGCGGACGTTTCTGGTCAGTTTAACGCAAGCTAGAACTTACACAGAATGCATCTGCTTCTTGACAGAGCGATTTTTTAGGAAAACAGTCATGTTATCTGGCTATTGGACATGATTGTGATTTAAGATTTCGTTAAAACCCACCTTAAGCTCAACTCAGTGACAGTGGAAAAGAGGCGGGAGAAGAGGGGTAGCTAACAAATTGTAGAAAAATTTGGGCTTGTTGAAAAATTGTTCAGGCTTTCCTGTAATAAAATACTGCAAATCTACAAGGAAAATTAAAGTTGTTCGGACCAAAACGTGTGTTTTTACGCTTAATTTTTGATAATTAACCTATTTGAAATACCAAAACGTTAGAAGTTTGTTCCTAAGTTTAAATTCTGTCGGGAAATCTTTTTCTTGTGTCGGAATTGAAAGTTGGGGTACGGTGGGTTGTCTGCGCCTGGTCGAGTTTTCTGCAACAGTCATTTAGGAACGAAATGTAATAATCACAATCAGATCCGATTTTCAAGGGTTTTTAGATCGTCGGAAAAATTTTGTGTCATTTTTATAGTAAAAGTTTTGATAACACAAGAAAGTTTAGTCCAGCATACTGGCATTGGCGATAACACCTCGAGTCTCGTCGGAATGCTTCAAAATGCGATAGATTCCCGCACAGATCTTTGGTGGAAAGAATTTTCACTATAAAATCAATTAAACGTAATTCTGATTAATTAGATTGATAAATTTGTTATTTAGAACATCTTTCGAACCCACGCTGACCGTCAAAATAATTGTTCACATCTTAAAATGCTTTTATTCAACGAAATTGGACACTTCGGTAAAATGTCTAACGAAAAAGCAAACGTTCCACACTTGTGTCACCCTGTCACGAATCGCAGTATACAAGAAGACGGAACGGCACGTATTTTTTCAAACGGACGACTTTCTACTCTCGGCTAAAAAAGAGGCGTCCGAAGTTTCTCAAATTTAATGTTCACCGACACACAGAAGGGAGTGGGAAAAGGTGCAGCCCAGTAATGCTTTGCAATAAACACACAAACATATATAGTTTTTCAAAACAATTATTCGACCCCGCAAATGAAATAATCTCAATCAGAGACGTGGAGGTGGTTGCCACTCCCCAAATGATCGACTGAATATCAAATTGGAATCCATAAGACCCAACTTCAACCTTATACATCTATATTTCCAAACTGCGTTCAATATTTTTGATCCAACTGGCTAATATTCTGATTATATACGTTAATAGGGTCAGACACCAATCAACATTCTTGTCCCGACTGGCTAATGTTCCGATGATATCGAGTCGCGACCCACACGAATACACCCCAACCGCACTCCACTCTAACCAGAACCGTCCTCTACAGCGACCAAACCGTCCGCTGAGCAATTTCAGCCGCACCGTCCTCCAGAAAAAATCGGGGGGGGGGGGGTGGATGGGGGTGTGGTAAAGATATGACGCCTGCTTACACATATTATTTTTTTATCAAGTGTCGAAAATTACCGGCAGTAATTTTCAACACATATTAACAAAACAATATTTGTAAACAGGCATTATTTCTTTACGGGATGTGGGGAAGGTGAGGACTGGGGGAGAGGCTATTTGCTGTTTACGAATATTGTTTTTTTTATCAAGTGTTGAAAATTAACGGCAGTAATTTTCAATACTTTACGGGAGGTGGGGCTCGGGGAGAGGCTGTTTGCGCATATTATTTTGTATGAAGTGTTAAAAATTACCGGCAGTAATTTTCAATACCGATACATAATAACAAAATAAAATTTGTGGACTGGCATTATTTCTTTACGGAAGATGGGAAGTGGGGAGAGGGGGGGGGGGGGGCTGTGGGAAAGGCTGTTTACGCATATTATTTTTTTTATCAACTATTGAAAATTACAGGCAGTAATTTTCAATACCTAATAACAAAAGATAACATTTGTGATAAGTCCCCCCCCCCTCCCCACGGGAAGGTGGGGTGGGGGGCATATCTTTCGAGAACGACTAGTTAGTCACACTCCAGTGGGAAACAAATTCCAACAAGCCGAAAATCAACAAACAAATCCTAGCGATTTACAAGCATCCGCACCCCCATCCCAACCCTCCAAAAAAAATCAACCCAGATATTCAATTGGAACACCTTAATCAATAAAACAACCAAATCCGCCCAGCGTAATGTGCACCAAGAAGACAGTTTACAATGCGTCGGCTGAGTGCTAGAATGTTCTATGATATGTCCCATAGGGGACATAGAACATTCTAGTACTCAGGCGATCAATGGTTTACATGTAATAACTGTATATATGTTGTGAATTACGCCGAGTGGATTTGGTCGCGTCATTATTTTTTTTATAAAAAAACCCCATGTAACTCGTCCTTTGAACAAACTAGAAGAGCTCGATCCAATGAGAGGTTACCTGATACAGTTTATTTTAATGGACAAAATGATAAAAAGTAAAGAATAAAATGAGGAAGTCTTCATTATTTATTTATGGGTGTTTAAGGTCACATTTTTGCAGCTATGGCTAATTGAGTAGTCTTCATTAGGTAATATGTTAACGGAAATGACAATGAAGAGAGATTGAGAGAAAGATGAATCGCGTGAAGTGTAGGGACTTACTTATGTCGTTCGATGAGCTGGATGCCTGGAACTATTGTGCTTCTATTTGATTGCGAAACTGTCGAGCCTGTCAGAAAATATCTGTCAGGTTATTCCTCGTGGTACTGAATTTATTTACTTATTCGTGCTTAGCGCCACGTCAGCATATAAGGGCATATCGTGATGGTAGTGCGTGGAACTGAATGTGATTTAGAATTAAAAGTGCACTTTCCGCGTCCGAGTTCTATTTTTCAATATTACTGCGATGACCTTGACATAGTCCTCCTTGTCACTTGGAAATTATCCACACTTCAGAAACGAATTTTGTCGAATGAAGAATTTCTGTTACTTTCTCATTGTTATCCTCATAGATGTTTACTGTATATCTCACCACTTAGTTTCATTTAATTTCCCTGTGTGACGGTGTCGTTTTATGCCTTCAACATGAGTTTTATTGGATTTTACTTTCAACGGTTTGCAGATTGAATTCTGCTATCGGCTTTTTTCACAATAGTACTAGACTCCGCGTGTGCATACACAATAGAGAAGTTTAGTTTACTGGACTTGCCCCTCCTCACCCCTCCTCACCCACACACCCATCTGCGAAAAGTTGTCCATGCCCCTGTTCCGAAAACAAAAGAAAATTTTCGACGGAGCAGTGCTGCGGCGCAAACGCAAAAAGATAACAAACAATTTCCCTTTTTGTAAATTTGGCTCGGACAGTTGAATGTATTCTCCAGTCAGAAAACACAGAGTAACTTTGAACACACATGTACATCGGACAAGGTTTATAACTACCAGTGTAAATCATAGGAAGAAAAAAAACAACACGATAGTCAGGAAATAGAAGTTTACCGCGTATCATTGGTATAGAGCAACCTTAGTGGGGTCAAATTCAAGGCTGTCCAAATCAAGTCCCTGGGATCATATTTGGGCTCCCTATGGGAACTCGAAATTTAACTTAGTGCAATATGGGGAATGGTATTAAAATATTCTTCTTGGATTCTACCAGTTAGAATCTTTTGATATTTTGTATACAGCATCTTTTAGAGGTTCATATTCAAATTCGATCAATCTTGCCGTAGGATTAATATTTGAGCTCTGTATGAGAACCCGAAGTTTTACTTGGTGGAATAGGACGAAATTTATTTTAAAACCTACTTATAGAGATCTAACTGTCAAATCTCATTATATTTGGTATTCTGCATCTTTGGGGTGGAGTGGGTGCAACTTGAAGTTTATTCAAATCTTGTCCCTGGGGTCATATTTGGACCCTCTGTGGTTACTTGGAACGTTAATTTAGTGCATTCTGAGGAATATTCTTTAACAATTTTCTTCAGATCTATCTGTCAGAATCGTTTGATATTTGATTAGTATCTTTATTCCAAATTGTTTTAACCCTTTACCCAACGAAATGGCTACATCCACTCGCGTAATATGCAAATTCAGCAGTTGAAAAAATATTAATTTTCAATTTTTTTGTAACAAAGCCATATCATGTGACCCCTCTTTGGAACGAGCTCGTCGAGCGTCCGAATGTTGAACTCAGTGCAATATGAGGAATATACTTTAAAAACCTTCTTCTTCAGATCTACAATCCAGAATCTTTTGGTATTTGATTTGCAGTACCAAAAGAGCCGTCAAATTCCAGTTTGTTAAAATCAAGTCCCGGGGTTCCTATTTGGACTTCCTATGGCAACTTAAATTTGAACTTGGTGCAATATGGGAAATCTCTTCAAAGGTTCCCTTCTTCAGATCTACCGGTCAGAATCTTTTGATATTTCATACACAGTAACCATAAGAAGTTCAAATGCCAGTTTGCTCAAATCAAGGTACCTGGATCATATTCGGGTTTCCTGTGGGATCCCAACTTTAGTGCAATATAAAGACTATACTTTTGAAAATATTCTTCTTCACATTCACGAGTCACATTCTTTTGATTTGCAGCATTGACATCCTGAGCGCGGTGAGATTCAAGTTTGTTCAAATCAAATTCCTGGGCTCAGCGCAGTATGAGGAATATTCTTCAAAGATCTTCGGATTCATCGGGCAGAATCTTTTGATATCTGGTATATAGCATTACTATGACTCCCAGGTTAACATTTGTTCAAAATGTAACGTTTTATTGATTTTGGTGGGCACCAAAGGGGTTTGAAATTTAACATAAAAACAATGGAGAATTTACTGCTTGTTTAAAGAAATCACGGAGCTGGTAAATTTTAGCTATATGTAAATGTGTGTACATAAGATTAACGTTTCTTATAAATGGGGTAAAACGAGTCAACTTGAATTCCGTGGGGGGGGGGGGGGGGGGGGAGGGGGGGTCTTTGTGTATTTCGTTTTCTTTTTTGTTTGATAACAAAACATGATGGATTTTGAGTGATTGCTGTATTGATGTATGCAACAACTTTCATCCTGTTGGGGAGTGGGGGAGGGTGATCAACTGGGCGATTTTTTCTCTTTGCTTTTTGAAGAGGGTTGAGAGAGTTTATGCCAAAAATCACACAAGAGACCCTTCTTCCCCACTCTCAGTCCTCAATCAAAATTAGATTAACTGCATTAACATGTAAATGCTGATGTCTTCCAAAAATACACGAAGATATTGTCGCATGTAAAAGAAATACAGTAGAACAGAGATACGTATCTTACCAACGACTTAATTTAAACATATTTCCAGGCGTTTGATTGTGCAATTTGTTCCAATTTCATGAGATTTGTCAGTATAATGTCAAAGCACAACATGATAATGGCATAGCGTCCGTGATCAAAGTAGTTTCTTACATAGAATCACCATTCTTCTGTTACTAACTGTAATTTTCGTCACATATGATTATTAAAACTCCAGTATATGGCCGCTTTTCTGACAGGGGTGCATCGATTTGTGATACTGTAACACTCGCTCGGCGGTGTCAAAATATTCAGTTGTTCAGCGCAGAAGAATAAAACAGTGTTCGTTTGTAACTTTCTGAAACGTTTGTTTTCCCATGATGCATGCTGAATTGTCAACAATAGTCTCACCGCAGGATAATTCTGATAGAATCTGTGTTTCGAATGCCTCATTTACAAGTAAGTTACATTATTATTTACTCATTAAAATCACTACACATGACTAAAAAAATAGGTTGCAGGCGACACAACAAATCGGACAAAGTATATTTTATTATTAATATTTCACCAATATAATCACTAATAGTGATGCCGGGGATCGCGGTGGCTCAGTGATTACGACATTGGACTTCAAACCGAAAGGTTGAAGGTTCGATCCTGCCATTGGTAACTACGCTAAGGCATTTAATCCCGATTTCGCACGTGTGTGTGTATGTGTGTGTGGGGTGGGGGGGGGGCGGTGGCTGTGTGTACTAAAGCGTACTGCACGTCGATGATACACTTGTAATCAAACAATGCAAACGCTGCTAGTGTTGTGTGTAGTTAGTACGTTGGGGAATCTGACAGTTGCTCTCCGCTGTTGGATGGTTCTCCGGCTTCCTCCAACCTTAAAACTGTTCGAAACGATGTGTTCCTGACTGTCGAAAGTGTCGTTAAACCCCAATAAATAATAATAAAAAATAATGAAGGAAACAGATATGGAGTGTTGTTTACTTCCACGTCGATTCGTCCTTGTATTCTCATTTACACAGTATTATGATCGCAAAAAGCAGTCTCTCTCTCGAACCGAACAATTTCAACAAAACAATATCATGTGATCCATCGTTGGAACGAGCTCGACGAGTTCGTTCCAATCAGGAGCCACATGATATGGTTTTGTTGAATTTGTTTGAAAAGATTGGAAAAATTAACTAAAATAACAAACTCTGATATCGCGTGCGTTGCTTAAAGAGTGAACATTGCATAATATGAGCGAAATCTTGACGAGAGTGAAATTGGCTGTATGTCTTCCAACATACTTTACTCCAAGAACAAAAATATTATCTCTTAATTGGGGTTCAAAGTACAAAGCTCCTGAAAATAAGACTAACAGATGTGAGTGCCGATTATCTGTTATGAAGCTAATCTGGGGAAAAAAGAATCCTAATCGAGATAGGACTTTAGCATCGGTTCATCCTCTCACTGATTCTGTTTGTAGTGTACATGAAATATTTAAGAGAAGAGTTGACTGCAAGTGCAGACGAGGTCGCAGGTCAATGTTGGAGACAGACATTCTAGGGTTATTTCGTTTGTGTCTGAGAGGTAATACCATGGTGATCGTCTCGTGGATATGAAAGAATAAGGTTAGAACTTCAAGAACTGCAATAGCCACAACTGTCTTTTAAAATTGGAAAAGGTTCTTATGAGGTGGCCCAAGTTATCAGTGTACCATTCGTTGCTTCGGCTGTGTGGCAAGTATGGGAAGTAACGGATGGTTCAGTAAGCAAGTATTCGGCAAGTACTTTTTATGTATATTTATTTTGTTATACGTCTATACAAGTTTCAACAATATTCATCAATACAATTTAACGCTGGACAATTCAATTAATTTCGTTTAACTAGAGCGACCGTGCGGTAGTTTTTTCTGAAGGCAGTCACGATTTGCTCACCCACAACTTTACAAACAAGATTCTGATGAGCACACGTCCGTCGGCTGTGAGAGTTGACACGAGAGTGTCTGATCTGGGCTTCTGTTGGCTCTTTTATACCCAGTGGAGCGCGATTGGCCTTGAGCAGGATCGCGTGATTCCTACTGACCACGCAGTGCGTGACTTCGAGCGGATCAAGTGACATGAAGCCAAAGGAGTGGCTCCACCAGTCAGTTCCCAAACCTCTAACAGGAATCTCTGAGCTTCCATAGCCGTCGGCCTGGAAGATGTTCTGTTAGATGTGGACGTGATAGATTAGCCAGTAAAAGTTAAAATTCGTCAGAGCTGACTAAGTATCAGGCCACTGTTCTGTTTCTGAAAATCAGATCTGACATAACAGAACAATGGAACGATTTGACAGTTAAGTGCCAAGTAAAAATCCCCCCACATCAATAGGGGAACAACATCTCATCAAACTTGACAACTTAATATACCAAAACGTCCGAACATCATCACTTTTTCCAAACAGTTTTAGTTTAACTGGGAATAATTGACGTTATAGAGAGCTTCTACTCAGCTCTCGTCAACTGTTTAGCAGGGAACGCGGTGGCTCAGTGGTTACGGCATTGAATTTCAAACCGAGAGGTCCACGGTTCGATCTTCGCCAGTGGTAACTGCTTTATGTACTTGAGCAAGGCATTTAACCCTGATAGCGCAAGTGTGGGGGGGGGGGGGGGGGGTGGCGCCGTGTGCTAAGGCGCACTGCACGTCAGTGGTACACTTGTCTTCAACCAATGCAAACCCTGCTTGTGTGGAGTTAGTACGCTGGGGAGTCTGACAGTTTCTCAACGCTGCTTGGTTGTTCTCGCCGGGTACTCCGGCTTCCTTCACCCGTAAAACTGTCCGACACGAGGTGAACCTGGCTGTCGAAAGTGTCTTTAAGCTCCAATAAATACATAAATAAATAAATAACTGTTTAGCAATACTTTGAGAGTAATATAACCATTGGTATACACAACTGTAATCGACAGGTGTTAACAAGAATGTTTGTTTCTCAGTAATTCTCACCAAACCTGCTGTGTGTAACAGAACTTTAATATCTTTCTATGGTATACAATTATATCCTGTCCGCCGAGTACATTCAAGTATTTTTATAATATTTTATTACAATTTACTAGGGGTTCTAATGACCCTTTGAACGACTTTGGCCTTCATAATTCTGCTACCGTAGGCTGAATTTCGCAACACTCGCTGAACAGATAACTTTTAAGCTAGAAGTGAAGAGGGGCAACATACATTGTTAACCATTAGAGGATAGTACGGGGACAAACAACGATTTAACTGAACGGAGACAAGAGTAAGGTAACTCCTATGGGTTGTAGGGTAGATGATCTCGAAGGTGGAAGTTGGGCAGTTTTTCTCTTGATGAACAGGAAAGCAAACATTGCATATTCAAACAATACTTTATGTGCTACAGACAAGAGAACTGCTTCAATAAAGTGTTCGTTGGAAAAACTATTGGGAGTGGTTGGGATTATCAAGTATAACACATAGAACGGATGTGATTCCTTCAAAACAAACAGTAGTGGAGAATTTTAAGATTCTAGAAGGGTTCCTGAAACAGGGGAGCAAATGTATCGGGGGAAGTGTCCTTGAGGATTGCCATAGAAACTTTCGACCTGGAGCTCGTGGAGATAGTTATGTATGGTGTACGAACAGGTTCGAAAATAATTATTGAGGTACATACTATATTATTTAAGGTTCATCCTATAGTATTTCAGGTTCATCCTATATTATTTGAGGTTCATCCTATATTATTTCAGGTTCATCCTATATTATTTCAGGTTCATCCTAAAATAATATTTATGACCCTCTCTTACGCGATCAATAATTTGTCTGACCCTGGATGGACTATAATTATTGTTTCATGTTGAACCAGGTTCGACATAAATATTTCAGGTTCATCCTATATTAATTGAGGATGAACCTGAAATAATTTGTCCGACCCTGGATCGACCATAATTATTGTTTCGTGTTGAACCAGGTTCGACATAAATATTTCAGGTTCATCCTATATTAATTGAGGATGAACCTGAAATAATTTGTCCGACCCTGGATCGACCATAATTATTGTTTCATGTTGAACCAGGTTCGACATAAATATTCCAGGTTCATCCTATATTGAGGGTGAACCTAAAATAATTTGTCCGACCCTGGATCGACCATAATTATTGTTTCATGTTGAACCAGGTTCGACATCAATATTTCAGGTTCATCCTATATTAATTGAGGATGAACCTGAAATAATTTGTCCGATCCTGGATGGAACATAACTATTGTTTCATGTTGAACCAGGTTCGACATAAATATTTCAGGTTCATCCTATATTAATTGAGGATGAACCTGAAATAATTTGTCCGACCCTGGATGGACCATAATTATTGTTTCATGTTGAACCAGGTTCGACATAAATATTTCAGGTTCATCCTATATTAATTGAGGATGAACCTGAAATAATTTCCCGACCCTGGATGGACCATAATTATTGTTTCATGTTGAACCAGGTTCGACAAAACAATTTGAGGTTCATCCTATATTAATTGAGGATGAACCTAAAATAATTTGTCCGACCCTGGATGGACCATAATTATTGTTTCATGTTGAACCAGGTTCGATATTTTCTCGCCCTAAATCGGCCCAAATGAAACTGTTTGAGGTATTCTGAAGTGGGGATTGACACTCCAGAAGCCAGGAAATTGCTCCTTTCAATGTCAAAGTTAACAATTTTCTCGCGGCCCGGCGCGACCATGCTCGCCGAATTAGGAAGATCTACAGTTCTAATAGTTTGCCAAGAACGCCCCCACTACCCAGTTGGAATTTCGAGGGCTCTCACCCCTCCCCCACCCCCACCCCCACCCCCCATTAAAAGACTCTAGCGTCTGCCCTATAGCTGAGGCATTATCGCGTGATTTGTTCAAAACACTCACCTGCTTCCATGAACATAACACCGTGACATGCCCCACAATGACACCGAAAACATGCTGACCCAGGAGCCGCAGAGCAATTTGAAATTCTTTGGGGGGGGGGGGGGTGATGGGGTGGGGATGCATTTCGAGCATTCTAGCATACTAAACCGCTTCCCAACATTGTTACCTGTGTGAAATGATGAGTTAAAACAGGTTTTAACAAATACTAGCAGGGTTACCCGATGCTGTACGGTAAATGTTTAAGAAAAAAACAGTTCATAAAACCACAGCCCTGACTTCAAAAGAGTAACTTGGGCAGGCCTGTGGCCCTAACCGCACCATAATATTCCCTGTAAAAAGTTACCTCAGGTAGACCCCTTTGAAGATCTATAGAGGTGAAAAGAAAAATTGTCATGACATTGGGTGACTCTCCCCAACCCGGCACTTTTTCAATCCTGACTTTTTCAATTCATGACTCCCGGTGTAGAAAAAAAACCCTAGCAGAACCAGCTTGTGCACTGTGGGTGGCTCCGTATGCCTTTTTATAGTGGTCATACAGACATACACACAAAATCCACACAAAATCCACAAATTTTGCCCCTCCCCAGCACCACCACCGGCAATTTTTTGAAACCTTTAAGATTCCTGATAAGAACTCACCACTAGTAGACCCCTTTGAGGACCTATATCAGTAAAAAACAAATTGGTCATAGCTTTTGGTGCCCCTCTCCAATCCCACCCCTGCACTTTTTTTTAACCTGACAATGACCTCCGCCATAAAGTAGTCCAATTTTGGGCACTATGGATGGGCCCATATTATTTCTAAAGCAGACACACAGACAAACAAACATGCATACGAAATCCATCATTTTTGCCCTTCTCCACCCTACACCACAGAGGCACTTTTTTGAACTGCTCCATTAAATTTTTAAACTGCACGAGACGTTTTCCCGATATGTTGGTTAGCAGTGATGCGGACAGTACCGGACCGCCAATGGTGTTCCGGTCCGGTCCGGTCCAAGAAATAGCGGTCCGATATTCGGGCAGGCGGTCCGTTTTTTCTAGATGGACCGGTCCAAGGATGGTCCAATTCAGGGGCACAGGTCTCTCTCTCTTTAGTGTGTGTGGGGGGAGGGGGGCGGGGGGGGGGGGGGGGGCTACACAATGCGCAGGGCCAACCATGTTTTGGTCCTGCGGGCGGAAAATTTGAAAATGTAAGTTGAAAATACACGATTTCCACCTATTGCAGCATTGCTCGGACACACAACGCGCAGGGCCAAGCATGGTTTGGCCCTGCGGGAGGAAATTTTGAAAAAAACAATATCAGCTGCTAACGGACCTATATGTGTGGTAGGAGCGCGGGGGACATAACATCTAATCCCCCCCCCCCGAAAAAACTCTGTGGGGCACACTCCCCTCGCCCCCCCCCCCCCCCCCCCATTATCTGCGCCCATGGTCCAATTTAATAGGGTCACCACACCACACCTACCAGATGAAAATATAGGGATCAAGTTACTACCAACTAAATAGTTTCCATGTGAACATAATCCAGATCGGGGTTTAAAGAAACTGATACACAATACACATTGAAATTCTTTGCCGACAAAGGAATTGAATGACAGCTTCTTGTCACCGAATTTGAGCGTTCGCTATTTTGGGAATTTGTTTGTAGAACCGCTCATAACTGATACCTTCACCCGACACCGTGACAGGAATCACAGGATGCAAGTGGTTGATTGGTGACAGATTGGCTCAATATAGTTGACAGTTACTTCAGACTTACTCGACTTCAATGTATTCACCGTCTATCAAGATAAAATTATCAGTTTGTGTATCAATTGGGGGAGTGCAAAACTTCCCTTTGCGTCTCCCTGGACCGGTCCCTTGGACCGCCCCGGACCGGTCCAGCGTGCCTGTGTACCGGTACAGCAGGGGCGGCCCGGTCCTCATCTGACCGTACCGCGGACCACGCCTGGACCGGTGCCGGACCGTTTGTTTGCGGTCCGGTCCGCAACACCATTGGTTAGCGAGTCATATTTCAATATTAAAACACAACTTGTTTGTAACAGTACAGTAAACAATCAACACTGCCCATTTGACATTTTCATGGGAAAAAATCTTATTTATTTTGCGTGATTACAAAGGGTCGAAAAAAAATCGTGTGAAGCGCATACAAAACAATCTCTCAGCGGGATTCTTTGTCTGAAGCTGTGTGCCTGCATCAAGTTTTTCTTGCTTTTTCCCCCAGTTATGTCCCATTGTTCGCGTTTGTATCGACTCAACTGATTGGCTCGTGGAGCGTATTGCATCGTGGGGTTTTAGCATCATCCTGAATAATTATGGTCGATCCAGGGTCGGACAAATTATTTCAGGTTCATCCTCAATTAATATAGGATGAACCTCAAATATTGATGTCGAACCTGGTTCAACATGAAACAATAATTATTATGTCTCAAAGTTAGTTTGTCCAATCAAAATGCTGGAATACCTTCTAAAGATTCCACCGTATCGGGTTACTCACCTGATATTATAAGTTACATGGCGTGTAGCTGGCTGATACATTTCCATACAAGGCGATGAGTGTTCATATCAGGTGAGGCGAAGCCGAACCTGATATGAACACTCAGAACCTTGTATGGAAATGTATCAGCCAGCTACACGCCATGTAACATATTTATTATGTCGAAAATCAATGAATGAAACAGAATTAAATCAAAGTCGGTGTGCGTTTCAGATTCAACTTCAAAGTTCAAGTTGCGTTATTGTTATTGTTTGCTCTGCAGTAAAAAAGTGATTTTTAATGTTCAAAACTGCTTTATTAGTCCTTTTTAGGTAGTAACAACAGTAAATGTACGCAAGGGGCCTCCAGATTATGCCGAGTTGGCAAGCAGCACTGATCTCAGTGGCAAGCAGCGATTCGTTTCATTTGTAAACAAGTACGGCAGTCGCCCTTCGCAAAGTGATGATTTGTTTACAATTACCATGGTTACATGTACCGGTGCCTGTTACTGTTCATGATTCTGCGCGGTGCTATCAATAGTGGTTCCTGAAAAATAAATTCCGGGCCGTTGTTTGTTTATGGAGAAAATTATTAATCGCTTGATTTACATGGACTTTCGACATAATAAATATGTTACATGGCGTGTAGCTGGCTGATACATTTCCATACAAGGCTCTGAGTGTTCATATCAGGTTCGGCTTCGCCTCACCTGATATGAACACTCATCGCCTTGTATGGAAATGTATCAGCCAGCTACACGCCATGTAACTTATATTATGGTCCATCCAGGATCGGACAAATTATTTCAGGTTCATCCTCAATTAATATAGGATAAACCTCAAATATTGATGTCGAACCTGGTTCAACATGAAACAATAATTATGGTCCATCCAGGATCGGACAAATTATTTCAGGTTCATCCTCAATTAATATAGGATGAACCTCAAATATTGATGTCGAACCTGGTTCAACATGAAACAATAATTATGGTCCATCCAGGATTGGACAAATTATTTCAGGTTCATCCTCAATTAATATAGGGTGAACTTGAAATATTGATGTCGAACCTGGTTCAACATGAAACAATAATTATGGTCCATCCAGGATCGGACAAATTATTTCAGGTTCATCCTCAATTAATATAGGATGAACCTGAAATATTGATGTCGAACCTGGTTCAGCATGAAACAATAATTACGGTCCATCCAGGGTCGGACAAATTATTTCAGGTTCATCCTCAGTTAATATAGGATGAACATGAAATATTGATGTCGAACCTGGTTCAACATGAAACAATAATTATTGTCCATCCAGGGTCGGACAAATTATTTCAGGTTCATCCTCAATTAATTTTGGATGAACCTCAAATATTGATGTCGAACCTGGTTCAACATGAAACAATAATTATTGTCCATCCAGGGTCGGACAAATTATTTCAGGTTCATCCTCAATTAATATAGGATGAACCTGAAATATTGATGTCGAACCTGGTTCAACATGAAACAATAATTATTGTCCATCCAGGGTCGGACAAATTATTTCAGGTTCATCCTCAATTAATATAGGGTGAACCTGAAATATTGATGTCGAACCTGGTTCAACATGAAACAATAATTATGGTCCATCCAGGATAGGACAAATTATTTCAGGTTCATCCTCAGTTAATATAGGGTGAACCTGAAATATTGTTGTCGAACCTGGTTCAACATGAAACAATAATTATAGTCCATCCAGGGTCGGACAAATTATTGATCGCGTACGAGAGGGTCATAAATATTATTTTAGGATGAACCTGAAATAATATAGGATGAACCTGAAATAATATAGGATGAACTTCAAATAATATAGGATGAACCTGAAATAATATAGGATGAACCTCAAATAATATAGTATGTACCTCAATAATTATTTTCGAACCTGTTCGTACGCCATAGTTATGGTTGTTCAGAATGTGATCAAAGTCATTATACCACGGTTGCTGTGTGCATTCGACTTTACTCGTTACAGTACAGATATTGTGAAATTTGCTACGTACACCACGCGTTGAAACCGGCCTACGTGTAAAAACGCTACGAAAGAACACATCTGATTGGTCCTTACACAACTGAGTGACGTTTTGACGTGAATGAAACGCTCCAGCAGATGATATTTTTCTTTAAAAATATTGACTTTCTTTACCGAATTCAAGTGTAATCGTGGTATAAATATAGAACATAACTCTGGTAGAGTACGAGGGACAGGAATCAACGCACCTTGTTGGGACTTTCTCCTGCATTTAATTTGCGCCTTCAGAAAGACGGGAAAATGTCCCGGTTCGTTGATGCTAGTCCCCCGTACCCCACCTTTGTATTATGCCTTACTAGATGTGAGTGGAGGAATCGTGAAAGGTGAGAAGGGAGGATGCCAAATGTACAACGTAGAAATAATGAAGACAACGGAACATTCCATGTCAGAATGTTCCAAGTACACAAAGGACTCCTTACTGGATGAATGGGATGGAAACATGAGAGATAAGGGAGTGGAGCACGGCATGGAAGAAAGGGTCAATATTGTAGTGTGGGAGAAAGAAAGCGCCTATAGATGATATTATTAAATAGTTTGTGTCCGAATGCTGTCAGATTTGGGGTGAGAGTGGGGTAAGAATGACCGTCGGGGTCGTGACGAAAGAAAGTAAAAATCATCCAATGGTAAACAGATTAGTGGAAAGGCGAACACACAAAAATCACCATTCTCATTTCAATTTACCTTTTGGCAATAGTTTTTCCACAACATAGCCTCCGACACCTCACTGGAACGAGTCCGGTGCGCTAGTTCCATCGAGTGGTCATAATCTATATTTTGAGGGCCAAAATCGTCAGTTATTGAAGAAAGGGTTTTGCAAGTATCGAGGTGCTGAGCAAAATGTTAACTCTCAGTGATTAAAAAATGTTTCGTTTCAGACAAGTTACCGACTACGACTAGTTCATCTTATTTTAAATGCTTCCTAACATCATTTTCCTGCTACTTCCTACGCAAATCATAACAACTCTCACTAAAAGCAGGGGCCGCGGGACATGTTTTTGTATGCATATATTTTAACACAACCAATGACTGGTGAAACAAAGGGCGGATCCAGAGCCTCCCTCATATTTTCGCCAGCTATGTTTCTTTCGTTCTGGTTCAGTTTCGATGGATTTCGGATCATTTTTTGCAGAAAGTGGCAACAAACGCTAAAATGTATGCAGTCTGTTAAAAAATCGGTTAACTGAAATTGATCGTGATCTTACAGACATACAAGTACCAAATCCACCCCAAGACAAGATAATCCACAGACAGTATAATATAACAATAACTTGATTTTGGAGGGCGTTACGGTTTATTAACAGCCCGATAGGAATGATAAACAGCTATAGGGTCCATTAACAGCCCCAGACGAAGTCGAGGCCTGTTAACGGCCCGAAGACTGTTAATTATGCCTGGAGGGCCGTTAATAAACAGGGACGCCCAACAAAATCTTGTTATTACTATTATTACCATTTCTAAAATGGTTAAATCCAAAGGTTCTTCATCAAGTTCACTTGATTGTGACATACCGAGTTTTCGCAATGACATTTAACCAAAACACATGTGTCGTCTGTTTCTAGATAAACAAAACGTCACGTGGTCAATCACATGATAGCTTAATTTAATATTTTTTGTTTGCCACGGAAAATTGCCCTTCTCCCGAAATCTACTAACAAAAACCTACCGTAATGAATTAATTACACTCACCTTGACAATTCGAATGCTTCATCGCCGAAGTAATGGGGAAATCACACAAATTTCACGTGTTTTATTAACATTTATTGCAGTTAAGCACGTTGCATCATCTCGGAACCAGTGGCGCGTTTGGTATGACGGATTACATAAACTGTAACCGGAGCCGGGGCTGTTAACGAAACATTCAGCCGGAAGCGGGCTGTTAACCACGTTAACACACAACTTCCGGTTTGAGGCTGTGCATTGTGCACTTTTACCGTAAAGGTAAAATTGTGTTAGTATACTAGAGAAAGCACGCTAAAGTGGTAATAATTGCTGTTAACGTCTGGTAAAGCATACATGTGAGGTCTGTCAGCTTTGGTCGTTACGAACAAATCTGATAAATTGACCTCACCTGTATGCTTTACCGACGTTTTTAACGGCTCTCAAAGCGTGAAATCTTTCCAATACATCTGAAAAATCTCAAAATCCCCGCTCAGATGCATGGAAATGGGCATTTTGGGACCCTGGAGTTTAAAATTTTCGTACGACGGGTCAAATTATGGTCGGTCCCTCATACCGTTGACCATCCATCGTCCGATCCAGCTGCCCCCCCCCCCCCCCCTCCACACACACACACACACACTTTGAAACTCTTTCCTGCGTCCCTGAAAAGCGCCCACAATGTCACTCCAGTTAGAGTGCAAACGAGTAGGTCTAGAAGAAAATGAAGAATCTATGGAAAGAAACCGTTTTTTTTCTTTTTATTGGGGTTTAACGACACATTAACAGCCAGGGTCATATCATGTCGGTGACAGTTTTACGGGTGGAGGAAGCCGGAGTACCCGGAGAGAACCACCGAGCAACGACGAGCAGCTGTCAGCACTCCAACGTCGTAACTCTGAACACTGCACCGCGGCACAGGCAGTGTTAGATTGGTTGAAGACATGCGCGCCATCGACGTGCAGTACGCCTTAGTACACAGCGTCATCGTGCCCCCATGTAGGCAATCGGGGTTAAGTGCCTTGCCCAAGAAAGAAATTGTTCTAAGTTCAGCTTGAGTAGATATATCAGATATTTAAGACAGAAATACAGGAGAATATAATTAAAATGCTTCTCCTGTGATCACAATGGGGTTGTCAATTTTCAGAATTGTAGTTTAATATTAAATTATGAAGAATATTGATAAACGAAGTGGTAGAAGTGTCTAATATATTGACGTTTTGAAATATAACAGGGTATAATAAAAATCTTTCCGTATGCGATCACAATGTGAGGTTTTCAACTTGCAGTAATTAGCTTTAATTATGTTTTATAATGCGAAGTGAGTTGGACGTTAAAGATTATGGTACTTGTCACAATAAGAAAATACAAATGAGATCAATTTGCTTTCCCTAACACGAAAAGCAGACGACACTTGTAAATAAAATTATTGAAGCACTATTTTTTTTTTATATTTGTTGCGTCAAAATTATAGCATATGACCCCACATTGCAACGAGCTCTTTGGGGAACGATGACGCCGTGTACTAAGGCGTACTGCACGTCGATGGTTCGCATGTCTTCAGCCAATCTAACCCTGCGTGCTGCAGTTCGGAGTTACGATGTTGGGGAGCTGGTAGCTGCTCGTCGTTGCTCCGTGGTTCTCTCCGGGTACTCCGACTTCTTCCACCCGTAAACTGTCACCGACACGATATGACCCGGCTGTTAAAGTGCCATTAAACCTTAATAAATAAATAAATAAATATGGGTACAACTTCGGTTTTAACTCGTTAACTCTTTGAGCTCGTTCCAATGAGGGGTCATAAGCTATGCTTTTGTAACAAAAAATGAAAAAGTACTAAAAATTGAATGGTGATTTTTGTGAATAGCGCTAGCCGGTTTTGGCCATTGAGTCATTCAAAGAAGTACGCCATCGCTGATATATCCCCAGCTAAGGAAAAGTGCATGTCGCTATTTGACGTCCTACCGCTCGAAAACGCATTCGCCACCATTCTTTGCCGTTTCCCCGCAGTGTGAAATAGGAAATATAGTACCGTTCTCTGAAAATGAACTATGTCAAAACGCTGGAGAGCAACTTCTTGAACTTTTAAGCGTTTTTATTTTTTTCAAAGAACTATGGGTAACTTTGTCGTCACATTTTCGGCTCTAGAAACTGCATTTGAGTCCCTTGGTAATCCCACAAATAATTACAACATTTCTTACCTGTTCCGTGTATGAACATCTCATCTCTACGAATACATTTTCCATACTTACTCATAAATATTATTATTCGTAAGACGTATTGATGGACCACACAAATTTTACACATAGGCACTAACATGTCATGTAGATACAGATTCTTACATGAGCATGTTCATGGTCACAACGTCATGGTCAGATAAAATATTTTTCCGTTATTCGAGCTGTTATACTTTTAGATGTCATTTTTTCAACAACAAGAAATTCACAAATTACTTCACCTTATTTGAACTAGTAATTCCTTTCCGCGTAAATCAAGGTGTGACAGGGTTACAACATAAAAATATCCTATTCCGACTAATAACCAGTTAAAACCGAAGTTGTACCCATATTTATTTATTTATTTATTTATTTATTTATTTATTTATTTATTTATTTATTTATTTATTAAAGTCACTTTAACAGCCAGGGTCATATCGTGTCGATGACAGTTTACGGGTGGAGGGAGCCAGAGAACCACCGAGCAACGACGAGCAGCTGCCAGCTCCTCAACATCGCAACTCCGCACTGCAGCACAGGCAGGGTTAGATTGGTTGAAGACATTCGCACCATCGACATTCAGTACGCCTTAGTACACGGCGTCATCGTGCCCCCTGTGGACAATCGGGGTTAAGTTCCTCGCCCAAGGACACAACGCGGGAGTGCGAATCGATCACTCAGACGGTCACTCATCCATGTACTAACTGGGCTCGACGTTGCTTAACTTCGGTCATCTAACGAGAACCGGTTACCGTAACGCCACCGCGCCCCTCCATGCTTTAATATAAGGTTGGGTAGCTATAAATGTTATTAAAATGAAGCTAACCCCCCAAAAGTTATTTTTTCAAAGCTGTCACCTCAAGTTTTAATACTAACGCTAGGTTCGGGTGTATCCTGAACGTCAAGGTTATCTACTGCCTGGTTCGCCTATATTTCTTACTCATTCACCTTTTCTTCAAAAGACATGAACTTCGAATTCACTGGACGTCCTGTGGAAATAGATTGGAGCTTGTATGCAATCAGCTGTTCTTATTCCAACCGCTAGTCTAAAGTGCATAAAAATGTACCATTTTCATGTCGAGGTTTTAAAAAGTTTCCAATCCACCCCTTCGCCTCATGTGCTTCGCTTACATGTGAGTGGAATGTCTTGCAGAGATAATCATTTCGTATTTTGAACCATGCTAGTAGTAGGAGATGAGGTAAACGACCTTGTTTGGGGGATCTCATGGGGGATCTCATGTGACGTCATAGTCACGTGACCTGGTGACACCATGTTGTGTTGTCATGGTAACCCGCGTGAGCGGCCATATTGTGACGATATATTCATAGTGACACGTGGTGTGAGTGCGCATGCACAGCGCGTGTTGTTAGGGTGATACGTGTTTCCGTCGTCCATTTTGTATACTGGAGGCCGCCATCTTAGTTTCTATGGTAGCACGTGGTTGCTATGTGACCTAAAGTCTTACAACAAGACAGGGGTATATTCGGAGGATGTGTTCCTTTTAGAAGAGTAATTTCCCGATTCATAGAATTACCACAGACAAACCGACAAGTTGTATTATTTCGAATTCTTTCAGAATTTTCTGATTCTATCTATATATGCAATAGTTTTCGTCTATCAGACCATGTTCCTTTGTCCTGGAGTATACTCCTGTAGCGCAGAAGAGCCTATTAGTTGGAACAGCTTTGCTTATTATTACTATATTTAGCTATTCTGGTCTATTCTTGTTAATTCTGGCTCTATTCCAAGTACTCTTGTTGTTTCATTTATCTAGATCATTTATATAAATTATTGCTAACCAATCAGATTGCTTGATTTCCCATAATCTGTATGCAGAGTTATCTCCCCTTATAACAATGATTCTCATCTCCTCTATATCCAATGACCATATCACCAGGCACCCCAATTTCGGCACCCCTTTTTGGAAGACATATAGCCTTCAGCACCCCTTTTTGTCGTATGAGGCCACGAGGGCTATGTAAAAGCCCTCATTGAGTCCTCATTTATTATCCCTCATAGCCTTAACAGCCATATCCCCAGGCATCCCAACTTCGGCACCCCTTTTTGGAAATCATATGGCCTTTGGCACCCCCTTTTGTCGTATGAGGCCATGGGGGCTATGTAAAAACCCTCAATGAGTCCTCATTTATTATCCCTCATAGCCTCGTTGAATTTTTAGGTTATGAGGACCATGAAAATCCCTCAATGAGGTATAATTTACTACAACTCTTAGCCTCATTGAGGGATTTTTCAGGTATATCCTATGGAATCCCATTTTGGGAAACATCCGTGACTATGGAATCCCTTTTTGATCATATGAGGCCATGAGGGCTATGTAAAAGTCCTCAATGAGGCCTTATTTATTATCCCTCGTAGCCCCATTGAATTTTGAGGTCATGAGGCCATGAAAAATCCCTCAATGAGGTATAATTTACTACGACTCTTAGCCTCATTTCAGTATTTGAGGACACCTATGGCCTGGTATTGTATTATTCGAGGATACCTGTCGAGGATACCTTTTGGAGAATCCCTTTTTTGTCATATGAGGCCATGAGGGCTATGTAAAAGCCCCCAACGAGGCCTCATTTATTATCCCTCATAGACTCATTGAAGTTTGAGGTTATGAGGACAGAGAAAAATCCCTCAATGAGGTATAATTTACTATGACCCTTAGCCTCATTTCAGTATTTAACAGCCATATCCCCAGGCACCCCAATTTCGGCACCCCTTTTTGGAAAACATATGGCCTTCGGCGCCCCTTTTTGTCGTATGAGGCTATGTGGGCTATGTAAAAGCCCTCAATGAGTCCTCATTTATTATCCCTCATAGCCTCATTGAATTTTGAGGTTATGAGGACCGTGAAAAATCCCTCACTGAGGTGTAATTCACTACGACTCTTAGCCTCATTTCAGTATTTAACAGCCATATCCCCAGGCACCCCGATTTCGGCACCCTCTTCTGGAAAACATATGGCCTTCGGCACCCCTTTTTGTCGTATGAGGGCGTGGGGGCCATGTAAAAACCCTCAATGAGTCCTCATTTATTATCCCTCGTAGCCTCATTGAATTTTGAGGTTATGAGGACCCCTCACTGAGGTATAATTTACTACGACTCTTAGCCTCATTGAGGGATTTAACAGGTATATCCTATGGAATCCCATTTTGGGAAACACCCGTGGCTATGGAATCCCTTTTTTGTTTTGTCATATGAGGCCTTGAGGGTTATGTAAAAGCCCTCAATGAGGCCTCATTTATTATCTCATCTCATCCCTCATAGCCTCATTGAATTTTTAGGTTATGAGGACCATGAAAAATCCCTCAATGAGGTATAATTTACTACGACTCTTGGCCTCATTTCAGTATTTGAGGATACCCATGGCCTGGTATTGTATTATTCAAGGATATCTATCGAGGTTACCCTTTGGAGAATCCCTTTTTTGTCGCATGAGGCCATGAGGACCATGAGTAATCCCTCAATGGAGTCCAATGTAGTCTTACCAACGGTTTCCATCTTGTCGCCAAAGCTCCAAGGCCACTACAGGTCTTTGACCTATCTGTCCTATCATTAGCTTCTACAGCAAGCTTGTTCCATTGCGGCCTTGTACCAGTACTATTGACTAAACTATCATCCATTAATATTGACTTGTATCACTACATCATAGCTTTACGCTTTCAAAATGTTCAATCAGATTTTCCCTGTATACATATAAGGCATTCCGTAATTGAGATTCCTAGCCGAGTCCGTAAAACTTGGATTCCGTGATTTGACATCAACACACGAGGGTATGAAAAGGGATTGATAACACCCAATTCAACAATGACTACAAGACTCTGAACAGATACAACCAGCCACTACAAAACAACGAATGTACAGAACGAAGATCCAACATAACCAAGATCGCAGTAAACATAACAAAGTAAAAGAATGTCAAACTAGTCGGATTGATCCAACGAGTTGGACAGACTGAACAGATCTGATCAAATACACTCAAGATGGAAGGGAACAGAACAAAGTGAACAAAGATCCAACACAACCAAGATAGAAGTGAATTGACCATGACAAAGTTTCAACTGAATGAACTATAACCCCTAAGTATAACCCAATGTTAACTCTTTGAATGAACTCTAACCCCAATGACGGTATTCACCCTCTTGAACTGAACAAAATTGATTGAATCCTTTGAAGCCAATACAGTTTTTAACTATAACCGCTATAACCCAGTGTAAACCCCTTTGGACTGAATGAACTCTATTTTTGAACCATAACCTTAATGAAGGTATTAACACCCTTTGAACTGAACAAAAGTTTAACTGAATAAAATTTTAAAACTTGATGAAAATATAACGTAGGTGATCTGAATGAATTTTTTAACTGCAGCCCATTAAACTAAATTCTTCCAATAGGGAAGGGGAATATCCCGGTGTTTTGATGTCAAATCACGGAATCCAAGTTTTACGGACTCGGCTAGGAATCTCAATTACGGAATGCCTTATATGTATACAGGGGAAAACTGATTGAACATTTTGAAAGCGTAAAGCTATGATGTAGTGATACAAGTCAATATTAATGGAAAATAGTTTAGGCAATAGTACTGGTACAAGGCAGCAATGGAACAAGCTTGCTGTAGAAGCTAATGATAGGACAGATATGTCATAGACCTGTAGCGGCCTTGGAGCTTTGGCGACAAGATGTAAGCGGTTGGTAAGACTACATTGGACCATTGAGGGATTACTCATGGTCCTCATACGACAAAAAAGGGATTCTCCGAAAGGTATCCTCGATAGGTATTCTCGAATAATACCATACCAGGCCATAAGTATCCTTAAATACTGAAATGAGGTTAAGAGTCGTAGTAAATTATACCTCATTGAGGGATTTTTCATGGTCCTCATAACCTCAAAATTCAATGAGGCTAAGAGGGATAATAAATGAGGCCTCATTGAGGGCTTTTACATAGCCCTCATGGCCTCATATGACAAAAAAGGGATTCCATAGCCACGGGTGTTTCCCAAAATGGGATTCCATAGGATATACCAGTTAAATCCCTCAATGAGGCTAAGAGTCGTGGTAAATTATACCTCATTGAGGGATTTTTGATGGTTCTCATAACCTCAAAATTCAATGAGGCTATGAGGGATAATAAATGAGGACTCATTGAGGGCCTTTACATAGCCCTCGTGGCCTCGTACGACAAACAAGGGGTGCCGAAGGCCATATGTGTTCCAGAAAGGGGTGCCGAAATTGGGGTGCCTGGGGATATGACTGTTAAATACTGAAATGAGGCTAAGTAGTAAATTATACCTCATTGAGGGATTTTTCACGGTCCTCATAACCTCAAAATTCAATGAGGCTATGAGGGATAATAAATGAGGACTCACTGAGGGCTTTTACATAGCCCCCATGGCCTCATACAACAAAAAAGGGGTGCCGAAGGCCATATGTTTTCCAAAAAGGCGTGCCGAAATTGGGGTGCCTGGGGATATGACTGTTAAATACTGAAATGAGGCTGAGAGTCGTAGTAAATAATACCTCATTGAGGGATTTTTCACCGTCCTCATAACCTCAAAATTCAATGAGACTATGAGGGATAATAAATGAGGACTCACTGAGGACTTTTACATAGCCCTCATGGCCTCATACGACAAAAAGAGGTGCCGAAGGCCTTATGTCTTCCAAAAAAGGGTGCCGAAATTGGAGTGCCTGGGGATATGGCCATAGGATAGAGGTGACGAGAATCATTGTTGTAAGGGTAGATAACTCTGCATACAGATTATGGGAAATCTAGCAATCTGATTGTTGGCAATAATTTATGTAAATGATCTAGATAAATGAAACAACAAGAGTACTTGGAATATGGCCAGAACTAACAAGAATAGACCAGAATAGCTAAACATAGTAATAATAAGCAAAGCTGTTCCAACTAATAGGCTCTTCTACGCCAATGGAGTATACCCTAGGACAAAGGAACATGGTCAGATAGACGAAAACTATTGCATTTTTAGATAGAAGCAGAGAATTCTGAAAGAATTCGAAATAATACAACTTGTCGGGTTGTTTGTGGTAATTCTGCGAATCGGGAAATGGGATTCCATAGGATATCGGGGTCATAACCTATGTTTTTGAGACAACAAAATGAAAAACATGAGTTATTCAAGAATTGTTTTGCAAGTGTCGTCTGCTTTTCGTGTTAGGTAAAGGATTAAAAGAATGTTTCTCACATTAAAGCCCCTGTCATATCTTTGCGATTTTCTGTACGAATATCCAAGAATAGCCACGATTCCAAATGTTCACAAATCACGACCACGATTTTTACAAAAAATCACCCTGAATCGGCTTATCTCACGACATTACTACACAACCTCCATACGACCTTGTACGGTTCATCACGACTGTAGTAAGAATCTGCTAGATTTTCCTAGCCGATCCAATACGAATCGATACGACCTTAAACTTTGCTTTCACGACACCGGTACGAACTATACACCTGGAACTTGATTAAGCGCCCCCTGTCTTTTTTCGCAGTGGTGTTAATATTGTCAAAAGTGACTGCAGAAAGAATGGTTTATTGACAAATGAAAGACAACATAATGATGAAAATATACAGTAATTTAATGGCGCTAATTACACATATCTGTCATTAATTGTTTTTGATGGAAAAAGGTTCTGTCGACAAGTATGGTGCTGGAACGGTCCACGATGAAACAATACCGGCAATTACTGACCAAAAATGTAACTAGTGATCTCTTGAACACAATAGCAGGGTCTGACATCAGTAGCGAGTGTATCCACCACGTGCCCGAATGATAGCCGGAACCCTCCTCCTCATGCTACCAGTGAGCTTTCCGATACCATCCAGAGGCAACTGCTGCCACTCCTCATGCAATGCAGCTTCCAAATTGGCCAAAGTATGTACAGGAAGAGCCCTTGATTGCACACGATGTCCAAGAAAGTCTCAGATGTGTTCTAAGGGATTCAAATCGGGGATCATTGCAGGCCAATGAAGTGCTGTAATAGCGTTGTTCTGAAGGAATGCTCTCACAGCATGGGGACGATGTGGTCTTGCATTGTGGTCCTTGAATACAAGGCGGATAGCCAACGGGTGGTTGTCAAAATGAGGCACGACAACCGGGATGAGAATGTCTCGGATGTACTGATTACTTTTGAGATTCCCACGTACAGTCACCATATCAAGTTTGCAATCATGGGAGGGGCAGCCCCAGATCATTACTGATCCTCCACCATAATGAACAGTAGGTCTGATGTTCCTGGGGACGTAAACAGTATTTCTATGCCTCCACACTCTGATGCGACCATATGTGACGTGAAGCAGGAACCTACTCTCGTCTGATCAATGAACTCTCCTCCACGTCCTGAGATTCCAATATTGTCGTGCCACACGCCACTCCTAACCTTGTCTTTGGTGCTGACCGGAGAGAGCTGGACGCTTTATGACCCTTCTGCACCTCATACTCAGTCCTTTGAGACGGCTTCGGACAGTACTGTTGCCCAAACGCCTGTTGGGGATCAAAATGCGTTTCAAAACCCCACTTAAAGCGAAGGGTTCACGCCCCAAGAGGCGTGCCTGACTTCGATCTTTCCAAGAAGTTGTCTTTTAGGGTTGTTCAGGCCTTGGTCGATCATTAACATCGTTGGTTTGTTGATGTTTTCGGACAAGTCTGCTGATGGCAGAATGGCTACAGCCAAGTTGCCTTCCAGTTGCTTTTAGGGACATGCCTGTTGCATTCATGCCAACGATTTGTCATCTTTGTGCGCTTGACGGTCTCCTCCTTGCCATGTCAACATTTATTGATAAAAGAAGTGACAAGCTTTCTTGTTTTATACCCAGATATTGCATGTGGATGATAGTATTTATTGTGACATTTCGTGGCATGCATGCTTCACCATGACGAGGAGAAGGGTTTGGGGTACGCTGTCAACCAGAAACATCGTGTTTCACTAGATGGAATGTACTGCAATCATTAAAACATAATAATCACTAACATCAACTTCACTGTCATGAAACATTTCAAAGGGTGCTTAATTAAGTTCCAGGTGTATAGAAAGATGACGTAAGACCTACCAAGAATTGCATCACGACTCCTCGACAGTCAGAACAGAATGATTTCAAAGCCGCTGACTGTACCCTTTTTGTCAGGAATCGTGGCGAAAACGTGAGTTTTTCGAATTTCCTACTGTATCCTACTGGATTTTACAAGAATCGTATCCAAATCGTCCAAAATCATGACACTTCGTAGAGATTCCTAGTGTGGCAGTACAGGTTCTTACTTGTATCATGATAAATCTTGGTACGCCGTACTATAATCTAGATAAAGTCGCATGGAGTCTTGGCGGAGTCGTACAAAACTTGTAGTGCCAATGTAGTAGATCGTATCAGATCTCCCCCAGTTCTTACTGAATCTTGACTCAACCGTAGGCCTACTAGCCAGGTGCGCACGAACTCTCACGAACACTCAAGAATACCCCATGTGGTTTAGTACGGGTCTAGTTCGATAGCCATACGATGCAGTACGGAATTAAAAGATCGCACGATGGAGTACGAAAGTTTTAAACAATTTAAAACTCGTACGAATATGTCTATCAATCAAGAATACACAAGAATGATTACAAAGCAGTACTGATCTCAGTACGAATCTCCACAATAACCCACGATTTTCATACCGTAATAGATCGTGTCAAAACTCGCAAATGTAACAGGGGCTTAAGCAAAATTCGGGTCCCCGTACATGTTGGGAGCTTAAATGTATACACATGGTCATGACTTGAACAAACTTGAATATGACACCCTTCCCAAGGATGCTGTGTACCAAATATGAAAACAAAATTCTTACTGTTGATTCTGGAGAGAGTATTTGTAATTTTTGAGATAATGTCTGTGGTGCTAGCAGACTTATCTCCTTACGGTGCCAACTATTGGCCTGGTAACTTCATCTGAATAAACGTTAGTTAATTAACATTTATTAATTTCGAAAGTGTGATTTACTGGGATTTCCCGGTTTGATTATAAACGATAACTTAACAAGTGAATTATGCAACCAACAAATGTGGCATGTATCTGCGCGCGCAAATGAAGACGCTTTTCTGTGAGTGTAATGGAGACTTCATTGTTTTTTGTTTTTTAACCCTTTACTAACATGAAAAGCAGATGACACTTGCAAAAAAAATCTTGAATAACTATTATTTTCATTTTTTGCCTCAAAAACATAGGTTATGACAACCCATGGGAACGAGCTCGAAAAAGCTCATTCCAATGAGGGTCATAACCTACGTTTTAGAGACAAAAAATGAAAAAATAATGAAAATTAATTGACGATTTTTGAAAATAGAGCAGGTCGGTTTTGGCCGTTAGGGTCAAATAATATACTTATCATTAATAATGAAAAGTAATAAACAGAGTAATCGCTTGACTGGACTGGTTACGTGAAATAATGTGAAATGCGTGAAATAATTCATTTGAGGCGAGGGACTATATTGTAAAACCCTCATGCGCATTCGTGCACTCGTATTTGTACAAAGTCCCTCACCTCTCATGAATTATGTCACGTAATCAGTCCAGTCAAGCGATTACTCTCTATATAATGTGCAACATTAATACTTCCTTTGGTTCAGTTCGGTCCAGTAGCTCTTGAGAAGTCGAAAGTGTAAGTTTACGCGGGACTAGCGATGAGCGGAAAGTGATCAGTAAAACTTGTTGCGCATAATTTTACATAAACGCACCAAACACCGCATAATTTTATAACTTTTTCTTACGCATAATGTTATAAAAATCAACGCATAATGTTACAATTTTTTTCAATGCATAATCTTAAAATTAACAAATGAATAAATTAACCGATAATGTTATAACCTTACGTACAATCAGCCCATTCAGCACTATTTGAGCTACGTGACTTGAAGTTGCATAGCTGCTAATTACCATTTGAAACATGAATATTGTATAGGAGATGGGTTTCTTGCCCGGTTACGGCGACCTCAGTTGGAGACGCCGACTGTGGGACTTATTTTAAGAGGCCTAATCACTTTGACATAGCCATCATAGCCCTCCATCTCATGATACACGCGCACGTGCTTCAAGGATGTCAAGTTATGGGAATAACCAACTTGGGAGAATTTTTTAGCCGTATCAGAATCTCGCGAGAATTCTCTCCACTTAAACCAGATGGGAGGGGAAGGGGACGCTATGTTATCCGGAGAGTATGTTTACCGACTCGAGTAGTCTTCTCTACCAAACAAGTAACATATCATAGCCATCTGACTCATTTTGGAGGGTCAAATAAATTCATTCTTTTGCCTATTTTGAGTGACTAAATCCCCATTCTCGCACAGTTCTCTCTTAATAGCAATATCCTATTGCTTGTTTTCTTTTTCTAAAAGTTTTTTTCCTAAAAGTGAAACTTGAACAGAAAAGAGATTCAGTTGGAGGTGGTAGTCATCGTGGAGGCGAGAGTACAGATTGTGGAAGTGGTGTAGTCATTTGGAGCAGCGATTACTAGGATGAGCAGTTATTAGGATGAGGAGGAAGAGGAGTAGGGATTAGGAGGATTGAAAGTGGAAGGGTATGGAGTAGGTTGAGGAAGAGACAGGGATTGAGAAAAGGCCATCGGGAAATTCTATAGAGTCTAGTACTGGTTGGTATGATAGTGCAGTGAAGGTTGTGCGGGGTGAAAAGGTGGAGGTGGATTGGAGATTACATGTTTAGGAGATGGTGGAGTCACTCTGAGCAAATATTATGAGGAGAGGGGAGGAGGAGTGGGGGAGGAACGTGTGGCAGGTTTGCTTGGAAATACATACTGGTTGTTTTCGATTCTTGTCATTGCGATATTTTGACACTTCCTGTTGTTTCCTTAAAGCTGATAAACCAATGTATCTCATTGGTTGTTCATTTCCAGTGTCTGTAACTTTCTAGTTGGTTGAATCCAAAGCGAGGGATCAATCATATTCGAGTTCTCCAGCTCTAATTGGCTATATAAAGCTGCCTTCACTTAGTGAAGGCCCCCCATTCTTGGCATCAAAGCTCTAATTCAGCTGCGCCAGAACAACTGCCTGTTGAGGTTAGTTGAGGGGCCATTCTGTGCTCTCCTATTCAGGGGTGTTACGGACCAGAATCTATTCTGGAGTTGCTCCATTATACGGGCACATACGCCGGTAGAGACAACGTCCATGACGTGCCTTTTCCGGTGGAGGTGATCAATATAGTGGAGTTGCCCAGTTAAGGCCACCCTACAGTTGAAATTGGCAGTATATGGCCTCCCAAAATGGTTTTTTTTTTTTGGATGATGTAATATAAGGTTAGAAACCCCACCTGAAATTGAGCCAAATTTGGTCCCAGTATTTTTCTTTTTTTTATGTAGCATACTACTGGCAATGTCACCCACAAAGGGCCGTGGTTTAAATAAAATATTATAATTTGGTCGAGTTTGAACTATTTTTTTTTTGTTTTGTTGATAATTTTATTTTGATTTTGTTTAGTTGTTGAATAAACCACGTTAAACTTATTTCTTGTACTTTTTATCCTTAACTGGCAGAGAGCTTCAAATCCTTATGAATCTGACATTAACAGGGTTCCAATCTTCTGTATATTCTTATACTTAGTCCCATCCTGTTACAGTTTTGGCGAGGCTACCAGGATTTGAAGGTTGATTCGACCAGATATGGATTCTGTTACAAGAGATAATTTACAGAGAGTAGGGAGTTCAGTTAAGCATGGACAATTTGGAAATATGGGTCTAAAGACCGATCCCTGGGGTACACTTTCAACAACTTGTGCAGTAACAAGTTCAGTACACCCTTTGATGAGTACAAGCCCAGAAGTATCTTGTGTTAAAATTGAAACATGTGTAGGTCCCCCATCTTTTCAAGCTGGACCCTTGTATACAACAGGTGGGGGTACTCAGAAAAAATATTGTGAGTCCCAAGGAAATCTGGGGCCTACCTTAAATCAAAACAGAATGGGGCCTGGGTCACCAGACTTACTTTTTGATTATTCCCCTTTTGATTTTGAAAGGACTAATGTTTCAGGGGAAATTTTGAATTTAGGTTTTCATAGTGAGAGCAATCCAGGAGAGTTGAGTTTGCCTGCTAAAAAGTTACAAACTTCTAGTACCACAGCAATTAATGAAAGATATCTTGATTATCAGCCTCCTCAGTTCAGTGAGTTACATCTTCCTAGGCTGAATCGTGGGTATATTCCTGCTGGGATGGATTTTTTAAGCTCCACTGAAAACCTGAGTTTATGTGCTGTCTCTTCAGAAGCTACTCCTTGGAGAGCTGTAGACAGGACAAGTGCATTTAGGTTGCGAGAGGATGCAGGACGGTTACAGAGGCCTATGGAATCCAGACATGGGGTACATTTTTTTGAAGATTCTTCTCACCTTCCTCCAAAGTTCCCTTATTCAGTATATGAGAGGGAAAATCAAGGTATATCTTCCCCTATAGGAGAACATGGTTTTTCCTTCCCTTCCTTTGTGGAACAAAAATCTAGTTCATTTGCAAAATCATATCCACAATTTCTGAATAGACAAAATAGGATTAATTTTAATCATGATAAAACAAGTTGTGGAAATCAGAGCTATGGCCAGTTATCGTCTTTACAAAAAGGGGCTAATCTTGCCCCCTTAGAAAGGTCATCTCCAAAGTTAAATGAGACCCCATACAATGTGGGTAAATTAGGAGACGTGAATGTTCGTCAGGCAAAGGTACATCCTATTGACCCTGTGGTATGGGGTCCAAGCATGTGCCAAACATGGACGTCTCCTTCTGGTCACCGACAGAATTAGTTTTCACAGATTCCTACAAATCATGCCCAAGAAAGCAATAACTTTTATCATGATCCATTACATATAGTAGAGACACCTGTAGGTAGAAAATTGACTGGAAATAGAACCCCCAGGGCTGAAGCTGAATATTCAAATAATTTTCTTAAGGTCAAAAGCCAAAATACAAAAGAACCACAGACGTATGATGGCTTATCTGACTTTCAGGACTACTTGATACATTCCGAGCAAGTAGCTGCCTGGAATGGTTGGAATGATTGTGAAAAGTCTCAGCAGTTAATAATGTGTTTGAGAGGTTCTGCTCAAAAGATATTGAGTGATCTCACTCTTAGTCAAGTTAGTAATTATGCTGAGGTTAAGCATGCATTTTTGCAACGCTTTAAACCTCCTGGTCGAGAAGTCGCATATCAAATGGAATTTAGGAATAGGAATAGAATAGAAACTGAAACTTCTGCTGAATTTGGTTTTGCTTTGCGTCGGCTGGCTAATTCAGCCTTTCCAGACTTACCAGGCTCAGCAAAAGAGGCTTATACTATTGATCAATTTATTAATGGCTTGGGGTCTTATGAGCTCAGAAAACATGTTCAATTTAGCCGGCCAAAAACTCTGGATGAAGCAATAACTAATGCTGTAGAGTTTGAAGCTTTTGATGGATCTCATAATACCACAACCAAGTCGGTAGAAACAGAACATTTAGTGTCTGTGATACAGGAAAAGAGAGCTCAAAGTAAGCAACATGAACCAACTGGCCAAGACATTATTGATGTTATTCGGGAAGAGTTTAGCAAACTGAATAAAATTGTAGGGGATGCCCTTAACTCTGATAAAGGGATGGGAAAGTTAAAGAAATGTTTTAAATGTGGGGAGAATTGGAACTCTAAACACAAGTGTTCTGGTAAACTTGAGAACGATGTAGATATTAAAATGAAGTCTGAATCAGTTGAAAAGTCGGGAAAATAAAAAGGGTCAAGTTTGAGCCCCAAAATTTGGCCTTGGATTATGTTTGTGAAGATTCAAAATGTGGGCAAACAATATGTATAACATCTGTTCAGCCAAGTTGTCTTTTTGTGAGGACTCTGATTGAAGGTAAATCTGTTGATTTTTTAGTGGACTCTGGCTCTGCCGTGTCTTTGGTATCTCAGGATATTTATGATAAGTTGAATGGCAGTTTTACTTATGATATTAAAAGTGTTGCTGTCACACTGTTGTCTGCTTCTGGTGATAGTCTTTCTGTTCTTGGAGAAACTTCATTGGAGATTAAAATTGGTCATCAGAATTTTGTTCATAATGAAGTTGTAGCAGATTTGGATAATTTGTCTGGAATAATTGGAGTAGACTTCTTAACTAAACATAATGTTAATTTGAGTTTCAGTCAAAATCTCCTTGATGTAAATGGTGAATGTGTTGAACTTTTTCCACAGTTTGGGAAGCATTGTGCTCGAATAAGGTTAGATGAATCCGTGACGGTACACCCTGGTACTGAACACGTAGTTCGAGGTATTGTAGATGGCTCATATGTTTCGCATGAAGGTTTAGTCGAACCAACCTCATTGGTTAAAAGCAAGGGCTTGCTGATGGCTCGAGCCGTAGTGAAAACAGAAAACAGTGGAATTTATATGTCAGTGATTAATATTGGGAAAAAAGTGTTAAGATTAATGGTAATTCTGTGGTTGCAACTCTGTCCCCAGTGAACATACTTTCTGATGTAGGAAAAAGTATCCCAGATTTGATCCCCACAGCACTACCTGGCCATTTGGAGTCACTTTTTGATGGAATGTCAGAAAAATTAAAGCCTGAACAAAGAGAAAAAGTAAGAGATTTACTCATTGAGTATCGGAATATTTTTGTTGGGCCTGATGGTAAACTTGGTAAAACAAACTTAGTGGAGCATAGTATAAATACTGGAGAACATAATCCCATTAAGATACCTCCCAGAAGAGCATCTTCTGTTAAAAGGGAAATTATTGACCAGGAAATTGATAAAATGCTTAAAGAAGGCATTGTTGAACCTAGTACAAGTCCATGGTCGTCCCCTGTAGTTTTGGGTTCTCGAAGTGATGGGAGTGTAAGATTTTGTATTGATTATCGTAAGCTAAACTCAGTGACAAAAAAGGATGCTTTCCCTTTGCAGAGGATAGATGATGTATTAGATACTTTGGGCAATTCATAGTGGTTTAGTACCTTGGATCTCGCAAGTGGATACTGGCAAGTTGGTATGGACGAACTAGATAAACACAAAACAGCCTTTGTCACTCATAAGGGGTTATATCAATTTAATGTAATGAGTTTTGGGCTCTGTAATGCCCCGGCAACGTTTACAAGGCTAATGGAATTAGTTTTGGGTGACCTACAGTGGTCTAAATGTCTTTGTTATCTGGATGACGTCATTGTGTACGGAGCCTCATTTGACATTGCCCTAGATAACCTAAGAGCTGTGTTTGAGTGTTTCCGAAATGCCAATTTGAAGCTAAAGCCAAAGAAATGCAAACTGTTTGCTTCAGAGGTATCATATTTAGGTCACAGGGTATCTGAAGAGGGAATTAGTTGTGATCCTGGAAAGACTGATGCAAATCGACAATGGCCTACACCAAGTTCAGTTACAGAGGTAAAGAGTTTTCTTGGCTCTGCAGGGTACTATCGCCGTTTTATTCCAGATTTTTCAAGTGTGGCCTCTCCACTAACAAAAACAAACTCACACAAAAGAATTTTAAATTTAATTGGAATAAAGATTGTGAGCTGTCTTTTGAAAAGCTTAAAAAGCTGCTGACTTCTGCTCCAATTTTGGCTTATCCCACCAGTAAAGATTTATTCATTTTGGATACGGATGCCAGTTTAACTGGCATTGGTGCAGTTTTATCTGAAGTACAGAACGGGGAAGAAAAGGTCATAGCATATGCAAGCCACACCTTGAGTAGGTCCCAACAAAATTATTGTGTCACTTATAGAGAATTATTAGCTGTTGTTACCTTCTTGAAACAATTCAGACACTATTTGTGGGGACAAAAGTTCTTGATTCGAACTGATCATGCCTCTCTAGTATGGTTAAGGAATTTTAAGGAACCAGAAGGGATGCTAGCCAGATGGCTTTCTATTGTTGATACTTACAATTTTGAAATCCAGTATAGAAAGGGAAGTAATCACCTCAATGCAGATGGCCTTTCAAGGAGAGCCCGGAAATGTAAACGTGATGATTGCCCCTCATGTGGAAAAGAGATTTTTAGTAGAATAACATCTGATGTTGGTTCATCTAACAGCTCTCTTCAGGCTGGCAGTTTGGATTGTAAGGTTTTGACAGTGTTGGATGAGCCATTACTGAGTGTTATTTATAACTGGGTAGATTACTGGTCACTCAATCTGTTGAGATAGTGGCAGGAAGAAGATTCAGATATACAGCACATTCTTTTGTTGAAACAGAGATATGATAAAAAGCCGCCTAAGTCTGTGTTGGCAGATTTGAATCATAATGTAAGGATATTGGGACAAATTTGGGAAGTATTGGAGGTTAAGGATGACATTCTCTATTGTGTGTGTGAAAAAGATCCCCAAGGGAACCTTTACAACCAAATTATGGCACCTTTTAAATATTGGAATTTGTTCATAACACAAGAACCTCAGGACATCTGGGAAGAGATAAAACTCTGCAAACATTGAGAAAATGCTTTTATTGGGTTGGAATGAGTCAAGATGTGAGGAGATGCTGTTATGAATGTGAACAGTGTGCCAAACGCAAACCAAGGGGCAGGCAAAGGAAAATCTCCCCTCCAGCAAGATCCGATTTCAAAGCCTATGCAGAAAATTGCAATTGACATTTTGGGAGGTCTTCCAGAGACCCAAAATGGCAATGAATACATTATTGTAGTTGGTGACTATTTTTCAAAATGGAAAGAAGCATTTGCTGTTCCTAACCATAGAGCCTATACTGTGGCTGACAAATTAGTCACTCAATTCTTTGTACATTTTGGCGTGCCCTTACAAATTCACACAGACCAGGGAAAAGAATTTGATTCTGAACTTTTCAAAGCCATATGTGATAAACTGGGCATAGAAAAAAGTAGAACAGCTCCTTATAGACCACAGTCTGATGGGTTGGTGGAGCATTTTAATCGCACATTAATTCAGATGCTCTCATCCTTTGTTAATGAAAATCAAGATGACTGGGATGAACATTTACCATATGTAATGATGGCATATCGCTCCACTACCCATGACAGTACAAAGTGTAGTCCCAGTTTAATTATGTTGGGCAGGGAAATTGATAGCCCTTTAGATCTTATGGTTGGAAACCCATTGGCATATAAGAAAGAAATATGTTCTGTACATTACGTGCATTGGTTACAAAATGCTATGAGATACTGTTTTGAATTTGTATTCAAAACTTGGGTGAAGCAGCTAGCAGGCAGAAGAAGTATTATGATCGTGGCCTTAAACCCAGAGAATTTCATTGTGGGGATTGGGTTTGGAGGTGGTATCCACCAGCTCGTTCAAACAAACTTGGTCAAGGTTGGACTGGACCTTATTTAGTACTTCAAAAAATAGCAAGTGTTAATTATGAAATTCAGGAGAACTCGCATGTTTCACCTATAGTAATACATGTGGATCACCTTAAACCGTTTACTGGAAGCGTACCCCCCAACAGGTGGATCGATGATGAGGTGAAAGTTTCTTCTGAAACTGAGACAAGTGCTTCTGAGAAAGTTATCAGTCCACAAGAAATTCAACTGGCTACTTTTGGTGCAGGACTACTAGGAGAAGGAAATTCTATAGGTGATAAAACAGGTTTTGATGTAGGGTTAAGTGAACCTCTCAATGTAAGTCCCATTAGGACAAGGCGGGGTAGAATTGTGAAACCAAGGGATGTTTATTCTCCATGATAAATTGTCATGTTTTGTCAGAAAAAGGTTTTGATTAATAGATTCCACAGTTTACAATTCTGTTTATCTGACTGCAGGCTTAGAATGTTATTTTAATAATATTGATTAAATGCTTGGATTTTGAAAGCAGGACTAAAAGCAATGTATCTTGCTGTTCTTGCTGGAAATTTATGTCTTTTTCCTATTTTTCAGAAATGGAAGACCTGTTACAAGTGAGTGTATCACAGAGGGAATTGGAAGAATTGGACCGAGATATATGGCCTGTTTTCCCACCAGAGGGCATGCCATGCAATGTTTTAAATTGTGGTGTTACTATTTTCAACACCTATCAGCAACTGAGGGTCCATTGGGAAACTTGCCACAGATTTGCTGAGATTATAAAGTTCCGTTGTGAACTGTGTCCCTATCAGCACAATAGGCATAATCAGTTACAAAGACATTATCGTCGTTTTCATCATTTTAATATTTGTGATGCCAAGACTCGTCCGGCAGCAGCCGTTGGACGTTCCGAGGTGAACCAGCGTTTTGTGGATCCTGGTGATGTTCTCATGCCAACAGAGTCTGTGTCAGCTCATAGAATCCAGTTTCGTGACAGTGTTGCTAGGGCACGACATCAGGGTAATTCCTCCCAGACAGCAATATTGTTAGACAGAGTGAATACTCCAGTAGCGAGATGTGAGGAGGTAGAGGTCACCATTTCTTCGGCAGGAGAGACTCACTGTACACGCCAGATGAAGAGACACTGGAAGACTGTGGATGAAGAATCTGATGTTGTAAAAGAAATTGCCACAAAGACAGATTTTAGAAAGTTTAGAAAAACAGAATGATTTTATTATTTCAAGATTTTTTTTGTTTGTTTAAATGTGTACCACCACCACTGAAGGTGATGACCTGTTTGGGCCATCAGCTTCAGTGATGGTGCTACACATTACCCTTGACATTGCCATTGGTATGCTGCAAAATATTATTTCATTAATCTTAATAGTTATGAAGTCTAAAAATGTGTATACATTTTGTTTTTTTAAGGAGGGGGGAGTGTGGCAGGTTTGCTTGGAAATACATACTGGTTGTTTTCGATTCTTGTCATTGCGGTATTTTGACACTTCCTGTTGTTTCCTTAAAGCTGATAAACCAATGTATCTCATTGGTTGTTCGTTTCCAGTGTCTGTAACTTTCTAGTTGGTTGAATCCAAAGCGAGGGATCAATCATATTCGAGTTCTCCAGCTCTAATTGGCTATATAAAGCTGCCTTCACTTAGTGAAGGCCCCCATTCTTGGCATCAGAGCTCTAATTCAGCTGCGCCAGAACAACTGCCTGTTGAGGTTAGTTGAGGGGCCATTCTGTGCTCTCCTATTCAGGGGTGTTACGGACCAGAAGCTATTCTGGAGTTGCTCCATTATACGGGGCACATACGCCGGTAGAGACAACGTCCAAGACGTGCCTTTTCCATTGGAGGTGCTCAATATAGTGGAGTTGCCCAGTTAAGGCCACCCTACAGTTGAAATTGGCAGTATATGGCCTCCCAAAATGTTTTTTTTTGGATGATGTAATATAAGGTTAGAAACCCCACCTGAAATTGAGCCAAATTTGGTTCCAGTATTTTTCTTTTTTTATGTAGCATACTACTGGCAATGTCACCAAAGGGCCGTGGTTTAAATAAAATATTATAATTTGGTTGAGTTTGAACTATTTTTTTTTGTTTTGTTGATAATTTTATTTTGATTTTGTTTAGTTGTTGAATAAACCACGTTAAACTTATTTCTTGTACTTTTTATTCTTAACTAGCTGAGAGCTTCAGATCCTTAAGAATCTGACATTAACAGGGTTCGAATCTTCTGTATATTATTATACTTAGTCCCATCCTGTTACAAATGGTTAGGAACAGGTGGCGTAGTACTGGATGGTAATCGAGTGTTGTGAAGGTTGTGGAGGTGTGAAAAGATGGAGGAGATGGTGGATCTGAGATTATACATGTGTTGGAGGTGGTGGAGTCACGATTATGAGGAGAGGGGGAGGGGTGGAAGAAGAGAAGGAGGAGAATGGACGAGAATGGAGGAGAGGGAAGGAGGTGGCATAGGAGGTATTCTTATTACTTCAATTACTTACTTTTCTCTTTCTATCTTCCCTTCCTTCTCACACATATATATCTCAGTTTTCCTGTTCCGTTTCTCACTCAAATGGCTACCCACCATCTTCTAGCCTATATAAGAGTAGTAACGAATGTGGTTTTCAACCCAGTTCTTCCGGAGGCCTGGGTGGAAGACGTCATCTTTATTAAAAAGTTACGTAAGATAATTAGCATGACGTCACTTAATGAATATTTTTTTAATCACTTTAATAACTGTTGCTTAATTAATTTCAATTAATGACTGTTGCATAATTAATGTAATTAATGTAATTAATTAGTGTAATTAGGGTTGATTATAATAATTAGTATATTAATAAATGAATTAATAATGTCGATCAGTACATATTTTTTTTTAAATTCATAATTTGGGATAGATATTATTAGATAAAAAAATAATATATTTAAAAATAATATATTAGAAAATAATATTGACGTATTGAACATATATATGAATGCTATCGACTGACCCTGACCTGGACACGTGCTAAGGTAAACACTTCATTGTGTCTGGGTGTAATTAAATCGATTTTTGTTTTCAAACGCCAACTACTATATGAGAGTGACAGATGTTGAAGCAATTAAATCTATTGTTTAAAAGTTATGGGTGTAATAAAAACCTCATTAAATTAGCGGTCAACACGCAACCTTCCTCCTGACTCTGAGGTTCAAATTTTCAAATTTCATCGTCCAATGACCACATGAACAAATAACATTTCAGTTATTGAAAAGCGGGTGTGTTTGTATTTTCCCCTATAAAGTCCGACGATTCGAATCTCACTCTCATCAGAAACTGTGTCAGAAAAGCCAAGATGACAAGCATCGACTATACTTCTGTGAACAGCTATAAGCAAACCAAGAAGCAGTGAGCCAACAAAGAATTTGCATTACGTTAAAATTGGTGGTCAGCGATGCTCCCCATGAAGGAACAAGAAAAGAGACTAAAAGACTACCATTTTGTTGAGGCTGCTAGACGTCCTTTCGGGGAGATCCAGTAGAAAAATCGACCTAAACACTGGTTCAATCTTCCCGTACGCATGCAGGAGGAAGCACTATTAGGGCCACCAGTAACAGTTGACGATGACTGGGAAATGGAGTTCTTCACTGAGGCGGAGGTGGGAGGAAAGAAATGGCTTTCTATGGAAAGCAAAAAAAACGGCCCTTCTCAGGGCCACCATAATCTTAAAAAGAGTTGCTTTGTCACAGACACACACTTTTTCAACCAATCAGACACCTCCATTATCCCACACCCTCACAGTCAAACACCTGTATACCCTCACAGTACCTAAAACTTTCATGAACTCCCCTCCTCCAGGTCATCCAATACTAAAAAAACTTTTGGAAACCTCTATCCCCCTCCTCCAGCCCTCACAATAGCTAAAGTATCTCGAACCCCAGTGCAGTTCTCTAAATGTAATGGACATGTCAGGCCCTGGATACCCCTTCCCCACAATTTTGAGCAATCAAATTACCCCGATTAGTCCTCTCTCATAACTTACCACACTCTTAACCCGTATTTACTATGAGATTGTCCCCCTAATAAATAGCGTATGTTCATTTAATATAATATATAAATAATTTTCGTTAAATAATTTATTCAGCAAGGCACGTTTCGAAAAAAAAAAAAACAACCTCTCATAACTTACCACACTCTTAATCCGTATTTACTATGAGATTGTTCCCCTAATAAATAGCGTATGTTCATTTAATATAATATATTAATAATTTTGTTAAATAATTCATTCCACAAGACACTTTTTGAAAAAAACAAAAAAGAAAATGGTGGATTTGTTTGACAGAAATACGCATATCAATTTATTCATGAGTGTCTGTCGGTTGTGTCCTTGGGCAAGACACTTCATCCCCATTGACCATGTGGGGAACGGTGATGCTGTGCACTAAGGCATACTGCACGTCAATGGAGCACCAGTCTTCAACCAATGCTAACCCTATGTAGAATTTTAACAGTTGATTGCCATTGCTTGGTGGCTCTCTCCGGCTGTCTCCGGCTTCCTCCACCTGTAAAACTGTCGTGGTCATGATTAGCCATTGTGCAGAAATATGTGACCTTAAACACCAATAAATAAATACAAATAAATATTCGGTTATCAAAACAGCCCTTAGGAGTTTAACAGTTAATTGTGGACCAGTGTGTTTAAAAAGAAAAATTTGGGTGATAACATTACGGACTGTGTTTAATCATAGAAAAATCACACCTGCACTATTACTAACCCGTATGATTTATTTCTGAACATTTACTGAAGAATAACCCACCCATCTAAGTAAAAGCATGAAAGAGCTACCGTTATCAAATTACCTATGTGGGGTGGGGTGGTCAGCAACGTTGTGTACTATGGAGTACTACCTTCAGCCAATGATAACCCTGTGTAGAACTTTGGCAGTTATTTGCCTCTGCAATATGGTTCTTTCCAGATTGCTCCAACTGTCATTAAATAAATGAAAAAAAAATACAATTCTATAATAACAGGCCAAGCCCCCTGTCGTTTTACATGTTTTGTGAGGGGGAAAATCAACAGTACTTTCACCCCCCCCCCCCTCCTCATTTTAATAGTTGAAAAATGCTGTTACTCGATCAAATATGGTAAAAGGATATGCGACTCTGTATTAGCCACCCAAATTTGCGAGAATTGGGAAAATATAACCCACCTAGAGCTGCACCAAAGCTACGTACACTATTCGAACTCCCGCATTATGTCCTTGGGCAAGGTAATTTACCCTGATTATCCACATGGGGGCATGATGACGGCATGTACTAAGGTGCTCTGAACGTCAATGATACGCATATTTTCAAAAAATCTAACCCTGCATGTGCGGATTTCCGACGTTGGTGAGATGACAGTTACTCATTGTTGCTCTGTGGTTCTCTTTGGATATTCTGGAGGCTACCCATAAAATTGTCATGTTTAATTATAACTTGAACTTGATGTCCGGGTGTAATGAAATAGCGTATTTTCTGCAGACATTCTAAATAAACGCAGCTAGTTTACAGACCTGTATATATTTTTTTTTCAATTAGTATAAATATATGACAGTTACTGATGTAACATGCCGATTAGCATGTTTAATGAATCTAACTATGCCAGCCCGACTGACCCTTTGCCCACCATGATCACAACAAATGTTTCAATTCTCTCTCTGTCTGTCTGTCTCTCTCTCTCTCTCACCAATACAGTACGGGTGGAAACTAATTGCATTCAAGCTGTTGTTTTTTTTCTAGGTTTTACCACCCCCCTTACAGCACAAATCGAAATGAAATCTGATTCATTGAATCATACTACAGCGTATGTGCTAAAATGATTATTTTTGTACAAAACTCAAGACCTTTCCCTCTCAAATACATATATAAAAACAAGATAATACGCGAGAATGCATTGTGTACCTGCATTTTGTTGATGAAATATGTCATGACCACATTCCCAAATATTATTAATGTATCCTGTTAATAACCGACAAATTTTTATGGGATCACAGAGTTTGAATAATTCATAAATAAAATAAAATCAAAAATCAAAGATATATTGCATTTATTTATTTCGATCTTAACCAGAGGTCGAAACTAGTCAAATTGATTAGTATTAAATTACAAATGAATATGAAATTTGCAGTAAAATGAACACCCCCATATACTGCTATTCGGAGTGACACCATATTGGTGTGAGTTTTTACTTTTTTGTGCAGTTTCATGAGAGCTTCCACGAAGTCCATTCCACATTCGCAGTTTTTTTTCCAGGGGCCATTCTTCAAAGGCTGGTCCATCGCAGCTTTGCAGATATACCGTTTTCTGGAAGAAAAAAGTCCATACATTTTTTATTTTCAATGAGACCCCTCGGGATATTTTGATCTTTAAGGATGTTTGCCAAAATTTTCCACCCTGTTGGTTGAAAATCTTTTCTTTTTTCGCAGATCATTTATCAGATTACACATATTGGAGCCCGAAATTGTAATGCCGTTATACACGAATTGATCTTTCTCATTCCAGGATAAATTGGGTATATTCTTTATTATCTGGAGTAACAAAAGTGCCGTCTGCTGCATGGAATCTGGTATAATGGCTAACCAGTCCGGATGATTTTCCACTGAAAAACTAGTCATTAAGGAGTGTGGTTTGGTGTTTTCTTTGTGTAAATTTGATTGGCACTGAAAGATTGTCTGGTACAGCAACCCTTTCTCTTCAGAACTCGATGCTGAAGATTCAGTAATTGGTCTCATACCCTGGTCTATGGGCGGGACAGCTACAGCGTTCAGGGGTGTGCATATTTCCTGCAACTGTTCACTCCCCCAAGGTTCAATACACTGAATCCTGCTTGAGGGTAGGCTGGTTGAGTCATCTATAAGTTTTTCCCTTAGTGATTCCCCCATCACTAGCGATTTTGCTGGTTCTAGCTTATTTGCAAGCCCCAAAATATTTCAACTTGTTAAAGCATTGTTCCAACTAAAGGCTGATTTCATATGCACTGGAGGATAGGGTGGCTGGTTACAGACAGATCTGGTTGTTAACTCGGCTGTATTCAGGTTTGCCCCCTCCCCCCTCCCTATAGTGTGTTTAAAATTTAGATTTTTGTGTAATATTCATCAATGTCAATAATAATTAGTTTTATTAGAGTAAGATTTTTGACACACTTCACAGACGTAGCGTGAATTCATCCTTTTGGCTTGTCATGAATGTGACTTTGATGTTTCTTTTTTGAAGTAAACTATAGCAATGTGTGTGAAGTTGAGCAAAAACTTATTTTACCTCAGAGCTCTATCACTGTAATTTCCCACAATGCACTGTGTGAGAGTTTGGAGTAACCAATGATCAACAGGTTGGGGTAGAACCTGATCTTGGTATATAATTAGCCAATCAGTGATTAACAGGTTGGGGTGGGACCCATCATATTCAAACATATAAATGCCAGAGTGTTGGAACAGTATTTCCACTCTATTAACTCGCTTCTGAAAAGGATGAATTCACGCTAGGTCTGTGAAGTGTGTCAAAAATCTTACTCTCATAAAACTAATTATTACTGACACAGACGAAAATTACACAAAAATGTAAATTTTAAACACACTATAGGGAGGGGGCAAACCTGAATACAGCCGAGTTAATAACCAGATCTGTCTGTAACCAGCCACCCTATCCTCCAGTGCATATAAAATCAGCCTTTAGTTGGAACAATGCATTAACAAGTGGAAATATTTGGGCCTTGCAAATAAGCTAGAACCAGCAAAATCGCTTGTGGTGGGGGAATCGCTGAGGGAAAAACCTATAGATGACTCAACCAACCTTCCCTCAAACAGAATTCAGTGTATTGGGGTGTGAACAGTTGCAAGAAATATGCACACCCCTGAATGCTGTAGGTGTCCCGCCCGTAGACCAGAGTATGAGACCAATTACTGAATCTTCAACATCGAGTTCTGAAGAGAAAGGATTGCTGTACCAGACAATCTTTCAGCGCCAATCAAATTTACGCAAAGAAAACACCAAACCATACTCCTTAACGACTAGTTTTTCAGTGGAAAATAATCCGGACTGGTTAGCCATTATACCAGATTCCATGCAGCAGAAGGCGCTTTTGTTACTGCAGATAATAAAGAATATACCCAATTTATCCTGGGATGAGAAAGATCAACTTGTGTATAACGGCATTACAATTTCGGGCTCCAATATGTGTGATCTAATAAATGATCTGCTGCGAAAAAGAAAAGATTTTTAACCGACAGGGTGGAAAATTTTGGCAAACATCCTTAAAGATCGAAATATCCCAAGGGGTCTCATCAGAAATAAAGAACGTACAGACATTTTTCTTCCAGAAAACAATATCTCTGCAAAGCAACAATGGACCAGCCTTTGAAGAATGGCCCCTGGAAAAAAACTGCGAATGTGGAATGGACTTCAGGGAAGCTCTCATGAAACTGGATGAAAAAGCGAAAACTCACACCCATAGGGTGTCATTCCGAATAGCCGTATATGGCGGTGTTCATTTTACTGCAAATTTCATATTCATTTGTAATTTAATACTAATCAATTTGACTAGTTTCGACCTCTGGTTAATATCAAAATAAATAAATGCAATATATTTCAGATTTTTGATTTTGTTTTATTTATGAATTATTCAAACTCTGTGATCCCATAAAATGTGACGGTTATTAGGTGGGTACATTAATAATATTCGGGAATGTGGTCATGACATACTTTATCAACAAAATGCAGGTACACAACCCATTCTCGCGTATTATCTTGTTTTTATATAGGTATTTGTGAGGGAAAGGTCTTGAGTTTTGTACAAAAGTAATCGTTTTAGCACATATGCTGTAGTATGATTCAATGAATCAGATTTCATTTCGATTTGCGCTGCAAGGGGGGGGGGTGGTAAAACCTAGAAAAAAACAACAGCTCGAACGCAATTAGTTTCCACCCATACTGTATCGGTGAGAGAGAGAGAGAGAATTGAAACGTTTGTTGTGATCATGGTGGGCAAAGGGTCGGTTGGGCTGGCATAGTTAGATTCATTAAACATGCTAAACAGCGTGTTACATCAGTAACTATCATATATTTTTATGCAATTGAAAAAAAAATATATACAGGTCTGTAAACCAGCTGCGTTTATTTAGAATGTCTGCAGAAAATACCCTATCAAGTTCAAGTTATAATTAAACGTGACAATTTTACTGGTAGCCTCCGGAATATCCAAAGAGAACCACAGAGAAACGACGAGTAACTGTCATCTCACCAATGTCGGAAATCTGCACAAGCAGGGTTAGATTTTTCGAAAATATGCGTATCATCGACGTGCAGTGCACCTTAGTACATGCCATCATCATGCCCCATGGGGATAATCAGGGTAAATTCCCTTGCCCAAGGACATAATGCGGGAGTTCGAATAGTGTACGTAGCTTTGGTGCAGCTCTAGGTGGGTTATATTTTCCCAAGTCTCGCAAATTTGGGTGGCTAATACAGAGTCGCATATCCTTTTACCATTTTTGGTTGAGTAACAGCGTTTCTCAACTATTAGAATGAGGGGGGTGAAAGTACTGTTGATTTTCTCCTTCACAAAACGTAAAACGACGGGAGGCTTCGCCTGTTATTATAGAATTGTAGTTTTTTCATTTATTTTATGACAGTTGGAGCAATCCGGAAAGAACCATCATGCAGAGGCAAACAACTGTCAAAGTTCTACACAGGGTTATCATTGGCTGAAGGTAGTACGCCATAGTACCCAACTTTAATGACCACCCCCACCCCACATAGGTAATTAGATAATGGTAGCTCTTTCATGCTTTTACTAAGATGGGTGGGTTATTCTTCAGTAAACGTTCAGAAATAAATCATACGGGTTAGTAATAGCGCGGGTGGGATTTTTCTATGATTAAACACAGTCCATAGTGTTATCACCCAAATTTTTCATTTTTAAACGCACTGGTCCACAGTTAACTGTTAAACTCCTAAGGGCTGTTTTGATAACCGACTATTTATTTATATTTATTTATTGGCGTTTAAGGTCACATATTTCTGCACAATGGCTAATCATGACCACGACAGTTTTACAGGTGGAGGAAGCCGGAGAGAGAGCAACTGAGCAACAGCAAGCAACTGTCAAAATTCTACTTAGGGTTAGCATTGGTTGAAGACAGGTGCTCCTTCGGCATGCAGGACACCTTAGTGCACAGCGTCACTGTGCCCCCATATGGTCAATGGGGATAAAGTGTCTTGCCCAAGGACACAACCAACAGACACTCATGAATAAATTGATAAGCGTGTTTCTGTCAAACAAATCCGCCATTTTGTTTGGGTTTTTTTCGAAAAGTGTCTTGTGGAATGAATTATTTAACAAAAATTATTAATATATTATATTAAATGAACATATGCTATTTATTAGGGGAACAATCTCATAGTAAATACAGGTTAATAGTGTGGTAAGTTATGAGAGGTTTTTTTTTTTTTTTCGAGACGTGCCTTGCAGAATAAATTATTTAACAAAAATTATTAATATATTATATTAAATGAACATTTGCTATTTATTAGGGGGCCAATCTCATAGTAAATACGGGTTAAGAGTGTGGTAAGTTATGAGAGGAGACTAATCGGGGTAATTTGATCGCTCAAAATTGTGGGGAAGGGGTATCCAGGGCCTGACATGTCCATTACATTTAGAGAACTGCACTGGGGTTCGAGATACGTTAGCTATTGTGAGGGCTGGGGGAGTGGAATAGAGGTTTCCAAAAGTTTTTTTAGTATTGGATGACCTGAAGGAGTGGAGTTCATGAAAGTTTTAGGTACTGTGAGGGGATACAGGGGTGTGATGGTGAGGGTGTGGGATAATGGAGGTGTCTGATTGGTTGAAAAAGTGTGTGTCTGCAAAGCAACTCTTTTTAAGATTATGGTGGCCCTGAAAAGGGCCGTTTTTTTTTGCTTTCCATAGAAAGCTATTTTTTTCATCCCACCTCTGCCTCGGCAAAGAACTCCTTTTCCCAATCTTCATCAACTGTTACTTGTGGCCCTAATAGTGCTTCCTCCTGCATGCGTACGGGAAGATCGAACCAGTGTTTGGGTCGATTTTTATACTGGATCTCCCCGAAAGGACGTCTGCCAGCCTGAACAAAAGGGTAGTCTTTTAGTCTCTTTTCTTGTTCCTTCATGGGCTCGTCGCTGACCACCACTTGTTTAGCACTAATGCAAATTCTTTGTTGGCTCGCTGATTCTTGGTTTGCTCATAGCTGTTCACGGAAGTATAGTCGATGCTTGTCATCTTGGCTTTTCTGACACAGTTTCTAATGAGAGTAAGGTTCGAATAGTCGGACTTTACAGGGGAAAAAACAAACATGCCCACTTTTCAATAACCGAAATGTTATTTGTTCATCTTGTCATCGCACGATGAAATTTGAAAATTTGAATCTCAGTGTCTGGAAGAAGGTTGTATGTTGACCGCTAATTTAATGAGGTTTTTATTACGCCCATAACTTTTGAACAATAGTTGCTTCAACATCTGTCACTCTAAGATAGTAGTTGGCGTTTGAAAAGAAATCGATTTAATTACACCCAGACACAATGAAGTGTTTACCTTAGCACGTGTCCAGGTCAGGGTCAGTCGATAGCATTCATATATATGTTCAGTACATCAATATTATTTTTAAATATATTATTTTTAAATATATTATTTTTTTATCTATTAATATCTATCCCAAATTATGACTTTAAAAAAAAATATGTACTAATTGACATTATTAATTCATATATTTATATACTAATTATTATAATCAACCCTAATTACACTCATTAATTACATTAATTACATTAATTATGCAACAGTCATTAATTAAAATTAATTAAGCAACAGTTATTAAAGTGATTAAAAAAAATATTCATTAAGTGACGTCATGTTAATTATCTTACATAACTTTTTAATGAAGATGACGTCATCCACCCAGGCCTCTGGCCCAGGCCTCTGGCCCAGACCTCAGGCCCAGGAACAACTGGGTTGAAAACCACATTCGCTACTACTTATAAGGGCTGTGTTTTGATTCTTGCTCTTTCTCTTTTTGTATTTGTGTATGTTTATACATGCCACCTCCCTCGTCCCTTTTATCCCGCCTTTCCATGGTATTTATACCAACAACATCTCCTACCCTCAATCTTCGATGCCCTTTGCTATCCACCACCATCCCTGTCATACTCTTCCAGCCAGCTTTTCCCTCCGCCACTTTCAGCCTTCCATACCCCCCTCAGACAACGCCATCAACCCATAACTTTTCTGTATTTTCTCTTGTTTGTTATCTTGTCTTTATTTCGTTCGAATTATTGCTTATTAAGAGCTAGAGAAACATAACATAATGTCGCTTTGGTTGATGGTGGGCGGTCCCATAAAACTGTCATTGACACAATATGATCTTACCCGTTGAAAGTGTCAGAAAGACCCAATAATCCATCCTTCTACAATAATGTTTCAGAATTGATGAATTCATAGACGCGTTCATTTCCACTTGGCAGGTGTTCTCATGGAAGATCACTCTTTATGTGCTGTACACAATCTGCAATCCAGTTTCGAACCTACATGTACTTTTTCTGTGAGCCAGACAAAAATTTGGCACTGTGCGTGCGGTAAAGGTGCATCCATAATCATGACATTTTACTCCATCTGCCTCGTTCCCATGAACCCCCTACCCCCCCCCCCCCCCCCCCATCTCTCTAGATACTAGTCCGACAATACCAAGGCTGTCTGTCACCAAAAGACACATTCTATCCACACATAGCCAAGTTCAATACAGTGTGTACTATTATCTTTAGTTCTACATAAATCAAGAAAATATCGCATCATAGTCTCTTGAAATTGATGCCATAACACTATAACTTACCCACGATACGAGTTTATTAAAAGTAATAACATTATCGGGTCATCTGTTTAACATTAACATTGGTAATCAGCGTTGGAAAAAATTGGAACATTATCTGTTGATTTTTATAACAGTATGCGTTAGAAAAAGTTATAACATTATGCGGAGTTTGTAACAATATCGGTTGTTTAGTTTTTTTTGTAAAATATTGCGTTGGTGTTACATTATTCAGAGTTGTAACATTATCAGTTATAACAAAGCTTCCTCCTGAGCGTCGCTCAAGTGAGCCAAAGAGTGGAAAACTTGTGGGTACAATGTGCGAACATTATAACTTGATTTGTCCCAATATCCCGATAAATTCTGTCTTTTGATTGGTTTGAATGCCTTGCACAAATAGTCATGACAAAGGGTGCGCCCAACATCCAAGGTATTTGAGAGCGTGTAACATCCAGGGTATAAGCGCACGCGAAACATCGGGGGTATATGGTTTCAATGAACGCTTTTTGCTTCCGCTCTCCTCATTATAAAACTCGAACCAAAAAACCCAAAAATTGTCACAATATATATCATGAGATTTCCGACAACTCAATCATAAAAATAAAATAAGAGCAAATAATTCGTCCCCTCAATTATTTAATACCTGGATGTCTCATTTAAACAACTCGCTTGCGGCTCTGTTTTTAAAAAACGACATCCATGTGTTAAATCTCCATATATCATACATGTTGGCGGAGATAACTTATAATGTGTCCAAACGGGCATGTCATGATAAATATTCATGTAAGATTTCTTTTCTGACTACTGTAAGCTGATTTACGTTAACAGAATCGCTCGATGAAAATGTATATTGCATAACTCTTGAGTGAAATGCCCGGACCGCAAAACAAGATATGTACCTGTCAGACCGCTATGTAAGTTTTCCTTAATATCTGACTACTATCAGCTGAGTTACAGAATCGTTCAAAGAAAACGCCTACTTCTCAGCAGAACGAAGGGGCATAACTCACGACTGGCATGTGTTGGCTGCATAATGTGATATGTGTGTGAAAAGGCATTCCACGCTGGACATTCAATTAAGAACTCTTTAAAATCTGACTACTGTCACCTAAGTTAATGATTCATACAGACGTACGCTCTGCTGGTCAGTTCAATAGATGTAATACAGTATATTCCACTCCTTTTTAAAAAAGCTGCTATATAATGAGGGATCCAAATAAGGGGATACATTATAAACGTGATCATGATTTTTTTTCACCCAGTTGATTGTAATTCCTATAAGGACATATCGTGCCAGATATCAATTTCTTCCCAGGGCTTAAAATTCTTATGAGAATCAGAATTGATTCTCGCAAACGATTCTCGCAAGGAAACACTGGGAGTCAAAATTGATTCTTGCTAGAGATTGTGAGAGATTCTACACAAGTGACCTTAAATGTTTGGATAATTTTACTCATTTTGTCTGGCTCGTTTTCAGGTAAGTTATGTAACACATTGAATTAGCTTTGTTGTGGTGTCTAGTGAAGTCCAGGCAGTCTATGGCGCCAACACTTAACTAGAAAATACTGCCAGTATATAGTAACTTCCATCAGCAAGATCACCAAAAGCCTGAACATTTATGCTATAACATGTGTTCTACGTGTACATCTTAGACAAGAAACAAAATTGGAAATAGGATCTTTAGGTTCCACTCTACAGTTTCGCACTATTGCACAGAGGTAAAATTCAAAACACGGGGCATATGTTGAAACTAAGGCCATGTAAAATAGAGATATATTTTTAGTATCAGATATATGGTTGAATTAGGCTTTTTGTTGGACAAGAGAATCTGAAGTTTTGGTCCCAAAGTTAGAGTCTGACACATGGGGGTGAATTGCCAGATGAATTATGGGAAACAGTGGCTTCGAAAAATTAGCTATTTTTTTTTTTAAATGTAATTTTTACACAGGTATGTTATATTATTATTTGACATGTGACTAAAAAATGAAACGGGAACATATAAGTTTTTTTTTGCATTTTAAAAACAGGAGATGCTATGCTCCAGAGGCAGGTAGGTGGGGGTGCTGGGAAAATTTTGTTTTGAGGCTGCTGGGTAGCTGAACATGACTGGTTTTGGCATTTTTTCATGCCATTTTCCAGGTTGAAGTCTTGCCTTTGACAATAAATTATTCCACCCACATTAAGATTGTTGATTTCTACTTAGACAGATAGTGTTATATGTTTTTTGTGGATTTGGGAAATGTTATATATGCTACGGGTTAGTTAACCAAGTTACAGAATATTTGCATTTGAAGAGAGTGTATGGCACATCATTTTTAGAAATGCCTGGAAAGCTGTGGAACAAATATTATGGTTAATCCTTTACCTAACATAAAAAGCAGACAACACTTGAAAAACAAATCCTTGAATAACCTATTTTTTCATTTTTGTCTCAAAAACATAGATTATGACCCCTCATTGGAACGAGCTCAATGAGCTCGTCCAACGAAGGGTCATAACCTATGTTTTTGAGACAAAAATGAAAAAAAATGAAAATAATTGGCGATTTTATGAATAGTGCTGTTCGTTTTTGGTCATTACGTTGGGTAAAGGGTTAAACTCGAGAAAATAAAGGAATGTGAGGCTGCTTTAACTATGCAATATGTACCGTTTGTATTCAAGGGGTATAACAGTGCTCACAAATTCTAAGTTATTGAAGTTCTGAAAAAATGAGTATTGCAACAAGTGTTTGCGGAAATCAAAACTGATTCTCACGAATGTGGCCAAATGTTAAGGCTTGCTTGTGGCTGTCGTGAGGCACCAAAAAAAATGACGGTTGAAGTTTTGTTCTATTTCGGGGTATTTGAAGGATAAATCTTTTTTCTTGTAAAATCACGGCCCCATCCAATAAAATTGACGATATGTTGTTTTATTGCCGTTTGCAGTGAGGATATTAGGAAAAAGCAGTTTTTTACATGTAAACCTTTTTATTCTCCCCTTTTCATATTCCACCCTTTTTTTGCCAATAACAAGTCAACTCACCTGTAATCATTGTTTTGTAACTGCATTTAGAAGTTATAACCTTGCTTCGATACACAGGATAGGTTGACAGTAAATAAAAAGGTAACACAACTACTCGATTTTTTTAATGTTTTGGTGAGTATGGATGGGGCGAGGGGGGTTAGGAGCTTAAAATTCGTGGGAGAATCAAAATCGATTCTCGCAAATGAATGATTCGAGCAGTGAAAACAATGAGAATCGGCGTTGAGATTCTCACAAAATGTCAAATTGATTCTTGTCAAAGATTCTGAAATGGTCCTTAAAGACGTGATGAATTACATTTGTTTTTGCTGCTTCATAAGGTGACATATATCCTAGAACTGGGGAGAAGCATCTCATGTCTTTGGAGAAAGCATGCCTTGGATAATGTAATTTTAGCAATACTATATCAGTTATGAGTGTCAGTTGTTTTCGATTATTAACCCATTGAACCCGAGCGGCCGTCATGTCGTCATTAACCCCCCTGCACACTGATGTCAAAATATCTAAATGTCAGGCAGAAAAAATTTCACATAATACAACTAGAAATTTAACCAATTCAATCTCGTTTGACAGAGCTCATTGAGCTCTGTCAAACGAGATTGAATTGGTTAAATTTCTAGATGCATTATGGGGAAAAACAGCTTCCTGAAATTTTGGTATTTTGACATCAGAGTAAAGGAGGTTAAATAGAATGGCTGTTCAGTAAATGTGTGGAGTAGAGACTGCACGTTGAAAATATTGATGGTCCACACCAAATAATGAATATAGACTCTTCCAATTGTTGACATTGAACTGACATGGAAGATACCACCAGAGCTTAAAGGGTGAATGAAAACTGTATAAAATGTACTAAATGGGGAGGGGCATCTCATGCCTCACTAGGAATAAAATTTTATCCATTGGGATGTGAGTCCCGACAGCCAGGAAAAAATGGGTTCACTCCCCTTCCAAATGAGCCAACTTCGCGACGACCCTGAAGACCTGAATGAAATAAATAACGCGGTTTACTCCGACTTTCCTCAACTAAGACACTATTTGGCGATTTATCAATGCATGGCGTTGGAATGCCTACAGAGAACGCATGAATGCATGCCTTCGGAAATCATGCCTGGCTGATGTACTTGGAATAATATTTTGTCAGTCGGGAACGTTATGGAGACTATTTTATTGTGACTAGACCTATGAGTTATGAAACACACAAGAATCGTGCAAATACTCTCCGGATATCAGGCAAAGGTGTATGTACATGTACTCAACATGTCTCGGATATGGGAAATAAAGGATTATTTATAAAGTCTAACAACAAAATGTTTTAAAATATTATACATTAGATTGTGTGACTGCAGTGAACATCCGGTGGACAGGAATTAAATTTATGGCACATCTGTTTGGGATCCACACAGTGAAATCGACATCACGCAACTTGTAAAAATACAAAGGAAGGCAGCCAGATTCATCCTTGGAAATTATAAATCCAACAAAGAAGGCTGTGTAACTGACATCCTCCAAAAAAGAAACTTATTGTCACTGAAAGTAGGAACCAACGACTGAGCCTATTCTACAAAGTGGTAGAAGGGTGGATCCCTCCCAAAGCAGAGTATCAAAGCCAAAAATATTCACTGGCTTTGACTGAACAAACGTCAGAGAAAAGCCACAAAACAATAATACAAGGCATTTAACATAACACACCCACAGCCAGAACAATGCAAACAGTTCTTCTTCCCAAGAACTATAATTGACTGGAACCATCTAAAGGACAGCACTGTAAACCAAGCCGACATTGAGGGCTTTAAGTCGTACTTGGCAAACGAGGACTGCACCGTCCCACACCCATCATGTTAACCCTTTACCAAACGTAACGGCCAGAAGTGCCAATTAATTTTCATTATATTTTCATTTTCTTGGTTTCAACAACAAAGGTTATGACCCCCCTTTGGGCTCATTCCATGACAGATCATAATGTTTTTGAGACAATAAATGAAAGAAATTAGTAATTCAAGAATTTTGTTTGCAAGTGTCGTCTGCTTTTCATGTCAGGAAAAGGGTTAACGTCAAAATTGGCAACTTAGACGTACTTTACAGATTCTGATACAGATAGTTTAATCTGTGCCGAAATTGTATGATTTTCTGGAAATGCATGTGATTGTGAACTAGCCATTATAGGATTCATTCAAATTCAAGGACAATTTATGGATCACTCTTTCAGTGAAAGGAAAGTGAACGTAAGTAGGTGATATGAGCGGTTGGAAATCTTTTCTTTTTCACAGCAGATCATTTATTAGATCACACATATTGCAGCCCGAAATTGTAATGCCGTTATACACGAGTCGATCTTTCTCATCCCAGGATAAATTGGGTATATTTTTTATTATCTGGAGACACAAAAGCACCTTCTGCTGCATGGAGTCTGGTATAACGGCTAACCAGTCCGGATGATTTTCACTGAAAGACTAGTCATTAAGGAGTGTTGTTTGGTGTTTTCTTTGTGTAAATTTGATTGGCACTGAAATATTGTCTGGTACAGCAACCCTTTTTCTTCAGAACACGATGTTGAAGATTCAGTAATTGGTCTCATACCCTGGTACATGAGCAGGACAGCTACAGCATTCAGGGGTGTGCGTATTTCCTGCAACTGTTCACTCCCCCATGGTTCAATACACTGAATTCTGCTTGAGGGTACGCTGGTTGAGTCATCTGTAGGTTTTTCCCTCAGCGATTCCCCCACCACTAGCGATTTTACTGGTTCTAGCTTATTTACAAGCCCCAAAATATTTCCACTTGTTAATGCATTGTTCCAACTAAAGGCTGATTTCATATGCACTGGAGGATAGGGTGGCTGAAGAGAAAGGGTGGCTGTACCAGACAATCTTTCTTCACCAATCAAATTTACGCAAAGAAAACACCAAACCACACTCCTTAACGACTAGTTTTACAGTGGAAAATCATCCGGACTGGTTAGTTGTTATACCAAATTCCATGCAGCAGAAGGCGCTTTTGTTTCTCCAGATAATAAAGAATATACCCAATTTATCCCAGGATGAGAAAGATCGACTCATGTATAATGGCATTACAATTTCGGGCTCCAATATGTGTGATCTAATAAATGATCTGCTGCAAAAAAGAAAAGACTTTCAACCGACAGGGTGGAAAATTTTGGCAAACATCCTTAAAGATTAAAATATCCCAAGGGGTCTCATTGGAAATAAAGAACGTACAGACTTTTTTCTTCCAGGAAACAATATCTCTGCAAGGCTGCGATGCACCAGACTTTGAAGAATGGCCCCTGGAAAAAAAACTGTGAATGTGGAAAGGACTTCGTGGAAGCTCTCATGAAACTGGACGAAAAAGCGAAAACTCACACCAACAGGGTGTCATTCCGAATAGCTGTATAAGGCGGTGTTCATTTTACTGCAAATTTCATATTCATTTGTAATTTAATACTAATCAATTTGACTAGTTTCGAGCTCTGGTTAACATCGAAATAAATAAATGCAATATATCTCAGATTTTTGTTTTTGTTTTATTTATGAATTATTCAAACTCTGTGATCCCATAAAAATTTGGCGGTTATTAAGCGGATACATTAATAATATTCGGGAATGTGGTCATGACATATTTCATCAACAAAATGCAGGTACACAACGCATTCTCTCATATTATCTTGTTTTTATATAGGTATTTGCGAGGAAAAGGTCTTGAGTTTTGTACAAAAATAATCATTTTAGCACATACGCTGTAGTATGATTCAATGAATCAGATTTCATTTCGATTTGCGCTGTAAGGGGGGTGGTAAAACCTAGAAAAAAAACAACAGCTTGAATACAATTAGTTTCCACCCGTACTGTATTGGTGAGAGAGAGAGAGAGAGAGAGAAAGAGAATTGAAACGTTTGTTGTTGGGCAAAGGGTTGGTTGGGCTGGCGTAGTTAGATTCATTGAACATGCTAATTGGCATGTTACATCAGTAACTGTCCTATATTTTTACTCAATTGAAAAAAAATATATATACAGGTCTGTAAACCAGCTGTGTTTATTTAGAATGTCTGCAGAAAATACGCTATTTCATTACACCCAGACATCAAGTTCAAGTTATAATTAAACGTGACAATTTTATGGGTAGCCTCTGGAATATCCAAAGAGAACCACAGAGCAACGATGAGTAACTGTCATCTCACCAAGCCGACATTGAGGGCTTTAAGTCGTACTTGGCAAACGAGGACTGCACCGTTCCACACCCATCCTGTTAACACTTTACCAAACGTAACGGCCAGAAGCGCCAATTAATTTTCATTATATTTTCATTTTTGGGGTTTCAACAAAAAGGTTATGACCCCCGTTTGGGCTCATTCCCATGACGGATCATAACCTATGTTTTTGAGACAATAAATGAAACAAATTAGTAATTCAAGAATTTTGTTTGCAAGTGTCGTCTGCTTTTCATGTCAGGAAAAGGGTTAATGTCAAAATTGGCAACTTAGACTTACTGTACAGATTCCGATACAGATAGTTTAATCTGTGCCGAAATTGTATGATTTTTTGGAAATGCATGTGATTGTGAACTAGCCGTTATAGGACTCATTCAAATTCAAGGACAATTTATGGATCACTGTATCAGAAAAAGGTAAGTGAACGTAAGTAGGTGATATGAGCGGTTGAAAATCTTTTCTTTTTCACAGCAGATCATTTATTAGAGCACACATATTGAAGCCCGAAATTGTAATGGCGTTTTACACGAGTCGATCTTTCTCATCCCAGGATAAATTGGGTATATTCTTTACTATCTGGAGTAACAAAAGCACCTTCTGCTGCATGGAATCGGGCATAACGGCTAAAAAGTCCGGATGATTTTCCACTGAAAGACTAGTCATTAAGGAGTGTTGTTTGGTGTTTTCTTTGTGTAAATTTGATTGGCGCTGAAAGATTGTCTGGTACAGCAACCCTTTCTCTTCAGAACACGATGTTGAAGATTCAGTAATTGGTGTCATACCCTGGTCCATGAGCAGGACAGCTGCAGCATTCAGAGGTGTGCGTATTTCCTCCAACTGTTCACTCCCCCATGGTTCAATACACTGAATTCTGCTTGAGGGTAGGCTGGTTGAGTCATCTGTAGGTTTTTCCCTCAGCAATTCCCCCACCACTAGCGATTTTACTGGTTCTAGCTTATTTGCAAGCCCCAAAATATTTCCACTTGTTAATGCATTGTTCCAACTAAAGGCTGATTTCATATGCACTGGAGGATAGGGTGGCTGAAGAGAAAGGGTTGCTGTACCAGACAATCTTTCATCACCAATCAAATTTATGCAAAGAAAACACCAAACCACACTCCTTAACGACTAGTTTTACAGTGGAAAATCATCCGGACTGGTTAGTCATTATACCAGATTCCATGCAGCAGAAGGCACTTTTGTTACTCCAGATAATAAAGAATATATCCAATTTATCCTGGGATGAGAAAGATCGACTCGTGTATAATAGCATTACAATTTCGGGCTCCAATATGTGTGATCTAATAAATGATCTGCTGCGAAAAAGAAAAGACTTTCAACCGACAGGGTGGAAAATTTTGGGAAACATCCTTAAAGATCAAAATATCCCAAGGGGTCTCATCGGAAATAAAGAACGTATGGACTTTTTTCTTCCAGAAAACAATATCTCTGCAAGGCTGCGATGGACCACACTTTGAAGAATGGCCCCTGAAAAAAAAACTGCGAATGTGGAATGGACTTCATGGAAGCTCTCATGAAACTGGACGAAAAAGCAAAAACTCACACCAACAGGGTTCCATTCTGAATAGCCGTATATGGCGGTGTTCATTTTACTGCAAATTTCATATTCATTTCTAATTTAATACTAATCAATTTGACTAGTTTCGAGCTCTGGTTAATATCGAAATATATAAATGCAATATATCTCAGATTTTTGTTTTTGTTTTATTTATGAATTATTCAAACTCTGTGATCCCATAAAAATTTGGCAGTTATTAAGCGGATACATTAATGATATTCGGAAATGTGGTCATGACATATTTCATCAACAAAATGCAGGTACACAACGCATTCTCTCATATTATCTTGTTTTTATATAGGTATTTGCGAGGGAAAGGTCTTGAGTTTTGTACAAAAATAATCATTTTAGCACATACGCTGTAGTATGATTCAATGAATCAGATTTCATTTTGATTTGTGCTGTAACGGGGGCGGTAAAACCTAGAAAAAAAACAACAGCTGGAATACAATTAGTTTGCACCCATACTGTATAGGTGAGAGAGAGAGAGAGAGAGAGAGAGAGAGAGAGAGAGAGAGAGAAAGAATTGAAACATTTGTTGTTGGGCAAAGGGTTGGTCGGGCTGGCATAGTTAGATTCATCAAACGTGCTAATTGGCATGTTACATCAGTAACTGTCCTATATTTTTACTCAATTGAAAAAAAAATATATACAGGTCTGTAAACCAGCTGTGTTTATTTAGAATGTCTGCAGAAAATATGCTATTTCATTACACCCAGACATCAAGTTCAAGTTATAATTAAACGTGACAATTTTATGGGTAGCCTCCAGAATATCCAAAGAGAACCACAGAGCAACGACGAGTAACTGTCATCTCACCAAGCCAACATTGACGGCTTTAAGTCGTACTTGGCAAACGGGGACTGCGCCATCCCACACCTGTCCTGTTAACCCTTTACCAAACATAACGGCCAGAAGCGCCAATTAATTTTCATTATATTTTCATTTTTTTGGTTTCAACAACAAAGGTTATGACCCCCATTTGGGCTCATTCCCATGACGGATCATAACCTATGTTTTTGAGACAATAAATGAAACAAATTAGTAATTCAAGAATTTTGTTTGCAAGTGTCGTCTGCTTTTCATGTCAGGAAAAGGGTTAATGTCAAAATTGGCAACTTAGACATACTGTACAGATTCCGATACAGATAGTTTAATCTGTGCCGAAATTGTATGATTTTTTGGAAATGCATGTGATTATGAACTAGCCCTTATAGGCGTCATTCAAATTCAAGGACAATTTATGGATCACTGTATCAGTGAAAGGTAAGTGAACGTAAGGAGGTGATATGAGCAGTTGAAAATCTTTTCTTTTTTACAGCAGATCATTTATTAGATCACACATATTGCAGCCCGAAATTGTAATGCCGTTATACATGAGTCGATCTTTCTCATCCCAGGATAAATTGGGTATATTCTTTATTATCTAGAGTAACAAAAGCACCTTCTGCTGCATGGAATCTGGTATAACGGCTAACCAGTCCGGATGATTTTCCACTGAAAGACTAGTCATTAAAGAGTGTTATATGGTGTTTTCTTTGAGTAAATTTGATTGGCGCTGAAAGATTGTCTGGTACAGCAACCCTTTCTCTTCAGAACACGTTGTTGAAGATTCAGTAATTGGTCTCATACCCTGGTACATGAGCAGGACAGCTACAGCATTCAGGGGTGTGCGTATTTCCTGCAACTGTTCACACCCCCATGGTTCAATAGACTGAATTCTGCTTGAGAGTAGGCTGGTTGAGTCATCTGTAGGTTTTTCCCTTTGCGATTCCCCCACCACTTGCGATTTTACTGGTTCTAGCTTATTTGCAAGCCCCAAAATATTTCCACTTGTTAATGCATTGTTCCAACTAAAGGCTGATTTCATATGCACAGGAGGATAGGGTGGCTGAAGAGAAAGGGTTGCTGTACCAGACAATCTTTCATCACCAATCAAATTTACGCAAAGAAAACACCAAACCACACTCCTTAACGACTAGTTTTACAGTGGAAAATCATCCAGACTGGTTAGCCATTGTACCAGATTCCATGCAGCAGAAGGCGCTTTTGTTACTCCAGATAATAAAGAATATACCCAATTTATCCTGGGATGAGAAATATTGACTCGTGTATAATTTCATTACAATTTCGGGCTCCAATATCTGTGATCGAATAAATGATCTGCTGCGAAAAAGAAAAGACTTTCATCCGACAGGGTGGAAAATTTTGGGAAACATCCTTAAAGATCAAAATATCCCAAGGGGTCTCATCGGAAATAAAGAACGTATGGACTTTTTTTTTCCAGAAAACAATATCTCTGCAAGACTGCGATGGACCAGACTTTGAAGAATGGCCCCTGGAAAAAAACTGCGAATATGGAATGGACTTCGTGGAAGCTCTCATGAAACTGGATGAAAAAGTGGAAACTCACACCAACAGGGTGTCATTCTGAATAGCCGTATATGGCGGTGTTCATTTTACTGCAAATTTCATATTCATTTGTAATTTAATACTAATCAATTTGACTAGTTTCGAGCTCTGGTTAATATCGAAATAAATAAATGCAATATATCTCAGATTTTTGTTTTTGTTTTATTTATGAATTACTCAAACACTGTGATCCCATAAAAATTTGGCGGTTATTAAGCGGCTACATTAATAATATTTGGGAATGTGGTCATGACATATTTCATCAACAAAATGCAGGTACACAACGCATTCTCTCATGTTATCTTGTTTTTATATAGGTATCTGCGAGGGAAAGGACTTGAGTTTTGTACAAAAATAATCATTTTAGCACATACGCTGTAGTATGATTCAATGAATCAGATTTCATTTCGATTTGCGCTGTAAGGGGGGTGGTAAAACCTAGAAAAAAAACAACAGCTTCAATACAATTAGTTTCCACCCATACTGTATTGGTGAGAGACAGAGAGAGAGAGAGAGAGAGAGAATTGAAACGTTTGTTGTTGGGCAAAGGGTTGGTCAGACTGGCGTAGTTAGATTCATTAAACATGCTAATTGGCATGTTACATCAGTAACTGTCCTATATTTTTACTCAATTGAAAAAAAAAATATATACAGGTCTGTAAACCAGCTGTGTTTATTTAGAATGTCTGCAGAAAATATGCTATTTCATTACACCCAGACATCAAGTTCAAGTTATAATTAAACGTGACAATTTTATGGGTAGCCTCCGGAATATCCAAAGAGAACCACAGAGCAACGACAAGTAACTCTCATCTCACCAAGCAGACTTTGAGGGCTTTAAGTCGTACTTGGCAAATGAGGACTGCGCCATCCCACACCCTTCCTCTTAACCCTTTACCTAACGTAACGGCCAGAAGCGCCAATTAATTTTCATAATATTTTCATTTTTTTGGTTTCAACAACAAAGGTTATGACCCCCCTTTGGGCTCATTCCCATGACGGATCATAACCTATGTTTTTGAGACAATAAATGAAACAAATTAGTAATTCAAGAATTTTGTTTACAAGTGTCGTCTGCTTTTCATGTCAGGAAAAGGGTTAACGTCAAAATTGGCAACTTAGACGTACTGTACAGATTCCGATACAGATAGTTTAATCTGTGTCGAAATTGTATGATTTTTCGGAAATGCATGTGATTGTGAACTAGCTGTTATAGGACTCATTCAAATTCAAGGACAATTTATGGATCACTGTATCAGTGAAAGGTAAGTGAACGTAAGGAGGTGATATGAGCAGTTGAAAATCTTTTCTTTTTTACAGCAGATCATTTATTAGATCACACATATTGCAGCCCGAAATTGTAATGCCGTTATACACGAGTCGATCTTTCTCATCCCAGGATAAATTGGGTATATTCTTTATTATCTGGAGTAACAAAAGCACCTTCTGCTGCATGGAATCTGGTATAATGGCTAACCAGTCCGGATGATTTTCCACTGAAAGACTAGTCATTAAGGAGTGTTGTTTGGTGTTTTCTTTGTGTAAATTTGATTGGCACTGAAAGATTGTCTGGTACAGCAACCCTTTCTCTTCAGAACACGATGTTGAAGATTCAGTAATTGGTCTCATACTTTGGTACATGAGCAGGACAGCTACAGCATTCAGAGGTGTGCATATTTCCTGCAACTGTTCACTCCCCCATGGTTCAATACACTGAATTCTGCTTGAGGGTAGGCTGGTTGAGTCATCTGTAGGTTTTTCCCTCTGCGATTCCCCCACCACTAGCGATTTTACTGGTTCTAGCTTATTTGCAAGCCCCAAAATATTTCCACTTGTTAATGCATTGTTCCAACTAAAGGCTGATTTCATATGCACTGGAGGATAGGGTGGCTGAAGAGAAAGGGTTGCTGTACCAGACAATCTTTCATCACCAATCAAATTTATGCAAAGAAAACACCAAACCACACTCCTTAACGACTAGTTTTACAGTGGAAAATCATCCGGACTGGTTAGTCATTATACCAGATTCCATGCAGCAGAAGGCACTTTTGTTACTCCAGATAATAAAGAATATATCCAATTTATCCTGGGATGAGAAAGATCGACTCGTGTATAATAGCATTACAATTTCGGGCTCCAATATGTGTGATCTAATAAATGATCTGCTGCGAAAAAGAAAAGACTTTCATCCGACAGGGTGGAAAATTTTGGGAAACATCCTTAAAGATCAAAATATCCCAAGGGGTCTCATCGGAAATAAAGAACGTATGGACTTTTTTCTTCCAGAAAACAATATCTCTGCAAGACTGCGATGAACCAGACTTTGTAGAATGGCCCCTGGAAAAAAAACTGTGAATGTGGAATGGACTTCGTGGAAGCTCTCATGAAACTGGACGAAAAAGTGGAAACCCACACCAACAGGGTGTCATTCTGAATAGCCGTATATGGCGGTGTTCATTTTACTGCAAATTTCATATTCATTTGTAATTTAATGCTAATCAATTTGACTAGTTTCGAGCTCTGGTTAATACTGAAATAAATAAATGCAATATATCTCAGATTTTTGTTTTTGTTTTATTTATGAATTATTCAAACACTGTGATCCCATAAAAATTTGGCGGTTATTAAGCAGCTACATTAATAATATTCAGGAATGTGGTCATGACATATTTCATCAACAAAATGCAGGTACACAATGCATTCTCTCATGTTATTTTGTTTTTATATAGGTATTTGCGAAGGAAAGGTCTTGAGTTTTGTACAAAAATAATCATTTTAGCACATACGCTGTAGTATGATTCAATGAATCAGATTTCATTTCAATTTGTGCTGTAAGGGGGGTGGTAAAACCTAGAAAAAAGCAACAGCTTGAATACAATTAGTTTCCACCCATACTGTATTGGTGAAAGAGAGAGAGAGAGAGAGAGAGAGAATTGAAACGTTTGTTGTTGGGCAAAGGGTTGGTCAGGCTGGCGTAGTTAGATTCATTAAACATGCTAATTGGCATGTTACATCAGTAACTGTCCTATATTTTTACTCAATTGAAAAAAAAATATATACAGGTCTGTAAACCAGCTGTGTTTATTTAGAATGTCTGCAGAAAATACGCTATTTCATTACACCCAGACATCAAGTTCAAGTTATAATTAAACGTGACAATTTTATGGGTAGCCTCCGGAATATCCAAAGAGAACCACAGAGCAACGACGAGTAACTGTCATCTCACCATGGTCGGAAATCTGCACAAGCAGGGTTAGATTTTTCGAAAATATGCGTATCATCGACGTGCAGTGCACCTTAGTACACGCCGTCATCATGCCCACATGGGGATAATCAGGGTAAATTACCTTGCCCAAGGACATAATGCGGGAGTTTGAATAGTGTACGTAGCTTTGGTGCAGCTCTATTTTCCCAAGTCTCGCAAATTTGGGTGGCTAATACAGAGTCACATATCCTTTTACCATTTTTGCTCGAGTAGCAGCGTTTTTCAACTAATAACTTGAGGGGGGGGAGAAAGTACTATTGATTTCCCCCCTCACAAAACATGTAAAACGACGGGGGGCTTGGCCTGTTATTATAGAATTGTAGTTTTTTTTCATTTATTTAATGACAGTTGGAGCAATCCGGAAAAAACCATCGTGCAGAGGCAAACAACTGTCAAAGTTCTACACAGGGTTATCATTGGCTGAAGGTAGTACGCCATAGTACACAACATTACCGACCACCCCCACCCACATAGGTAATTAGATAATGGTAGCTCTTTCATGCTTTTACTTAGATGGATGGGTTATTCTTCAGTAAACGTTCAGAAATAAATCACACGGGTTAGTAATAGCGCGGGTGGGATTTTTCTATGATTAAACACACTCCGTAGTGTTATCACCCAAATTTTTCATTTTTAAACGCACTGGTCCACAATTAACTGTTAAACTCCTAAGGGCTGTTTTGATAACCGACTATTTATTTGTATTTATTTATTGGTGTTTAAGGTCGCATATTTCTGCACAATGGCTAATCATGACCACGACAGTGTTAAGGGTGGAGGAAGCCAGAGAGAACCACCGAGCAACAGCAAGCAGCTGTCAAAATTCTACATAGGGTTAGCATTGGTTGAAGACTGGTGCTCCATTGACGTGCAGTACACCTTAGTGCACAGCGTCACCGTGCCCCCATATGGTCAATGGGGATGAAGTGTCTTGCCCAAGGACACAAGATGACAGACACTCATGAAGAAATCGATACACGTATTTCTGTCAATTAAATCCATCATTTTGTTTTTTGTTTTTTTTGAAAAGTGTCTTGTGGAATGAATTATTTAACGAAAATTATAAATATATTATATTAAATGAACATACGCTATTTATTAGGTGAACAATCTCATAGTAAATACGGCTTAAGAGTGTGGTAAGTTATAAGAGGTTGGGGTTTTTTTTGAGACGTGCCTTGCGGAATAAATTATTTAACGAAATTATTAATATATTATATTAAATGAACATACGCTATTTATTAGGGGGACAATCTCATAGTAAATATGGGTTAAGAGTGTGGTAAGTTATGAGAGGAGACTAATCGGGGTAATTTGATCGCTCAAAATTGTGGGGAAGGGGTATCCGGGGCCTGACATGTCCATTACATTTAGAGAACTGGACTGGGGTTCGAGAAACTTTAGCTATTGTGAGGGCAGGGGGAGGAGGATAAAGGTTTCCAAAAGTTTTTTAGTATTGGATGACAGGGAGGAGGGAAGTTCATGAAAGTTTTAGGTACTGTGAGAGGACACAGGGGTGTGACGGTGAGGGTGTGGGATAATGGAGGTGTCTGATTGGTTGAAAAGTGTGTGTCTGTGATAAAGAAACTCTTTTTAAGATTATGGTGGCCCTGAGAAGGGCCGTTTTTTTGCTTTCCATAGAAAGCCATTTTTTTCCTCCCATCTCCGCCTCGGTGAAGAAATCCTTTTCCCAATCTTCATCAACTGTTACTGGTGGACCTAATAGTGCTTCCTCCTGCATGCCTACGGGAAGATTGAACCAGTGTTTGGGTCGATTTTTGTACTGGATCTCCCCGAAAGGACGTCTGGCAGCCTCAACAAAAGGGTAGTCTTTTAGTCTCTTTTCTTGTTCCTTCATGGGGAGCGTCGCTGACCACCACTTGTTTAACGCTAATGCAAATTCTTCGTTGGCTCGCTGCTTCTTGGTTCGCTCATAGCTGTTCACGGAAGTATAGTCGATGCTTGTCATCTTGGCTTTTCTGACACAGTTTCTAATGAGAGTGAGGTTTGAATCGTTGGACTTTAGAGGGAAAAAAGAAACATGCCCGCTTTTCAATAACTGAAATGTTATTTGTTCATGTGGTCATCGGACAATGAAATTTGAAAATTTGAATCTCAGAATCAGGAAGAAGGTTGCGTGTTGACCGCTAATTTAATGAGGTTTTTATTACGCCCATAACTTTTGAACAATAGATTTAATTGCTTCAACATCTGTCACTCTCATATAGTAGTTGGCGTTTGAAAACAAAAATCGATTTAATTACACCCAGACACAATGAAGTGTTTACCTTAGCACGTGTCCAGGTCAGGGTCAGTCGATAGCATTCATATATATGTTCAGTACGTCAATATTATTTTTAAATATATTATTTTTAAATATATTATTTTTTATCTAATAATATCTATCCCAAATTATGAATTTAAAAAAAAATATGTACTAATCGACATTACTAATTCTTTTATTAATATACTAATCATTATAATCTACCCTAATTACACTCATTAATTACATTAATTACATTAATTATGCAACAGTCATTAATTAAAATTAATTAAGCAACAGTCATTAAAGTGATTAAAAAAAATATTCATTAAGTGACGCCATGTTAATTATCTTACATAACTTTTTAATGAAGATGATGTCATCCACCCAGGCCTCCGGCCCAGACCTTCAGCCCAGCACTCCGGAAGAACTGGGTTGAAAACCACATTCGTTACTACTCTTATATAGGCTAGAAGATGGTGGGTAGCCATTTGAGTGAGAAACAGAAAGGGAAAACTGAGATATATATGTGTGAGAAGGAAGGGAAGATAGAAAGAGAAAAGAAAGTAATTGAAGTAATAAGAATACCTCCTACGCCACCTCCTTCCCTCTCCTCCATTTTCCTCCTTCTCTTCTTCCACCCCTCCCCCTCTCCTCTTAATCGTGACTCCACCACCTCCAAAACATGTATAATCTCAGATCCACCATCTCCTCCATCTTTTCACACCTCCACAACCTTCACAACACCATAATACCATCCAGTACTACGCCACCTGTTCCTAATCCTTCCTCCTCCCCCCACTCCTCCTCCCCTCTCCTCATAATCTTTGCTCAGAGTGACTCCACCATCTCCTAAACATGTAATCTCCAATCCACTTCGGCCTCCACTTTTTCACCCCTCCACAACCTTCACTGCACTATCATACCAACCAGTACTAGACTCTATAGAATTTCCTGATGGCCTTTTCTCAATCCCTGTCTCTTCCTCAACCTACTCCATACTCTTCCACTTTCAATCCTCCTAATCCCTACTCCTCTTCCTCCTCATCCTAATACCTACCAATCCTAGTAATCGCTGCTCCAAATGACTACACCACTTCCACAACCTGTACTCTCACCTCCACCATGACTACCACCTCCAAATGAATCTCTTTTCTGTTCAAGTTTCACTTTAAGAAAAAAAACTTTTAGCAAAATAAACAAACAATAGGATATTGCTATTAAGAGAGAACTGTGCGAGAATGGGGATTTAGTCACTCAAAATAGGCAAACAATGAGTTTATTTGACCCTCTAAAATGAGTCAGATGGCTATGATATGCTACTTGTTTGGTAGAGAAGACTACTCGAGTCGGTAAACATACTCTCCGGATAACATAGCGTCCCCTTCCCCTCCCATCGTGGTTTAAGTGGAGAGGAATCTCGCGAGATTCTGATACGGCTAAAAAATTCTCCCATATTGGTTATTCCCATAACCTGACATCCTTGAAGCATGTGCGCGTGTATCATGAGATGGAGGGCTATGATGGCTATGTCAATGTGATTAGACCTCTTAAAATAAGTCCCACAGGCGGCGTCTCCAACTGAGGTCGCCGTAACCGGGCAAGAAACCCATCTCATATACAATATTCGTGTTTCAAATGGTAACTAGCAGCTACGCAACTTCAAGTCGCGTAGCTGAAATAGTGCTGAATGGGCTGATTGTACGTAATGTTATAACATTATCGGTTAATTTATTCATTTGTTAATTTTAACATTATCCATTGAAAAAAAATTGTAACATTATGCGTTGATTTTTATAACATTATGCGTAAGAAAAAGTTATAAAATTATGCGTTGTTTGGTGCGTTGATGTAAAATTATGCGCAACAAGCTTTACTGATCACTTTCCGCTCATCGCTAGTCCCGCGTAAACATTACACTTTCGATTTCTCAAGAGCTACTGGACCGAACTGAACCAAAGTAAGTATTAATGTTGCACATTATATAGAGAGTAATCGCTTGACTGGACTGGTTACGTGACATAATTCATGAGAGGTGAGGGACTTTGTACAAATACGAGTGCGCGAATGCGCACGAGGGTTTTACAATATAGTCCCTCGCTTCGAATGAATTATTTCACGTATTTCACGTAACCAGTCCAGTCAAGCGATTACTCTGTTTATTACTTTTCATTATTAACGACAAGTATATTATTTGACCCTTTACCTAACATAACGGCCAAAACCGACAAGCGCTATTTTCAAAAATCGCCAATTAATTTTCATTATTTTTTCATTTTTTGTCTCTAAAACGTAGGTTATGACCCTCATTGGAATGAGCTTGTCGAGCTCGTTCCCATGGGTTGTCATAACCTATGTTTTTGAGGCAAAAAATGAAAATAATAGTTATTCAAGATTTTTTTTTGCAAGTGTCGTCTGCTTTTCATGTTAGGTAAAGGGTTAAAAAACAAAAAACAATGAAGTCTCCATTACACCCACAGAAAAGCGTCTTCGTTTGCGCGCACGGATACATGCCCCATTTGTTAGTTGCATAATTCACTTGTTAAGTTATCGTTTATAATCAAACCGGGAAATCCCAGTAAATTACACTTTCGAAAGTAATAAATGTTAATTAACTAACGTTTGTTCAAATGAAGTTACCAGGCCAATAGTCTGCTAGCATCACAGGCATTATCTCAAAAATTACAAATACTCTCCCCAGAATCAACAGTAAGAATTTTTTTTTCATATTTGGTACACAGCATCCTTGGGAAGGGTGTCATATTCAAGTTTGTTCAAGTCATGACCATGTGTATATATTTAAGCTCCCTACATGTATGGGAACCCGAATTTTGCTTAAGCCCATGTCATATTTGCGAGTTTTGACACGATCTATTACGGTATGAAAATCGTGGGTTATTGTGGAGATTCGTAGTGAGATCAGTACTGCTTTATAATCATTCTTCAATTTCTTGTGTATTCTTGGTTGATAGACATACGCGTACGAGTTTTAAACTGTTTAAAACTTTCGTACTCCATCGTGCGATCTTTCAATTCCGTACTGTGTCATACGGCTATCGCACTAGACCCGTACTAAACCACATGGGGTATTCTTGAGTGTTCGTGAGAGTTCGTGCGCACCTGGCTAGTTGGCCTACGGTTGAGTCAAGATTCAGTAAGAACTTGGGGAGATCTGATACGATCTACTACATTGGCACTACAAGTTTTGTACGACTCCGCCAAGACTCCATGCGACTTTATCGAGATTATAGTACGGCGTACCAAGATTTATCACGATACAAGTAAGAACCTGTACTGCCACACTAGGAATCTCTACGAAGTGTCATGATTCTGGACGATTTGGATACGATTTCTGTAAGATCCAGTAGGATACAGTAGGAAATTCGAAAAACTCACGTTTTTGCCACGATTCCCGACAAAAAGGGTACAATCAGCGGCTTTGAAATCATTCTGTTCTGACTGTCGAGGAGTCGTGATGCAATTCTTGGTAGGTCTTACGTCATCTTTCTATACACCTGGAACTTAATTAAGCACCTTTTGCAATGTTTCATGACAGTGAAGTTGATGTTACTGATTATTATGTTTTAATGATTGCAGTACATTCCATCTAGTGAAACATAATGTTTCTGGTTGACAGCGTACCCCAAACCCTTCCCCTCGTCATGGTGAAGCATGCTTGCCACGAACGTCACAATAAATACTATCATCCACATGCAATATCTGGGTATAAAACAAGAAAACTTGTCACTTCTCTTATCAATAAATGTTGACATGGCAAGGAGGAGACCGTCAGATGCACAAAGATGACAGATCGTTGGGATGCATGCAACAGGCATGTCCCAAAAAGCTACTAGAAGGCAACTTGGCTGTAGCCATTCTGCCATCAGCAGACTTGTCCGAAAACATCAACAAACCAACGATGTTAATGATCGACCAAGGCCTGAACAACCCCAAAAGACAGCTTCTTGGAAAGATCGAAGTCAGGCACGCCTCTTGGGGCGTGAACCCTTCGCTTCAAGTGGGGTTTTGAAACGCATTTTGATCCCCAACAGGCGTTTGGGCAACAGTACTGTCCGAAGCCGTCTCAAAGGACTGAGTATGAGGTACAAAAGGGTCATAAAGCGTCCAGCTCTGTCCGGTCAGCACCAAAGACAAGGTTTGGAGTGGCGTGTGGCACGACAACATTAGAATCTCAGGACGTGGAGGAGCGTTCATTGATCAGACGAGAGTAGGTTCCTGCTTCACGTCACATATGGTCGCATCAGAGTGTGGAGGCATAGAAATACTGTTTACGTTCCCAGGAACATCAGACCTACTGTTCTTTACGGTGGATGATCAGTAATGATCTGGGGCTGCCCCTCCCATGATTGTAAACTTGATATGGTGACTGTATGTGGGAATCTCAATAGTAATCAGTACATCCGAGACATTCTCAACCCGGTTGTCGTGCCTCATTTTGAAAACCACCCGTTGGCTATCCGCCCTGTATTCAAGGACCACAATGCAAGACCACATCGTCCCCATGCTGTGAGAGCATTCCTTCAGAACAACGCTATTACAGCACTTCCTTGGCCTGCAATGAGCCCCGATTTGAATCCCTTAGAACACATCTGAGACTTTCGTGGACATCGTGCGCAAGCAAGGGCTCTTCCTGTACATACTTTGGCCAATTTGGAATCTGCATTCCATGAGGAGTGGCAGCAGTTGCCTCTGGATGGTATCGGAAAGCTCACTGGTAGCATGAGGAGGAGAGTTCAGGCTATCATTCTGGCACGTGGTGGATACACTCGCTACTGATGTCAGACCCTGCTATTGTGTTCAGGAGATCACTAGTTACATTTTTGGTCAGTAATTGCCGGCATTGTTTCATCGAGGACCGTTCCAGCACCATACTTGTCGACAGAACCTTTTTCCACCAAAAACAATTAATGACAGATATGTGTAATTAGCGCCATTAAAATACTGTATATTTTCATAATTATGTTGTCTTTCATTTGTCAATAAACCATTCTTTCCTCAATCACTTTTGGCAATATTAACACCACTGCGAAAAAAGACAGGGGGTGCTTAATTAAGTTCCAGGTGTATAGTTCGTACCGGTGTCGTGAAAGCAAAGTTTAAGGTCGTATCGATTCGTATTGAATCGGCTAGGAAAATCTAGTAGATTCTTACTACAGTCGTGATGAACCGTACAAGGTCGTATGAAGGTCGTGTAGTAATGTCGTGAGATAAGCCGATTCAGGCTGACTTTTTGTAAAGATCGTGGTCGTTTGTGAACATTTGGAATCGTCGCTATTCTTGGACATTCGTACAGAAAATCGTAAAGATATGGCAGGGGCTTTAATATGAGAAACATTCTTTTAATCCTTTACCTAACACGAAAAGCAGACGACACTTGCAAAAAAATTCTTGAATAACTCATGTTTTTCATTTTTTTTGTCTCAAAAACATAGGTTATGACCCCTCATTGGAACGAACTTGACGAGCTCGTTCCAGCGAGGGGTCATAACATATGTTTATGAGACAAAAAATAAAAACATAACGAAAATTAATTGGCGCTTTTTGTGAATAGCGCTGGCCGGTTTTGTCCGTTACTTTGGTTAAAGGGTTAAATTATTCGTTTACAGGTCCACCAGTTAGAATCTCTTGATACTTGGTATACGGCGACCTTATGGCGATGAGATTCAAGTTTGTTCAAATCAAGCCGTTGGGTTTATATTTAGGCTCCCAAAGGGAACCCAAATTTCAGCTTGGTACAATATCACGACTATTGTTTAAAAATCTTCTTAGGATCCACCAGCCGGAATTTTTTGATATTTGGTTTCCTGCATCCTTAGGGGATCGAATTCAAGATTACTAAAATTCAGTCCCTAAGTGCAATATGGGGAATAGTCTTTAATAATCCTTTTCTTCAGACCCACCAGTCAGAATCTGCTGACATGCGGTAAGCATCAACTTTAGGGAGATCAGATTCACGTTGTTCAAATCCAGAGACTGAGTTTATATTTTTACGGGAGCCCAAATTTTAACTTAGTGCAATATGAGAAAAATTCTTTATAATTCCTCTTCAGATCCATCAGTCAGAATCTTTTAATAACTGGTATACAACATCTTTTGGATGGCTGATTCGAGTTTGTTCAAGTCAAGCCCCTGTATTCATATGTGAGCGCACTATGGGAGTCCAGTTTAACTTTGTACAATATGAGGAACAGTCAGCAAAGATCTTATTTAGATACATCAGGCAACGTCCTTTGATATTTGGAATATATCATTACTCTGACACCTATATTAAAGTTGGTTCAAAGCATTACGGCTGATTTATTTGGAGATCAGGTGAGGTAGGTGAGCACTAAAGGGGTTTGAAGTTTGACATAGAACCCAATGGAGAATTTTCTCTATATTTGATTAAATGAATTTTGCACCTGAGTGTTGGGGCTGACTGTTGCTAAATTTAGTAATTTAATGGGTGGATAAGATCAGCCTTTGGTTTAGCTTTCCATCACTAATTCTAGGTCTCGTGTTAAGATATACTAATATATCACTTATTACATATGCAGCGATGTGTCAAGATGCCCTTCTGTGTGTGATGGGGACATGTAGGTGTATATTTATTTTCCTATTAATATTTTTTTATTTATTGATGTTTAAAGTCACGTATTTCTGCACAATAGCTCATCGTGACCACACCATGGATGTGAAGTCAAGTCCAGACAGTCGTCTGTACCCATGTTGCCCAAGACTTCCACCCCAGGCATAGGTGACCGCATCCGATTTTACCAAACTATTTACCACTGCTGCACTTCTCGGGGTTCCCACGGAGAGTGTCGGTGTATGTGTTGTTGAGGGTGTGAATGCGTATGTGTGGTGGAGTGGGAGAAGAGTGATATTTTTTTATTTAGGGGAAGATTACCGAGCATGGTAATAATAGTAATAACAAGATTTTGTTGGGCGTCCCTGTTTATTAACGGCCCTCCAGGAATAATAAACAGCCTTCGGGCCGTTAACAGGCCTCGACTTCGTCTGGGGCTGTTAATGGACCCTATGGCTGTTAATCATTCCTATCGGGCTGCTAATAAACCGTAACGCCCTCCAAAATCATGTTATTGTTATATTATAATGTCTGTTGATTATCTTGTCTTGGGGTGGATTTGGTACTTGTATGTCTGCAAGATTACGATCAATTTCAGTTAACCGATTTTTTAACAGACTGCATACATTTTAGCGTTTGCTGCCGCCATTTTCTGCAAAAAATGATCCGAAATCCATCGAAACTGAACCAGAACGAGAGAAACATAGCTGGCGAAAATATGAGGGAGGCTCTGGATCCGCCCCTTGTTTCACCAGTCTTTGGTTGCGTTAAAATATATGCATACAAAAACATGTCCCGGCAAAAAAAGGGGGGGCTGAAGCCCCGCCCCCATCCGCCAGTCCCCCCCCCCCCCGGTTCCGCGGCCCCTGCTTTTAGTGAGAGTTGTTATGATTTGCGTAGGAAGTAGCAGGAAAATGATGTTAGGAAGCATTTAAAATAAGATGAACTAGTCGTAGTCGGTAACTTGTCTGAAACGAAACGTTTTTTAATCACTGAGAGTTAACATTTTGCTCAACACCTCGATACTTGCAAAACCCTTTCTTCAATAACTGACGATTTTGGCCCTCAAAATATAGATTATGACCACTCGATGGAACTAGCGCACCGGACTCGTTCCAGTGAGGTGTCGGAGGCTATGTTGTGGAAAAAATATTGCCAAAAAGTAAACTGAAATGTGAATGGTGATTTTTGTGTGTTGCGCCATTCCACTAATCTGTTTACCATTAGATGATTTTAACTTTCTTTCGTCACGACCCCGACGGTCATTCTTACCCCTCTCTCACCCCAAATCTGACAGCATTCGGACACAAACTGTTTAATAATATCATCTATAGGCGCTTTCTTTCTCCCACACTACAATATTGACCCTTTCTTCCATGCCGTGCTCCACTCCCTTATCTCTCATGTTTCCATCCCATTCATCCAGTAAGGAGTCCTTTGTGTACTTGGAGCATTCTGACATGGAATGTTCCCTTGTCTTCGTTATTTCTAAGCTGTACATTTGGCATCCTCCCTTCTCACCTTTCACGATTCCTCCACTCACATCTAGTAGGGCGTAATACAAAGGTGGGTACGGGGGACTAGCTTCAACGAACCAGGACTTTTTTCCGTCTTTCTGAAGGCCCACATTAAATACAGATGAAAGTCCCAACAAGGTGCATTGATTCCTGTCCCTCGTACTCTACCAGAGTTATGTTCTATATTTATACCACGATTACACTTGAATTCGGTAAAGAGAGTCAATATTTTTAAAGAAAAATATCATCTGCTGGAGCGTTTCATTCACGTCAAAACGTCACTCAGTTGTGTAAGGACCAATCAGATGTGTTCTTCCATAGCGTTTTTACACGTAGGCCGGTTTCAACGCGTGGTGTACGTAGCAAATTTCACAATATCTGTACTGTAACGAGTAACGTCGAATGCACACAGCAACCGTGGTATAATGACTTTGATCACATTCTGAACAACCATAACTATCTCCACTAGCTCCAGGTCGAACGTTTCTATGGCAATCCTCATGCACACTTCCCCCGATACATTTGCTCCCCTGTTTCAGGAACCCTTCTAGAATCTTAAAATTCTACACTACTGTTTGTTTTGAAGGGATCACATCCGTTCCATATGTTATACTTGATAATCCCAACCACTCCCAATAGTTTTTCCAGCGAACACTTTATTGAAGCAGTTCTCTTATCTGTAGCACATAAAGTATTGTTTGAATATGCAATGTTTGCTTTCCTGTTCATCAAGAGAAAAACTGCCCAACTTCCACCTTCGAGATCATCTACCCTACAACCCATAGGAGTTACCTTACTCTTGTCTCCATTCAGTTAAATCGTTGTTTGTCCCCGTACTATCCTCTAATGGTTAACAATTTATGTTGCCCCTCTTCACTTCTAGCTTAAAAGTTATCTGTTCAGCGAGTGTTGCGAAATTCAGCCTACGGTAGAAGAATTATGAGGGCCAAAGTCGTTCAAAGGGTCATTAGAACATCTAGTAAATTGTAATAAAATATTATAAGAATACTTGAATGTACTCGGCGGACAGGATATAATTGTATACCATAGAAAGATATTAAAGTTTTGTTACACACAGCAGGTTTGGTGAGAATTACTGAGAAACAAACATTCTTGTTAACACCTGTCGATCACAGTTGTGTACACCAATGGTTATATTACTCTCAAAGTATTGCTAAACAGTTATTTATTTTTTTATTTATTTTTTTATTTATTTATTTATTTATTTATTTATTTATTTATTTATTTATTTATTTATTGGAGCTTAAAGACACTTTCGACAGCCAGGTTCACCTCGTGTCGGGCAGTTTTACGGATGAAGGAAGCCGGAGTACCCGGCGAGAACAACCAAGCAGCGGCGAGAAACTGTCAGACTCCCCAGCGTACTAACTCCACACAAGCAGGGTGGGTTTGCATTGGTTGAAGACAAGTGCACCACCGACGTGCAGTGCGCCTTAGCACACAGCGCCCCCCCCCCCACCCCCACATGTGCTATCAGGGTTAAATTCCTTGCTCAAGTACACAACGCAGTTACCACTGGCGAAGATCGAACCGTGGACCTCTCGGTTTGAAATTCAATGTCGTAACCACTGAGCCACCGCGTTCCCTGCTAAACAGTTGACGAGAGCTGAGTAGAAGCTCTCTATAACGTCAATTATTCCCAGTTAAACTAAAACTATTTCGAAAATGTGATGATGTTCGGACGTTTTGGTATATTAAGTTGTCAAGTTTGATGAGATGTTGTTCCCCTATTGATGTGGGGGGATTTTAACTTGGCACTTAACTGTCAAATCGTTCCATTGTTTTGTTATGTCAGACCTGATTTTCAGAAACAGAACAGTGGCCTGATACTTAGTCAGCTCTGACGAATTTTAACTATAACTGGCTAATCTATCACGTCCACATCTAACAGAACATCCTCTAGGCCGACGGCTATTGAAGCTCAGAGATTCCTGTTAGAGGTTTGGGAACTGACTGGTGGGGTCACTCCTTTGGCGTCATGTCACTTGATTCGCACGAAGTCGCGCACTGCGTGTTCAGTAGGAATCACGCGATCCTGCTCAAGGCCAATCGCGCTCCACTGGGTATAAAAGAGCCAACAGAAGCCCAGATCAGACACTCTCGTGTCAACTCTCACAGCCGACGGACGTGTGCTCATCAGAATCTTGTTTGTAAAGTTGTGGCTGAGCAAATTGTGTCTGCCTTCAGAAAAAACTACCGCACGGTCACTCTAGTTAAACGAACTTAATTGAATTGTCCAGCGTTAAATTGTATTGATATATATTGTTGAAACTTGTATAGACGTATAACAGAATAAATTTCTATAAAAAGTACTTGCCGAATACTTGCTTGCTGAATCATCCGTTACTTCCCATACTTGCCACACAGCCGAAGCAACGAATGGTACACTGATAACTTGGGCCACCTCATAAGAACCTTTTCCAATTTTAAAAGACAATTGTGGCTATTGCAGTTCTTGAAGTTCTAACCTTATTCTTTCATATCCACGAGACGATCACCATGGTATTACCTCTCAGCCACAAACGAAATAACCCTAGAATGTCTGTCTCCAACATTGACCTGCGACCTCGTCTTCACTTGCAGTCAAATCTTCTCCTAAATATTTCATGTACACTACAAACAGAATCAGTGAGAGGATGCACCGATGCTAAAGTCCTATCTCGATTAGGATTCTTTTTTTTCACCAGATGAGCTTCATAACAGATAATCGGCACTCACATCTGTTAGTCTTATTTTCAGGAGCTTTGTACTTTGAACCCTAATTAAGAGATAATATTTTTGTTCTTGGAGTAAAGTATGTTGGAAGACATACAGCCAATTTCACTCTCGTCGAGATTTCGCTCATATTATGCAATGTTAACCCTTTAAGCAACGCACGCGATATCAGAGTTTGTTATTTTAATTAATTTTTCCAATCTTTTCAAACAAATTCAACAAAACCATATCATGTGGCCCCTCATTGGAACGATCTCGTCGAGCTCGTTCCAACGATGGATCACATGATATTGTTTTGTTGAAATTGTTCGGTTCGAGAGAGAGAGAGACTGCTTTTTTCGATCATAATACTGTGTAAATGAGAATACAAGGACGAATCGACGTGGAAGTAAACAACACTCCATATCTTTTTCCTTCATTATTTTTTATTATTTATTTATTGGGGTTTAACGACACTTTCGACAGTCAGGAACACATCGTTTCGACCAGTTTTAAGGTTGGAGGAAGGCGGAGAACCATCCAACAGCGGAGAGCAACTGTCAGATTCCCCAACGTACTAACTACACACAACACTAGCAGCGTTTGCATTGTTTGATTACAAGTGCATCATCGACGTGCAGTACGCTTTAGTACACACAGCCACCGTGCCCCCCCACCCCACCCCACCAGACCCCCCCCCCACACCACACACACGTGCGAAATCGGGATTAAATGCCTTAGCGTAGTTACCCATGGCAGGATCAAACCTTCAACCTTTCGTCTTGAAGTCCAATGTCGTAATCACTGAGCCACCGCGATCCCCGGCATCACTATTAGTGATTACATTGGTGAAATATTTATAATAAAATATAGTTTGTCCGATTTGTTGTGTCGCTCGCAACCGATTTTATTAGTCAAGTGTAGTGATTTTAATGAGTAAATAATAACGTAACTTACTTGTAAATGAGGCATTCGAAACACAGATTCTATCAGAATTATCCTGCGGTGAGACTATTGTTGACAATTCAGAATGCATCATGGGGGAATAAACGTTTCAGAAAGTTACAAACGAACACTGTTTTATTCTTCTGCGCTGAACAACTGAATATTTTGCCACCGCTGAGCGAGTGTTACAGTATTACAATTCGATGCACCCCTGTCAGAAAAGTGGTCATATACTGGAGTTTTAATAATCATATGTGACGCAAATTACAGTTAGTAACAGAAGAATGGTGATTCTATGTAAGAAACTACTTTGGTCACGGACGCTATGTCATTATCATGTTGTACTTTGACATTACACTGACAAATCTCATGAAATTGGAACAAATTGCACAATCAAACGCCTGGAAATATGTTTAAATTAAGTCGTTGGTAAGATACGTATCTCTGTTCTACGGTATTTCTTTTACGTGCGACAATATCTTGGGTATTTTTGGAAGACTTCAGCATTCACATGTTAATACAGTTAATCTAATTTTGGCTGAGGACTGGGAGTGGGGAAGAAGGGTCTCTTGTGTGATTTTTGGCATAAACTCACTCAACCCTCTTCAAAAAGCAAAGAGAAAAAATCGCCCAGATGACCACCCTCCCCCACTCCCCAACAGGATGAAAGTTTTAGCATACATCAATACAGCAATCACTCAAAATCCTTCAAATTTTGTTATCAAGTAAAAAAGAAAACAAAATACCCAAAGAACCCTCCCGCCCCGCCTCCCCCACGGTGTTGAAGTTGACTCGTTTTACCCCATTTATACGAAACGTTAATCTTATGTACACACATTTACATCTAGCTAAAATATACCAGCTCCGTGATTTCTTTAAACAAGCAGTAAATTCTCCATTGCTTTTATGTTAAATTTCAAACCCCTTTGGTGCCCACCAAAATCAATAAAACGTTACATTTTGGACAAAAGTTAACCTGGGAGTCATAGTAATGCTATATACCAAATATCAAAAGATTCTGCCCGATGAATCCGAAGATCTTTGAAGAATATTCCTCATACTGCGCTGAGCCCAGGAATTTGATTTGAACAAACTTGAATCTCACCGCGCTCAGGATGTCAATGCTGCATATCAAAAGAATGTGACTCGTGAATGTGAAGAAGAATATTTTCAAAGTATAGTCTTTATATTGCACTAAAGTTGGGATCCCACAGGAAGCCCGAATATGATCCAGGTGCCTTGATTTGAACAAACTGGCATTTGAACTTCTTATGGTTGCTTGAAATATCAAAAGATTCTGACCGGTAGATCTGAAGAAGGGAACCCTTGAAGAGATTTCCCATATTGCACCAAGTTCAAATTTAGGTTGCCATAGGAAGTCCAAATAGGAACCCCGGGACTTGATTTTAACAAACTGGAATTTGACCGCTATGTTGGTACTGCAAATCAAATACCAAAAGATTCTGGATTGTAGATCTGAAGAAGAAGGTTTTTAAAGTATATTCCTCATATTGCACTGAGTTCAACATTCGGACGCTCGACGAGCTCGTTCCAAAGAGGGGTCACATGATATGGCTTTGTTAAAAACAATTTGAAAATTAATATTTTTTCAACTGCTGAATTTGCATATTACGCGAGTGGATGTAGCCATTTCGTTGGGTAAAGGGTTAAAACAATTCGGGAGATACTAATCAAATATCAAACGATTCTGACAGATAGATCTGAAGAAAATTGTTAAAGAATATTCCTCAGAATGCACTAAATTAACGTTCCAAGTAACCACAGAGGGTCCAAATATGACCCCAGGGACAAGATTTGAATAAGCTTCAAGCTGCACCCACTCCACCCCAAAGATGCAGAATACCAAATATGAATAGATTTGACAGTTAGATCTCTATAAGAAGGTTTTAAAATAAATTTCGTCCTATTCCACCAAGTAAAACTTCGGGTTCTCATACGGAGCTCAAATATTAATCCTAGGGCAAGATTGATCGAATTTGAATATGAACCTCTAAAAGATGCTGTATACAAAATATCAAAAGATTCTAACTGGTAGAATCCAAGAAGAATATTTTAATACCATTCCCCATATTGCACTAAGTTAAATTTCGAGTTCCTATAGGGAGCCCAAATATGATCCCAGGGACTTGATTTGGACACACTTGAATTTGACCCCACTAAGATTGCTCTATACCAATCATCAAAAGATTTTGACTGGTGGATCTGAAGAAGACGATTTATCTTTTAAATTCCGCACATTGGGCCGAGCTAAAATTTGGGTTCCCACATGGAACCCAAATATGAACCCTGAGGCTTGAGTTGAACAAATGTAAATAACTCCCCACTACGAATGCTACATACCAAAGATCATATGATTCTGACTGATGGAACTGAAGAAGATGGTTCTTGAAGAATATTCCTCATATTTCACTAAGTTAAAATTCGGACGCTAGAGACTTGATTTGAAGAAATTTCAAGCCGACCCGCCCCACCCCAAAGATGCAGTATACCAAATATCAAGAGATTTTGATAGGTCAATCTGAAGAATATTTTAAAAATAAATGTCCTCATATTGCACCAAGTTGAAATTCATGTTCCCATGAAGAACCAAAATGTGAACCCAGAGACGTGATTCCAATAAACCTGATTATGCCCCCTCCCCCTCTCCCTCTCCCCCCTGAGAATAGTGTTTCCCAAATATCAAAAAGGCTAATTAGCAGTTCTTGAGAAGAAGATGTTTTAATTTTTAAAAAATAGGGGAGGGGTGGGGGGTAACATAATTATACCCTTTGTGATGCCATCTTGGAGCGTGGCAACTTTATCTGAACAAACTGGAATGACATTTGATAAGGAGCATGCATATCTAATGATAAGTCTGGGAGTGCGGTGGCTCAGTGGTAAACAGTTGGACTTCTATGCTAGAGGTCCGAGTTCGATCCCCATCCGGGACGTCCCGCGTTGTGTTCTTGGACAAGGCACTTTATCCAGGTTGCCTACTTGGGGGGTACGATGACGCTGTGTACTAAGGCGTACGGTACGTCAACGGTGAACATGTCTTCGACCACTGTAACCCTGCTTGAGCGGAGCTTGAACGGAGTTAGAATGTTGAGGAGCTGACACATCTCGTCGTTGCTTGGTGGTTCTCTCCGGGTACTCCGACTTCCTCCACCCGTAAAACTGGCACGGTCACGATTAGCCATTGTGCATAAGTATGTGACATTAAACACTAATAACAGAATGAGAAGTATATAATGTAAAGTTCAGGCTAAACGGACGGACGGACGGACGGATGACGGGCGGCGGACGGAAATAAATCACTGAGGCCCCCTCTTGAGCTTTGTTCGGGTGAGCAAAGAATTATCATAATTTACTTATCATTGTATTTTCTGGCAGTTTACTACAGAAGCGTATTATGGACATGATAAAAAATAATTCTCAGATCCATAAAGTCGAAATTTAGACATTTTATCTCGAAATTTCGACTTTTTATCTCGAAATTTCGACATAACAACTCGAAATTTCGACTTTTTATCTTGCTTGGTATGCACGTGGTCTTTTTTTATTTTTTTTGTTCATTAGCAGTGTACGATAGATTCCGATACACCAGGTTCTGATTTCTAACAAACTCTCACCGAAGCGACAGGACAGTAATGAATGCTGTCCACCCCACATCCGACCCTTGAGGACACAATAAACTCACTTTTCAATATAATCCAATACTTGTGGTTCATTGAAGACTTCCCATGTGTCCTTGGAAATCTTCCCTATCGCGTCGTTATAGACCACAGAGGTTCACTGAAGACTACCAGATGTCTTCCCCATCCCGACATAAAACATCACAAAAAGAGCGATACATCTAAATAATATCTATGGCTATGCACACATGCGTCTCCCACCCTCTGATAAGTAATGTTGTATCAGCCCCCCCCCCCACCCCAATCGCGGAAACTACTGACCAGTAAATATCACCAGAGTATTTATTTATTGGTGTTTAAGGTCACATATTTCTGCACAATGGGTGATCCTTACAGCATCATGAAGATAAAGTCAAGTTAAGTCAAGCGTAAAAACCCATTTTGAGGGGGCGCGGTCGCGTTGAGGTAACAGGTTCTCGTCAGGTCACCGAAGTTAAGCAATGTCGTGCCCGGTTAGTCCTCGGATGGGTGACCGTCTGAGCGATCGATTCCGACTCCCGCGTTGTGTCCTTGGGCAATCCACTTAACCCCGATTGTCCACATGGGGGCACGATGACGCCGTGTACTAAGGCGTTCTGCACGTCGATGGTGCGCATGTCTTCAACCAATCTAAACCCGCCTGTGCTGCAGTGCGGAGTTACGATGTTGGGGAGCTGGCAGCTGCTCGTCGTTGCTCGGTGGTTCTTTCCGGGTAATCCGGCTTCCTCCACCTGTAAAACTGTCACGGCCATGATTAACCATTGTGCATAAGAATGTGACCTTAAACACCAATAAATCAATAAATAATATAAATGTGTGCGAACATGACCCTGGGTTGCTTGGTTGCTAAGTCATAATTATGAGATAACTAAGTCATAATAATGAGATAACTAAGTCATAATTACGAGATAAATAAGTCATAATTACGAGATAACTAAGTCATAATTATGAGATAACTAAGTCATAATTATGAGATAACTACGTCATAAACACGAGATAAATAAGTCATAATTATGAGACAACTAAGTCATAATTACGAGACAACTAAGTCATAATTATGAGATAACTAAGTCATAATTACGAGATAACTAAGTCATAATCATGAGATAACTAAGTCATAACTACGAGATAATTAAGTCATAATTACGAGATAACTGTCATATTTACGTGTTATTAAGTCATAATTACGAGATAGTAAAATCATAATTATGACAAAATAATTAGAGCATAATTATAGCATCGGCTGAAAGCACATGTACAACAGACGTGCAGTTCGCATCAAGGTCAATATTTTGATCTTCAACTTCAATGTTCTCACCCCCCACCCATTCCTCAAAACCTGTATTTAAAATGAAGTGAAAATAAAAGGGAGACTCAAACATGTGAAGAGCATAACGAACCACAGCTTGTGATTCTTCTTGTGTGTGTGGTATGGTGGTAGTGGGGTGGGGGTTGACGCGTTATATGTGTGTGCGAACCGATAGGTCGACGGTTCCATCCTGATCCGCACCTTTCGTGTTCTTTCCTTGGGCAAAACACATGTGCGCACGGTAGCGCTGTATACTTAGACGCACTGCATGCCGGGTGCCCTTGCCTTCAACTTCTGCTAACCCTGCTTCGGTTGGGGTAGTACGTTGGAGAGCCTTACATATGTTCGTCGTTGCTCGGTGGCTCTCTTCGGGTACTCCGGGTTCGTTCACCCCTGACACGATATTACCCTGGCTGTTGATGGTCTCGTTAAAACCCAATAAAAAGATAAATGTATCAATAAATGAGTGCGTGTATAACCCTGGCTCGAGTACTCCGGCTTCGTTCACCACTAGATCTGTCCGACACAATATGACCCTGGTTGTTGATAGTCTCGTTAAAACCCAATAAAAAGATAAATGAAACAATAAATGTGTGCGTGCATGACCCTGGTTTGCT